>CM021533.1:6418414-6430192 GCA_010994315.2 Pisaster ochraceus
ATTTGTTATGTTATAAATTTGCTGTTTTTGCCTGTTCTCATGTGGAATTGCCCAAAAGCAATGTAGTACCTGTACTGTAACTAAAGTTGTAGATTTCCCATATCCATATCTGAGTTTTTTTCGAATTTTTAGAATTTTTATATTCATGTTTAAGGGCCATTTTGTAGACTGTTCAGGTTTTGCATTGGATCTAGTCTCTTACACATATGTTTAATTATTTATGCATATTTTTGAGAACCAGATTAAGAGCTTTGAAAATTAACAATACCATAAGTTGAAATACTTTGGTTGGTGTCCGGCTTGATGCTTTGCATTAAGTATGTTGGCTTCTTGCACTTATCAGCTACTTTAAAAATCAAGTGTTCCAAACATGCCTGCAGAATTATTTGCTATCACAATTTTCACAGCTATTCTAACACTGGTTTTGTTTTCTCTTATTGTCAGAGAGTTGGCTTTTCAGATTGGTGATCAGTTTCGTGTCTTGGGCAAGCCAATTGGAGTGAAGGATTCCGTTATAATTGGCGGATTTGGTATGTACACATACATGTAGGTCAAGAAGCATGGGCTTAGGGTCGGGTTCCATTTTCCTGAAGTCTTGAAGATGTGGCTTTCCATTTGTGTTGATTATTATTTAAAACATACTTTACATCAGAAAGTTTATTTGAACTTTGTCTTTATTAAAAAGAAAAAAAAGAATGAGTTTGTGAAAACTATTGTACACATAAAGGCCATGGTCACACAGGGTAATTTTTTCAGGCAACTTGGAGGCAACCAACTGCACTACATGCAATGGAATACTTCAGCAGCACAAGAGACATTCTTCTAGATCTTCTTACTATCCCAAAGAAAAGGAGGAGAAGATTGAAATATGAATGAGTTTCTTTATTGGAGATTGCCTGCAACTGGTTGCCTGTGAATTGCCTCATGTGACATGTTCTTTACAGTGTACAGCTATTCAAACATATAGGTTTTGAAATAAAAGTCCCTCACTTGATGGTTCTTGTGTTGTTATGTATATTTTTCTCCATCAGATATGGTTAGACAAGGACTGGAGCTATCCAAAAAGCCCCACATTGTCATATCCACCCCAGGAAGGCTTGCTGATCACATTAATAGCACTGACACCTGTGACCTCAAGAAAATCAAATTCCTTGTAAGATCAAGTTATATTTACTTTTGTGTGTTGCATTGAACATTGAATATATCAGGCATCTCCACTGTACATTAAGTGACATTTCTCCATATACATTTAGCCTATAAGTAACATTGTCGTTTGACATGGTGGTCATACGTGTAAAGTTTATGTTACAGATAGAACAATTGTCCTGTTTGAAATGCATAATGTATCCCTTCAATGGGTTGGAGGTTCAAGATTGTAATTTGCAATTTAAAATATCTCAGCACTGGCCTGTAATTTTATTTGGTGGGGAGAAGTTTTACTTCTAATACCTTCTCAAGCAAGAAGGTATTCTATTAAATATCAGAGAGTGCATTAAGATCATGTAACAGTAAAGTAAAGGCCAAGACCTAGGTGATGAAAATCAGTCTTTGTTGTTCAACTATTAATGTTGGGCTGTTTACATTGTATGTGTTCTTGTTTTTAAACTTGTCTTGATGGGTTTAGTTTGTTTTTTAAACTTTAAAACTGTCTTCAAAATACTTTTCTTTCAGTAGAGTTTTAAAGATACAATAAATTAAGTAATTTTTTTCCCTTCTAAATATAACTAATACCACCCAGAACATCTGAATTGCTGTAAAGTTTCAAAAACAAAGATTTGACTCCCCCATTTGAATGTGTTGTATCATCAGACCTGGTCAGCCATGTCGATGTGCATGGCTTAATGATTTGTAGTACATGTACTTATGCATGTGTGCATTCTTCAAAGGAGAAGTGAACAAGAACCTCGAGTTTTGCTTGCAATAGACATCACACAGAGACATGTGCATTGGCAAGTATTGTCTTGACCTGCTTGAGATGGGAATGTATCATATGTTTTACTTCCCTTTTTTAATTGATGGTATACAGGTTTAAGTCAAAAGTTACATCAGGTTTTTATTTTAGTCAAACCATCAGAAGCTTCTACACTATGTTCAACACTTTTCTGTGTAAATTAATGCACAATGCTACTGGGTCACATGGCACTTGCTTTTCACACATTGCTGTTTAATCATTGATTAATTTGCTCTTGATTCTGGTAGGTTTTGGATGAAGCAGACAGGTTACTAGAGGGTAACTATGGTCCTGACCTGGAGGTAATATTTGATGCCATCCCTGCTAAGCGGCAGACGCTTTTATTCAGTGCAACTATCACAGATACTATGAAGGAGCTCAGGAAGGTGTCCATGAACAAACCCTTTTACTGGATTTCTAAAGCTCCGTGAGTTGATGCAGGGTCTTGTTTTTAGCCAGATATTTGAATAGAAAACTACTGCTCAAAGCACTTTTTTCCATTAACAGTGGAACATAAGCAATAAAATGGCTCCTGACAAAAGATATGGTATTACTGTTACATTTTTGTTCGTAGAATTAGCCAACAGATATGTTTTCCCATTCCCATGCAAAATGTAACCTTCTTATAATGACTTATGAATGGCAGAAAACCTATCAAACTTTTACACTTGGCTTTCTTAAAACATAAAAGTTAGCACATATTGCTTTTACACCCTTTCTCCAGTAACTTTACATACGTCCTTGGCCCTGGCACTTGGCCCTGGCACATGACAATATGTTCCAAATGGCTGAAGGTGTTCCGTGTGTCAGTGTGTACTCGTAATGTGAACAACATTCTTTGGATTTTTTCAAAACTTTGTAGTGTTGCCACAGTTGAGGAGCTAGATCAACGCTACAGCCTAGTACCCGCCCAAGTCAAAGATGCATACCTGATGCATATTGTACATGGCTTCTGCACAGAGAACGATGGACAATCTATTATTATATTCACCAGCACTTGCAAGTAAGTTAGGTCAACATGTTGCATAAGCCTTCCTTACTATTTGTGCAACACATTGCACAAATAGTAAGGAAGGCTTGAAACTTTGAAAAGCAAATTTTCTCTTTAAAGAATGTCCCCCCCCCCACTTAACCAGTGCATGTTGGAACTCATACACAGAGCAGCGAAGTGAATGAAGTCAATTTTTAGGGGTGTACAAGTTGTGCACCATTTTTCCCTAGGGGCACTGAGTTGGGTGGGGTGGGGTGGGGGCAAAGACGCCTATTGGGCGGGTTCCCTTAATTACACCACAGCATTCCTTTCTCACTCCTCTATGCCTTTATTGATGTTGCACCACCCTAACATTTAAGGTTATATTTTCTGTCTAGGTATTGCCATTCTTTAGCTATCATGCTGAGGCAGATGGAAGTACCTTGTGTTGCACTACACTCATTAGTAAAACAGGTATGTGAAGTCTGATATTTGTTAACAAAACAATAGAGGGCTGCCATGTTCTTAAGAAAATTTGTTTTAACATGTTTAATGTTGATTATAAAATTACTTTCAAAAATTTTGTTTCAATAATCCCTTGATTATAAACGCAAATAATAAAACATAAATGCTCATGAAGGTGTTACACTAAAAGTGGTGTGCCAGTGACCTAGGTTATAGTTCAGTTGTGCAACAAGGTTGAATCTCATACATGTTATGTGGTTGGCTGTTTTGGTGTGCAGCGCTGTGGAAAAGCTCTTGATTTCGTTAAATTTGTTTCAGAAGTGCATTGCAGTTTCACACGTTTCATTCAAATTGCCCTTTATTTAAGTTTACTTTAGTTGCAATGACGATGAAACTTAAGGTAACCAAAGGCCCTTGTCCAAGGGTGTGCACATTGCTGCCACACCATGATTATGCATGATGACATCATCGGGTGTCAAATTACACTAAATCAAAGATTGATATTTTAAGTATATTTGAAAATTCATATCAGGAACCGCAACAGATATGTTTCTGTTCTTTGACATATTGTAGGTCATTACCCATTTAATATTTCATATATGGATATTACCCCATTTTGACAATTCCTACCAGTCTAAACCGTAAGTTCAAACAAAACACGAAAGTTAGATGTCTACAGCCAATGTGGTACAAAATGTAGACATGTTTCTGTGTATGAAATAATTAGCGAGATTTATCCTTTGGAAGGTAGGTTTGAGGACGTCATCCTTTGTAAAAGCCCCCCTTTAGCAAAAGGTTTCAATTTTGAAGAATGCAGTCGTTTCAATTTTATACTTGCTTGTGTCACATCAATGGCATCCAGGCAAATGATATACATGTAGTTGAGTCCACAAAACAAGTTCTGTCATCATGATGTAATCAAATATTGATTTGAATTAATTTGAAGCTTTTTATACTAAAACAGTCGTCTCTCCTGATCCACATGACTTGAAAAAATTAACAGATGTGACCCTATTTGACAATTTTGTCCAAACTGGAAAAATAGATACATATATTGAAGAAATCGTATATTTCCTGAACCGCGGATGAACACAGAATTTTTTCTGAACTTCTGGTAAAAAGAATTTCAATATATTTTTGTGTGTTCAGCGCGTGATAAATTTCAGAATTTCCTTAATTTTTGTTTTCTTTTCAAGAACATCTGTTTCATAATGAAACCATGGCTAAACCAAGTAAAGACAACAAATTTTCATAAAATGCACAAGGATTTAATTTTCTCTTTTGAATAAATGTGGATGGTGTTCACTGTTGAGGGCCAAACTTAGGCCATAGGCCATGGCATGCTGAAATTGTACTTGCATCCCATGCTGAATACAATGGCCAACAATGGTGGCAGGATATCAATCTCCCGTAATCCTTGTGCTTATTTGTCTATCAAAAGGACGAAGGTCTGGATTTGGGGTTTACAATAATCCCTGAAAAAGGATGAAATCCAGCAACTGAAGCGTAAAGCTCGGTTCATACTTCCTGCAAATGCATCGTGGGAAGCAAATTTGATTGCGTCAACAAAATTTGCTTCGCATTTGCAATCGCAGGAATTATGAACAGGGATTAACATAGTGAATGCATGCACTGTGCACGCTACACAATGGAGTGTCTGGGAACAATTCAGTTTTCTGGTTTGTGAAAGTTTTGCATACATTTCTGAAAGTTTCTGGCATAACTGGTGGGCCATCTTCCTACAGGTATATCTCACAACAAGAGCTATTCTTTGTTTACCCAAAATTGATTTATAACAGCCCAGTCTTTTATCACAATTTCCCTCATTAGTAATTAAATTAATGTCCTAACAATAGGGCAGTGACTTATCTGAGACTGGTATCGATCGCCTTTTTAAAAGCTGGACTGATCTTTAGATAATTTGGGTTTAAACAAAGAAAAATTGACTGGAGCAGGACTTGAACCAACAACATCCGGATTAACGTACCGGCGCTCTACCAACTGAGCTATCCAGCCCTATGTTGGCGGCCTCCCTATTAGTAAATATCTATGTTCGGGGGTGCCAGTCAGTTAGGTGATCCCGTGGCTGCCGCTTCCCAGGTTGTATCGTAAACTTGGGTGTGATCCCTTGCTACACGGCAGTTAACGGTTGTATGGCTTCTGACTGGCACCCCCGAACAAAGGTGTTGACTGATAGGTAGACCGCAAACATAGGGCTGGATAGCTCAGTTGGTAGAGTGCCAGTACGTTAATCCGGAGGTCGTTGGTACAAGTCCCGCTCCAGTCAACTTTTCTTTGTTCAAACCCAAATTATTAAAAAAAATTCCCAAGTCAGTTTCCCTTGTGGTTTATTACTTGGTATTTATGATCTTTAGACATCAGAAGGAGATGTAGAGTCATATGTTGTCAATACATGTATACCATAAGAGATGAGGAGAGGGACAGATGTGGAGAGGGGGACCGGGCTGGCCCCTCTGAGGGGCATTGAGACAATCAGTGGGTATGTGGAGATGTCAGTTGAAAAATTACTATGAAGATGAGGGGAGGGGACAGCTGTGGAGAGGTTGGCTCTCATAAAGCATGATCTGTTTGGAATTTGGAAGAACAAATCATTAATAGCCCAGTAAGAGAAGGTTTGGCAACTGTTGTCCACTGAGATCTTGAATGCTTCTAACAAGAAGAACATCATAAATTTCACCCCACTTGCAAATGCACACACACACACCAAGATGCAAAGGAGGGCCTCGAGGTAACAAGTTCCAACAAGTCCTTTTTACAATGCACAGAGAACAAGATTGGCATCATTGGCGATGTTCAAATCCAACCAGGTGCGTGTTATGGTGGCAACTGATGTGGCAAGCAGAGGGCTCGATATACCTACAGTAGAACTAGTCATCAATCACAATGTTCCTGCTTCACCCAAAGATTATATTCATAGAGTGGGAAGGACAGCCAGAGCCGGTATGCTAATATTAAGGCTTTGTCATACATCAATTTTTTTTTCTCACTTTTTATGGTTTTCTTAAATATTTATATATTTATATATTTATTTTATTGAACGTTTTCAATGCTTTTTTATTGTTTCTTATTTGATGATACCTGTTAGTGGCGGTTAACCGCTGTATGTTATCAATAAATAAATTTTTAAAAATAAAAAAAATTAAAATGTTGACAACTAAAAATCAATATTGTTTTATTTTATTTTCAACCTTGATTTATCTTCCCCAGGTACACAGTGATTCTGTCAAAAGCTATAGGTTAAATAACTGAAAAAACTAAGATTTCCCGAATCACCTTACAAATCTTTCCCTCGTCTATCAAGATGTTGTTTTTTTTTCGTAGGGAGAGGTGGTATGGCCATAACACTGGTGACACAGTTTGATGTCCAACTAGTGAAGTCCATTGAGAAACTCATCCGTAAGTTGACATGTCTTCTGTCATTTATGTCAAACTGTTACAAATGTTTACAAAGTTTGGCCCCTTTTCTGTCACAAATCATACAGGGGTTTGAGTAAATTTGTCATGGTTTAAAATACCCCTTGAAATTGTTTGAGCTGAAAGTGCTGTTCTTTTCCCAGTTACATCTCACAAGAAAATCAGTTGAATATGTATGTACACACCAAATTTTTCCCTTTACAATAAACATTATTGGATTCACCCAGCTTTCCAAAATGTGAATTCTTGTTTTACCAATCGTTAAAGAATAATCCCTTTCTTCCTTTAGTCAATATTTCCTTTAACTACCATATTTATTTTCCCCTCCCAGACACAAAGTTGATTGAATACAAAGTGGATGAGAAGAAAGTCTTACTAATCCTTAACGAGGTTGCTCTGGCCAAACGAGAAGCAGAAATGGTAAAACGGATCATTCATACTGAATCTGTCCAAGTGCAAGTAAAATGGTACAGGGTTTTGTTAGATTATGATGTACATGTAGTGGACATCATCTAGGATTACTTGTTGTTTAACAATTAAAATAGTGAAAGCTTATGTACCTGCACAAAGGGTTTGAATTGTACCCGATATTCTGAGGTTTATTTCATGTTGGTATGGTGTCAATTTATTATGACTCTGAAACGTATCTTGATACACATTCAGAAATATATAATTTTATTTTTAATGGGGGGAAAAAATCAACCCCAAAACAAAAACACCATGCACATTTCGGTGCATACTCATGGCTTGTTAAGAGGGGCTTAAGTTGGACTAGGATGGGTTCTTTTCCACATAAAACTGTGGCTGGTGTGCTTTAGTTGTCACTAAGTTGAAGCTTACATAAAATGTAAATTGCAGTACAAACAATACTAGCACACAGGGTGGCCTTAGTTTCCAAGGGACTACACAATCTGCTCTAGAATGGTGGTTTTCCAATCCCACCGTTGTTGCCTGTTGATATTTTTACTTAATCAGTGTAATAATTTTTTACTAATATCAGTGTTATATTTTCTTAGAAACTTGAGGAGCTTGAATTTGGGGAGAAGCGAGCAATCAACAAGAGGAAGCAGATGATACTTGATGGCAAGGTCTGAGATCACTTTGATATGATTTTTATTATTTTATTTGATGTGAAATTTTCCCTTCATACGGTTCAGTATGAAATGAAAACAGTGGTACAACTTTCCTACAAAATTAGGAAAATGTTTCCAGCATAATACCTTTCAACTGCATTTTGTCAAGTTATAAGTTGACGATGACTAGAGTAGGCTAGTCGAGACGTTGAGGCCAATTAATACCTCACTCCGCGACAGTGAGGTTAATAACGAGAAGTCCCATCGATCCACTAAGTGAAGGTAGTAATCCCGGCTGATTTCCTACCTTCCACCCAGGTAGTAGTTAATAAGCAGGACAGTTCTTTTCATTCTTTTCAGAACTAAGTAGTCTCTCGAATTCCAATATCATCTCCGCGGCAGTAGATACAAAAATAAATACTTTTTTTAAAGCGAGACCTAGTTCTCAAAGATCAAATCTACACAGCAGAGTAGATATACACATAGTGTTACAGCAAACTAAATACACATTATAAGTTGTATATATCTAATGACAAACAAAAATAATACAAAATAGACTTTTGCTTTTTGTTTTTAGGATCCAGATGAGGAGGAAAGAAAAAAACGAAAACTTCAGAAGAAAAGACGGAGGGAGCGACATGAACTGGAGACATCTGCATCAACAGATCTTCAGTCTTGACTTTCTGCAACCAAAAACATTGTCTAAAAGTTGTGTAGAATAATGGGAGCAACTGAAACTTAATCCAAATCAGGAACATGGACTTCTCCAGGTGGTTGGTGTTTTTCTCCTCAGTTCAGTTCAGTAAAACCAGTCAGTTGCTTAATGGGCTAAATAGTCTGACCTCCTTTTATTATAAAACAGAAATAATGGCGTGTCAGATTTTATAGCTTTGGCAGTGGCTATTCTTCCACATTGTCACATTGTCTCAGCCAACAGCCATAGAAGCCAAATGGCCATTCATGACATTGTTGCAGCCAATTAGTAGCCAAATTTATTTATGATGCCGCTTGTGTCATTATGGAACATCAGGATCATGGAAAAGGTTATGGCGGTGTGATCAACACATGGGCGACAGAGGCAAGCTTTGAAAAGGTAGCAACATGTATCTTGTCCTCCCAACATTCTATCGTGATATTTAAACAATTAAATGTCAAAAGAAGTGTATGTTTATGACTTTGCCACACCCCCACCCCTGGATCAAACACTAATGGTTGAAACTGCTATAGTCCAAATCTACAGGAGCATGCCCTGTTAATGGAGAGGGAATCAAAAATAACATTTTAAATAACAGAAGCAAGTCTCATTAAGTTTTTGACAAAGTTGACTACATTTTGTCACCAACACCGCCAACTACCACACACACATAGGTACCAGTAAAAAGTAGCACTCAGAGAAAACGGCGTTTTAAGTTTAATGCTTTTTAAAATAAAAATGTCAGTGTATTTTCAACTAGTTTTCTTACAGTGGAGACCTGATGCATTGAACTTCATACGTAATGTGCTTTTTTACTGCTTTTTGTCTTGTATTATTAAAAAGCAATAAAGTAAAGTAGTTCATGGCGTCGAAAGTTAACGGAAATAGACATTTTCCGTTTTCACAAACTAACACTCCTGAACACCATCCAATGTTTTACTTTGCATGTTTGTCAGTTCATGAAAATGTAGGTCAAAGCGTGCAAATTTGCAATACCTAAACTAAAAAAGTAAAGCTCCTGAAGTGTTGAAATGTCATGAAATGTTTTGGCCTCCGTTAACACTGTTTAAATATGTAAAACACTGAAAACTATTTATTAAAAAGTGGTTTTGTACACTGTGTGCTAGTTTGTGGTGTCAGTGACAATTTATACTGAAGTTGTTGCATTACTGCATTATTTAGCCTATTTCTGGTTTGGTGAACAAATGCAGTGCTTATCCTGCATACATGTACTCGAGGTGACACTTTCCATTTTTCTTGGAGTTCATAACCAAAGTATGTAGATCCTTGTTAGTTTATCAAACTATTACATGGCCTATATTATAACCTATTCACTGGTTTTGACTACCACATGTACATGCTAACCACATCGGGCATTATACACAGCAATACAAACCACCCTAGTGGATGCCAGGATACTATCTTGTAGAGTTTGTTTATTCTTACAGTTTGATCCTCCAATTAAATAACAGAGATCTACTTGGTGTAATGAAAATTCATGTTCAACACATGTGCATTTATAAACACTTGTTTAGTACTGCAACATAAATGAAAGAACAGTCAACACAATCAGATGTGTGTATCAACAAGTCTTTACATTGCATTTTTGTACAGAATAATTTATTTTCTAATAAAGGTCTTTATGTTAAATGTTTGTAATGTTCAGGATGTTAACATATTTAACACAGGTATCACATCTTTGTCTTTTAACTAACCAGTGAGAATAACTTGAAATACAATATTAGGTGATCTACTTCTCATAATAAGCACACACACTATTTTTGTTACATTGTGTGCTTCTGAAAGTGAGGTACACGTACATGTGAAGTCTTAGCCGTCAAGCCACAAGCTCAGTTGAACAATTCAGCCACTCAGTGCTTTTGTTTATTTATGTTTTTCTGAATTAAACAGCAGAGATTTTTTACAATTTTATGTACATTTGTACATGTAGTGATAAGTTGATATTTACCATTTTCCAAGTCAAAACCTAACCACATGATATTTTAAACCCCTTCCTTACCATAAGTGACTTTAGTCAACTGCACTTGTACCACCACTCTTCCTATCAAAGGCGCCGTTTTACAAGAATAAAAAAAAAAAAAAAAACCTAAACAAATAAACCCAACACAAAAAGAGTTATTCCTCCATAGAATTGACGGCTATGTCTGGATGGCCACATCACCGAGCATTGAAGTATAGGGACAGGATGTTCTTAGCAATACCCTTTTGGCCTTTGCAACAATCTTAGCTGTAGCTGTAACCACCAATTTGAATAAAATGGTGGTAGAAGAAACATGGGTTATTATAAAGATCCCAAATTCCTATGGGGTGCCATATTGTTTGTGTAAAAAAAAAAAAAAAAATGGTTTTAGATTTCAAATCACACCTAGAAGTAAGCTCAAGGACCTGGCAAGAGTGAATCTTTCCATGCAGAACTCTTGTATTTGATGGTAGAATATAACAAAAATATTACACAGTAAACACTTTACATTTACACGATACCAGTTTACATTTCAACAATTTTAAAAGCCAATTGTGGTTTGACATTTGATGCCCAAAGATGTTAACACAAGTCAGTCTTTAAAAGTTTGTTTTCATAGTCTCTCATTTTCATATATAATAGGATCCATCTTCTGGTCGAATGTAACCAACAGCTATAAGTACCACATCCACCAGTGTCCATACCCCAAGACCTCCAAAGCTAAACAGTTTGCCAAGGCCTGCTCTCCAGGACCCAAGGTAGAACCGGTCAGCACCAAATCCTCCCAATGTCACACTGAAAATATAAGCAACAAAAATCTTTAAGATATGGCTCAAAATTGGTTAATCAAAGAATTGCAATATGTATTTAGCCAAAACGAGTCTCTCCCCTATCAAAGTGTGGGCCATAGTCTCAGACCATAAGCCTTGCCAATAATTTCATTAACAAAAAAGGGGGTGTACTGAGGCCCCGGGTGACCGCTACCCCCTCAACCCCCCCGACTGGTCTACTGATGATAAATTTTACAATCGTCTGTATTGGTACCTTAGAGTGAGTGCTGTAGACCATCGATACCCTGATGTCCAGTTACATCGGTTCCTTTTGTAAAATTTTCTCTGACCTGTAATAAAAACAAGAAAAGTCGTGTTTGTTAAACAAGCCAGTTCGTTTCACAACATTTGACCTATGTGGTCTAAAAATAGGAGGTGT
>CM021533.1:6471047-6482548 GCA_010994315.2 Pisaster ochraceus
ACACTCTGCCAATGGAGCTACATGTATGGGTGTGAGGGCCAGATAGAACAAAAAGGAGGATTGGTAGGAAAAATAGATTTGATATCTTATGAGTGAGAAGACCAGTGGCTGCGAGTGTTGTCTAGATGTTTGAAATCTTTTTCTGATGTATTTGTTTTCAGTTAGTTCCAGAAATAAAGGTTTGCCTTGAAGTTAAATCTCACTTTTTTCAATACAGGTCCTCTGATTGGTTTTCCTGTCATAGATATGCAAATCAGTTTGGAAAACATAAACGTGAGTCCAGGTACAGCCCCAGCAATGGTGTCTGCCTGTGCATCACAGTGTTTACACAGCGCCCTCAATGCTGGCGGCAGTCAGGTTCTTGAACCAATGATGAATTTAGAGGTAAATATTCCTTCCAATAAAAATTGCATCGCAATCCCCTTTTCTCTCTTAGCAGTTCAATATTCCCTTTTCTTAAGAACTTTTAGCGGATTAAACTCAAACAAACAAATCCTTATGGGGTACTATTCCAAATGTGCAAGGACCCCTAAATTTGCTTGTGTGGTGCCCTGGAACACATGCATTGAAGTTAGGAGTCGTTTTGTGCCAAGCAATATGATGCATCAAAATCTGCAACTTGCATGAATATTTAAATTTATATTTATATTTTATTTAGATTGTCACTGACGAGACGAGGCTTGGAACAGTGCTTGGTGACTTAAACTCAAGGAGGGGTCAAGTGGTTGCCATAGAGAACCGGGATGAAAGTAGGATATTGTTTGCTAGGTCACCCCTCTCAGAAATGATGGTGAGTCAGGTTTGTTTTTACCTGTATTCAGGTATTCTACAATTTGAATGATTGCTTTCCTGCAGTACCTGAAGTTCATTTGCCAAAATTTGTGTGGTAACTATTGATTTTTCTTTGGACAGGGGTATTCAACTGCTCTACGGAGTCTAACATCGGGCACCGCATCTTTCTCTCTGGAGTTTGCAAACTATGAGCCTGTGAGCAGAAATGAGCAGGAACAAATTATCAAAAAGGTTACTGGCTCGTAAAAATAATCAGACACTAAACTCACTTGTACAGTTGGTAGAACTGTGAAAAAAACAAAACACCTTTATGGTCCATTACCAACAAGTGAGACTGTCTTGTAGGTACACGAATCACCCCCTTGCAGATGGTGCCATTTTCTGTTGCAAAGTTGCCGTGTCCTGCTTGGAGCCACAATTGAGCACCATATTGTTTGTGTTCAAAGATTGTGGTCAAGGTGGCTGTGTGTTCCTGCAAGGGGTCCATAAGTCTTTATTAAACCACGGTAGTAAATTGTGAATTTGATTGGTTGAGAACCAATCATGGGATATGGCTCAAGGGAACATGAGACATGTACCCCAACAGTGTACATTACCTTGATCATGCCCACCATTTGTCATTTCTACCACCATGTACAATAATATGAGAAATAGCCCCAGGTATGAGGATGTAATTATGCTGGTACTAGGTAAAATGATTGACATTCCTGTGCAATGTGCTGTAGGAAACTGAATTCATATTTCTGTTAATGACTGCCATTGTTGTTTGCAATCGTTCACTGCTGGCATTGTTCGTCAGCTTTTTCAACTGTGCGAATTTTGTCGTAATAATGTTGGAAGTTGACAACAGATTGCCTCAAATTTATTACCATGGTATAAAACAGTTGTTGCATGCTCTATGATGGGGTCCATGGGTTTTGTACACCCTCGGGTGCCATTTGCCCCATCTGGAGTACAAAACACCATGGACCCCCATCACAGCGTGCAACAATCGTATAATGACATCAGTTGGCTTACTCTGTTTGTGCAATGTAATAAGTCCATCACTACTTCTTTGTTTAAGTCTTACCTCAATAAACTTTTGGTGAGCTCAAAAATCAAAGACTGGTAGGATTTGCATGCATTGCCTCATGGCATGCATGATTGGTTTGTTTTTTTGCTAAATTAGTAAATTGATGCGTGAAACTCTGGCAATATACAATTTACCTGTGAGATAATTTGACATAAATATCAGTTGTTCAATTTTGTTTTAGTTTGTTTGTCTGATACGCTTGCATGAACATTCCCAAAGTCATTGATTCAATATTTTATATGAAAGCATGCATTTTATAACTTCAAGATTTCAGTTAACTTATGCAGGTTTGTTGAGTTTCACTCTGTTCTGAATACTTTCAAACTTGTTCAGAATATGTCTGAAAATGCATCAATATTTCAAAAAAGATACTGACAAAAATTAAGGTTTAAACTATCCCTTGGAAGTTTTTGCAACATTGTTTTGGGGAATAGAATTTTCATCCAAACCATTAGTATTCATGGTAATATAGTATCTATAAGTAACATTTCTTAAAAGGGATGTGCAACCTTGATGTTTGATCCTAATAGACATGAATGATGGTGCAATCTCTATCAGTTATCCCAAACTAACAACAATTCAATGCATGATCTAGCTAGAAACTGATAAATTGAAATTAATAACATTATTAATGAAAACAAGGTGATAGCTTCACTGATAATAGTTATTTAATATTTATAAACCTTTCTTTCAAACATCACTGGCCCAGTTTTCTTGCGCCCAAAAATTATGGACATAAATCAAACATTGGCCCTTTTTTGAAACCACGGGTTGTAGGGCTAGGGCTCCAACTTCGGCTCCGGCTAAGGCTCTGTAAGTTATTTGGAAAATGTGTTGTTTTGGTATGGAGCTTCAACCAGGCAGACATAGCCTAAGCTGGAGCCCAAGTCAATGCCGTAGTTTAAAAAAGGGCCATGATTCTTAACAGATAAAAATCACATCGCAAAGATTGAGAACAGAATATTCTCAAGAGCTTTATATGGAGGACCAGATACATACTTATTTACATTTACTGTTTCTTAAATGTAAATTGTGTCAACAATGTTATTTGGGCAAAAACATAGCATCAGAACTTTTAAATGCTTTTGTAATTTCATGGGCATGGCCCCAATACAAAATGTTTAAACAATACTTCAAGAACAAAAAATACATATTGTAAATACTATTGGGGTAGTCATAGCATCCAACAGTCATCTGCTTAAGAGCCAACTGGATAGAGCTTCTGTGAAACTAAAAACTTACTTTGGTAGCAAAAAAGAAAGAAAAAAAGAACATCATTTGATATGTAGTCATTTTTATTGTCAAATATTTGTTAAAGCATACTTTCTTACTTAAAGGGAACTTACATGTACCTGGAAGAAATTCATTTTTATGTAGCTATGTAGTTATCAATTTAAAACACCAATTTAGTGAAAATATCAAAAGAAATGTACATTACATGCAGATTTATATGCACGAAAATAAGCTTGTTTCAATGCTATTTACTTGACTTTGACAATATTTCATACAGAAACATTTTATCTGGAGAACTGGTATTAATAATATAATAACTTATGGAGCCTTAGCCGAAGCCCTAGCCAGACCTGTGGTGACTATCAGAGAACTTTCAGACTGAATCTAATAGTTGTTTTACCCAATAAGTACTAACCATGTGGTTTGTCTTTGGCTCAGATAGGTAAGACATTGTGCTGCATTTACCATGGGAGTCATACACTAGTTTTCTGAATATTTTGTAATTTGATATGTTGACATTTGTTATTGGTAGCAAACTTCAACATGCCACTAATTTTACTTCTCAATTTATTCAGTTAGAAACATAACTGGGAATTTAACTTTAAGAAGAAATTAAGAATACTCAGTCGTTTTTTAGAACAACCAGAATGAAGAAGAGTGTTATTTATACTGAATTAAGATGCATTTTTCCCCTGTACTTTGATGTTTCACCCAAATGTTTTATATGGTTCTTTTATTTTTGTAAAATGCATATATTTAAGAATTTTAAATTTGAATAACTGTTTTATTGTAAATCATGCATCATTCAGTCTTGGATGTGACCCATGACATGAAATGCACAAATGAATGGTAAGTCAATAAAACAAATCAATGTAATGTGTGAACCATCTGAACTGCCTGATGGAGATGCTGTGTTTTCAGGAAAGTGGCCTGCACCACTCAAGGCCTGTCAATATGTAAAGAAATCTAAAGGTTTGTAGGTGTTCAAATAAGAATTCAATACAAATTCTGCTCTTGCCATCATTGAACATGTAAATACTTGTCTTGTGTGGTTTTCAAATATTTTGTTTAGATATAAAAGGTTAAATACATTATTAAATGCTCCAGACTATGAAGGTAATTATTCCCATTGTCTACATTTTAAAAGTGTACACTTCAATAAATATATATGTATTGTGCAGTATGAATACAAATGATTTTTCTTAACCAAACCCTTTGAATTTTCTAGTTCTGTTTTGAAATGAAACGAGTAAAACACACATAAAAATGTGTTGTCTATCATCAAATGTAAATTTAGCACCATTTTACACAGACACAGGCACTTTTTTAAATCAAATTTGTTACCTTATCTAGGCTGGGTTGCCCAGCCTTCTAGCTCAGAGCCAAATAAATGTTATGCCTTAATTTCTTTACCTCAACGCTAAGGTTTTTGAATGTAGGTACAGACATTTGATAAAATATCAAACACTTTGTGTGTTCTTTTAGTGTGCTTCTAAATAACATACACTATGTATTCCCTATTGGTAGTGTACCGTCAATCGCATGCATGTGTACATGTACACAGTTTCAGTAGCATGTTTAATGTGGCAAGCTGGTAATAATAAGATTCCACACAGGTACATGTACCATTGCTTTAGTTAGGGGCACTAGATGGTGCATCAAGTCATCTCCTTAAAGCTCCAGTAGTGAAGATTAAGTGGGGATCCTGCAAGAAGCATTAGTGGATACCATGTGCATTGACCTACATTGTGAGAAGGCTATAGAGTGGTGGAAACCTGAGAGTAGACAACCGGCTCTTCTCAAAGTCACCACTACTCACAAAAGAGATTTCTTACATGGAGTCACCGCAAACCTGATACTTGGTGGAGACCTGCTTGCAAATATTCAGAAAATGGTGGGGAAAGAACCCAAACCATTTCAATATTGTTTTGAAAGGGCCCTCCTTCCTTTCTCTTGAGTATTATGATGCAAAGCAGGGTTTTCTTTACAAATAAACCCCCCTAAGTATCCTTGTTTCACAATATATGGCTTCATATTGTATAAAAAGTCTTGGTATAAAATCAACTGTTTTCTTGTTCAGTACTAGTAAATTATAGTAAGACCATGAGTATATATGTTCCAATGTCTAGAACTTGTGCTAAAGGTTTTCTCAGTGTTTCACATATACATGTACAAATTGTTAAAATTGCTTGAACTTGTATTTACACCGAAGAGTGCAAGATGGAGAGTGAAAATTGGTGGAGCCATCGTCCTTGGGGATATGGTGCAAGATTGATGTTTCCTTACGTCTTGTAATAATTTGAAGAGACTGTGAGTAACACATACAGCTGGAGTCTTCAAAAATAAGCTTGAATTCATATGTAATTATTTCAACGACTTTCGAAAGTACCTCAAGCCATGACAGAGCTGGTCAAATAACCCATCTTAAAGTTGTCATCTGGCTTGCAGACATGAAAACTGAATACATGCCACACTCGAGCAAATAATAAATACAAATAAATCTGATGACGTTTTGTGGCCCCTTACCTGAAAAACTCCCAACAAGTCATTTTTTACTAAAAGTTAAAAAGCTGTTGAGTTCCTTTAGATGTTTTTTTCATTACAAAACTCCAATGACAAAAAGGGTTTCCCATACAACTCCCCATTAAGTAAAATGCATGCAGATCACTTGATGATATTTTGTAGTTAATTTCAATGTTGTAATTAGCTCAATGAGTTTGTTAAGTTTTACATATGAAACTCAAGCAAATAAATTGATAAAACAACTACTTTCTCAACCTCAACCAGCTTTTGCAGTTACTTCACACAACTTTCTTGTAGTCTTTCAAACAAATACAGCTCTTGCAATAATAACCAGTGAGGTTTTGTAGATATCTTCAAACTCCAGTGAAGTACATGCTCCTTGGAAAAATACTTGTTTGTGCCCCAAAATGGCAAAGAAGTTAAGAACTCATTTTCTGTAATTGACATGTGGAAGTGTTCTCAATGTGACCAGCCATAAAAAAACAAGTGTTCCTTAAATACTTACAAAGTTTTGTATTACTTTTATCAACAGCAAATCATGCAAGTGATTTAAAGCTATTTGGGGTGTTTATTGACCATTTTTTGTAGTTGTTTATCATGCTAAGTCTTGTACATGTCTTAAAAAAACGTTTAAATGTTTCTTAAATGTGACTTACACCGATGACTTGTTAGTTGTTAGTTACTAGAAATTCCCACTATGGCAGTCGATCATTTGAAAAAATTCAAGCATCTTGTGATCACTTCTGTAGATTACTTGAAGAAATTTTGCAGTTGTTCTCGTATTTCAAAGTCAATTGATTCCATTAGTCTAGTGAAGGTTGGGGTGCCATGAATGCGTTCAAACTCTGTGAATTGTAGAATGCAGAAATCCCTCAGTGATGTGCAATGGACAGGATCTTTTAATGACAGCTGTGAAGACAAATAGAATGCACTCAGCTTTGGCTACAACCTTGGGTAGTCAAGACAGTTTATCTATTGACATTATACAAAACAAATGATAGAAACTTCTTGAATCACACGATACTAGAAGTATTATGCATCAACTACTGGACTGTGGTGATTACCGCTCCATCGCATTCCAACAGCTAACAATAATGACCATTTACAGTTAATCATTTACAGTTAATCAACTTCCAATTATGTTGACTTAAGCTTGTTTGCTTCAATGTACACCATGTGTATATCTACTAGCTGTGTAGATTTGTTCTTAGGGAACTAGGTCTTGCTTTTGATTCTACTGCCTCGGAGTTGACTGGAATTCGGGAGACTACTTAGTTCTGAAAAGAACTGTCCAGCTTATTAGCTACTACCTGGGCGGTGGGTAGGAAATCGGCCGGGACTACTACTTTAGCTTAGTGGATCGAGGGGACTTCTCTTTATTAACTTCACTGCCACGAAGTGAGTTCTTAATTGGTCTCAACGTTTGGACTAGCTTGCTCTAGTCATCGTCAGCAGACTTGTTTGCTTCACCTAAAAACATCTGGAAGAGTTTGAATTAAATCAGATTCAGCTTTTGTAACACAAAAAATAGCATCCAAGACACATTAAAGCTAACTCACTTTTCTTTTCCTCTTATCATGTTCTGTCTCAAACTCATCTTCCACATCTTCCCTGTCTCCCATGACGAGATAACTGAAATAAAAAATCATATATATGTAAATATAGAGAAAGCAACGCTCATAACTATTTGAAGTGCATATATGGCAGGTCTCATGGGTAAAACCCAAGACCTTCCGAGACCAATTCTTTGATTGGGTATAGTCGAGACAACTCCAGGGTTTGATTTCACAAAGCACTAAGATTCCTCTTAAGAGGAATTGTCAATATCACCATAGTGATTTGTATTGTGACATCTCACTTAGCTTCATAGCATTATTTAAAATCAGTTTTAACTCTTTATGAAGTCGGCCCCAGGTCCCAAGACCTATAACAATGATCTCTATACACACACACTGCTTGAGAAAACAGTTATAACAGCATATGTAAACTTGATAGGGATAAGGAAACAACACAATTTGATGCTTTATCTTACTCGACTTGGGTTCCGTTCTCCTCACGGCAGACATCATGTAAGACTTCCACTACTGCATACACAACATCAGGAAACTTCTGAACAACCACACTGATGACGGGGGGAAAAAAAGAAGAAAAAAATCAGCTTTGGGTTATGCACAAGTATTTGCTTATACAACTTGCTTTCTGAAGATAAGGACATTTCCCAAGAACTGGAGGGAACAACACCATGGGAGTGAAGTTTTGCAAGGAAATTTCTTTCCACCTAAGATTATTTCCATACTGACAATGACTGAAGCCAAATAATGCATTCTAATGCATTTTACAACTGTAATTCACTGGTAAAGCACAGACAAAATACTTCAGGTCCTTTTGGTTGGTAAGCAATAGAAATTTTATTCTGATAATTATATAATCCACATGTTTATGTAATGATTTCCTCACAAAGTCGTGTGAAGCTCAAACAACAACTTAGCCAAGTCAAAAGAATGTTGTCCCTGTTTTCACAAACTGTAAATTCATTAAAAAAATCAGACATTTGGCAAATCGGTGTTATTACACATTTCGGGTATAATCATTGCCATCAACATTTCCCCAAAGTTTCAAGTCCTAAAATGTCATAGTTTCTTAACACTTAGTAGCACAAAGACACTGTTATCAGATTTAAAGTTTTTAGTGTTCATGATTAGCCAATCTTTGAATCGCCAATTTTTACATAGCACTGGAACAATTCCAAAAGGGAGTGCTCAGCCTTTTTGCGATTTCCTGGGGAGACAATTGATAGATAAGTTTTCACAAACACCATACCAAAGATACGTGTTTGACACAAGGGGTCATGGGCATGTGCATAGTTGGAGCGGGAGGGGTGGAATATCACGCTTCATTAATGTAATGTTACCTTGAGTTTGACGGCAGTAAAGCCATCAGAGCCAAGGCACTCAACTTCCTTCTCTCTGCTTGTGTTATCCAATCCATCTTCTCTGACCACACTACAAGGAGTTTACTCAATAGCTCATCAGGCTAAAGAAACAAACATCATTAATAACAGATTCTTAAAAAATAAACTACAAAACATGTATTTGTACATTTAAACACACTTGACAAGCCAAGTGCAACACAACCCTCCAAGTATGTAAAACCAATCAATCTTGTAGACCTAAGCACTTAGCTGACTGCATTTTTCTGTCACTGTAATGTATTGCAGTTTGCAAGTCATAAAATCTTCCATTCATACTCGTACCTTTTTGTTTATTGTGCTTGTGTAATAGATCTTGCTTTTCTCTTATTTAAATCAATGTAACCAAACCAAGGCTAGTAGTTCATAATAGTCTGACCTCTTTTTGGTACAAAGAGAATCAGTATTCATTATTGCTACTGCACACAGGGGACATGACATGAAGATCTGTACCTGTTCCTTAGTGGTATGACAATATTGCTGCAAGAAGGAGAAGAAGAAAGATTGATTCTTGATTATGATCCGAGCAAAAACGGAAAGGTACATGGACATCACTGTTGGGTACTCCTGGACCAAAAAAAAGAACAAGAAATACAAAACAATAAACAGCTAATCCTACGCAAATTGAACTGTTAACAAATTTAAGTTAAAAAAGAGTGTTCCTTATTATAAACAAAAATCGGACATGCAACCTTGTCATTGACAAAATTACATTAATCAAACGGAAACAGCAACTCGTACTCTTACAATGTGTTTTTCCAACAGCAATTTAAGGAGATCTCTGAAAAGAAGCTTTTTAAATTAAATTTAATTTTAGTTCATGAAAATGTAACAATTTATTTTGCTTAATTGTGTCTGGCTATAAGTACTGCACAACAAAAAACAACCATGCTCTGCATGTGCTCATACATAATACAAATATTGGATGAATATTGGATGTGCATTGTTGTGGGAGTGGTCAAGCACACTGGACTCAAGCTCTGGTGTTTCTTATCAGCAGAGTGTGGGTTTGAGTACCGGTCTTGACACTTTTGTCCTTAAGCCAGGCACTTATATAGCTTCGTCTTTCAGATGGGACATAAAGCCATACAAGTAGGTCCTTTGTGTTGTGTAATGCATGTAAAGGAACCCAGTGTACTTATCATTAAGAGAAGGGGTTCTCCCCTGTGATTCTGGTTTGTCCATCTCACCAAGGGATTTTATTCTGCGATAATGCACTCACATGCAAACCACCGTCTGTATACTATTTGACAGGTTCGTCAAATACTAAATTTTGGAGCGTAACGGTAATAAATATATGGCAAAATAATGGATGACATGTAACGTGTGTTCCACCAATCAAATGAAAAGGATCTGTGTGTGTGGAATATCAATAATTTTGGTGTTGTGGAAGTATGGAAGTACTTATTAATTGTAGAACACAAGTACAGTATATGTAAAAATATGAGGTGATTAAACAATTAGTTTCGTAAAACAGACAATTTAAAAAATGTTTATTCTCCCTTCTTTTCTATCTATTGAAGACAAAAATAATTGTCAACTCACCTCTTTGTCTAGAACCCTCTGCAAAATCTTTGGAAGGAGTTGTCGAAAGATTTGAGGCCCTTCTGTGGGGAACATCTTAAAAATTGTCTCCACAAGCTAAAGAATATCACAGAGAAAACTACATGAACAAGTAATCTATTTGTGTTTTACATTAAATTGTTTGCAAAGTACAAAAGTTAAAGAAAACCATGGTCTGGCCATTTTGTCCATACAAGTTGCCTACCTTCAAGACAATGACAATTCCCTCTGGTCTAACACTTTCCAAGAGACTTACACATCCGGCAAATACAGCACTTGAGTAGCTCTACAGGGAGTACAAGATACAACAAAATAAGAATCAAACACAGTGAGTACATTCTTAAGGAAAACAAAAAGTTGCATGACTATGTTCATGTATTTCTTCTTCCCAATACATTATCATGCATTTTTACAAATGACAATTGTTCACTTTGTAAGAAAGTGCTACATGTACATGTATGCTGCTGACTGCTGTGCTTAGTTATGATTATTATTCTCTGCCTACAGGTATAATAAATAGTAAAATTTCTTTTTCAGGTGGAAGCAGAAATCTTGAGTTTCACAAAGTATTCAAACAGGGCTCCCTGGCTAACCCATGAATTACTCTACTTAGAAAGAAGTTAAAAACAGGACCTTCCATGATGGATATCTTAAACATCGTCTCCACTAGCTGCAGACACTTTAAAAGAAAGCTACAATAAACAACTTCTACCAGAAATAAGACACACACAGTGATCGACACAATAAAATTGGGTTGAGCAAGATTGTTCTCAGTCATTTAAATAAACATGTAATTTCCCATTGTCAAATCCATTTTCAGACCTCGTTCCTTACCTGCATAAATTCATTCGGTCCTAAGAGTACATAAGCTGTTATGATCTGGAAGCATGTTTTGAGATTTTCTGATCCCAATTCTGAAAGAAAAAGACATTGCTTCTTTCTTAGTGACAGGGCAGGAAGTAGACCATCGGTTTATAAGTCTAACAATGGTAAACTGCAGAGTCTGAGGGTTTCTTAACCTTGGCTAAATGTTTTTCTGCAGCACTGTCAGTTATCCCACAACTACGAGTGGAACACAAAAATAACAAAATAAATACAAAATGTGCCTGTATCAAATATGAATTGGGACTGTATACAAAAATTTTTCTATACTTATTCAAAAGCATGAGTTAGAAAACAAAGCAATATCATCATTCTTAATAAGGGTACAAAGAACTAAACCAATAAAAACTGTAATTTACTGGACTTTTCCGACAAGACGCAGCTGTATTTGTCTATGGGATAAATTTACAATTAAGTACCGTAATTTCGTGCGGATAAGACGCAGGGCGTACAAGGCGCAGGGCCGTA
>CM021533.1:6530878-6545100 GCA_010994315.2 Pisaster ochraceus
AGGAATGTTAAGGACACTAAATACATTAAGAAAATGTAAAAAAACGAAAATGCCTCAACGCATCATTTTGGACGGATTCGCCACTTTGTGAAAACGGCGACGATATACAGCTGCTTTTTGTGCTAAGGAATGCAGCGCTATGAAATTGAGCCGTGGTTAAGCAGCTTTGAGATTGGGCAGAAAAAGCCTCTCGCAATGATAATCAACGTTCATTACAAAAGCTATGATATGGTATGCTATATTTAAATGTACATGTTCCAAAAGGTAATGCTGGTGCCCCTCTTTAAAAAATGGGTTATACTACATAAAGTGTAGCACACTATGGTTTTCATCATTATAGCCCCTTTTTGTCTTTAGTTTAGTTTTAGGAGTACAAACCATGCCAGCTAGAAGTCTGCGTTCGTATTACCGATGAATGTCTTTTGACTCTTCCAGTTATTTAAACTCAACTTGTTTTATCATCAAATGTGAACGAATCGACATCGACCACAGGAGTGTAGTAAGAACTGCAATAATTATTGTAGATTTGTCATTGAGGAACCGATGTTGCCGGCGAAGTTGGCGCGTTCTCTGAGGCGTGTAATTCTAATAAAATGCTGGCAAAGACTCCGCGTAAGGAGACAAGTGGGTCAAGGCATTCTCGGGGGTAACTTTACCAAACTACCCTATCAGCCAAGCTTCGATCTGTCGGTGAGGCTGAATCGCGGAAACTCAACAAAAGCAATTTCCTTTTGCTCAGTTTTCTACCGACCTTGGCAAACCAAGAACAACTGAAAGGCATATCATGAGTATTTGTGTGCGAGTGCATATAAAAGTCATTACGAGCGAATTATTAAAGGGTGTGTAATGAAGAAACAAAAGAAATACGTCGATAACCCATACAGAAAACTGGGGCATAGTGTGGCTTTGCTTTTTTGGTAGCCTGAGCGAGAGGCATGAATGACAATCGCAATAACTGACTGGCCGTGATTTTGTATCCATACCTTAAATTCCATTTGTGTTTGAATATGACCTCGTTTAGGATACTGTCGATCCACCGTCCATGTCGAACCTCTCCCCCTCTACCCCACCCCCGCACATCCACCCTCTTACGCACACATTTACTATAGATGTTCCCAGACATTTTTGCCTCTTCAGTTGAAATCGTCATTAAATTTCATTTTGAAGGCATGCGAATTTAATATATATGTTTGTCAGTTAAAGAGGAAGGGAAATGACCAATGTAATTTTGTGATATTTTCCTATAGATAGAGTCATCGTGCAGTGGGGGAAAAATTACAAGTCTCTCACCTCACGTTATAAATTGCCGTTGTATTCGATACCCTCCCAGTGCAAAATTTGTCAACATCCAAAACATCTGATGACATCATTATGAGAAATTGGGTCATCACATTTTTGCGTATTGAGATGTTTTCGTTCATTTCTGACTTCCGATAACATATTCATTCCAAAACGGCCTTGAATTTGACCTTTTGACTGACGAATAGTTCCTCTTTGGAATGTTAAGATTCATTAGTTGTTTAAAATTTCGCTCTGAAAAAGTCAGTTATAAACCAAAACATCCCTGTTAAAAAATGTAGAGACCCATTTTTCTCAGAATGATATCATCAAATGTTGTAAAATTTCCCTTCTTCTTGAAACTGATAGGTCGTGCTTTTAGCCAAAGGCCCTATGCAAAATCGGCATTCAGTTTATCAGAGTAGGTGCAACTTAACAGAGATTGTTACTTTCGTTTACATTTCAAGACAAGCCATTTCGCGAAATGAGCATTTTAGAAAGTAGGCCTACATCGAAACAAATGCTAACCATACTCTGCTCCTTTGTTTCTGTGTTGCTTTCTTAACCGACCTAACCTAGTGAAAACAAAGAATATACACATTAGCCACTACCCAGTTTACTGCTATAATCACTTTTTATGACGCCATGGCGAGAATTTAACGAGTAATTTATTTTCCTTTTTGAAGAGGCGGGGGGGGGGAGGTAGGGTCTTGTAGGTGAGTTGCCCGGTATTGTCTTGTTGTTTAACGTTGTCTTGTTGTATTCAGGCTAACTATCGATTAAAAATTCTCTCTCTCTCTCTCTCTACAAGACGAAATGATTTAATCTTATTGTTTCTTGGGGAATTGGTATCAGTCATCATAACAAGCAAGCTTTGAGACTACATTTTCCTTTTCTCACACAATCACCAAAGCTCAAACCATGTCTTAAATAAAGTGACAACGCATGAACACATATTGCAAATTTTAAATACACTGTCACAAAGTGTTTATTAAAACATTATCATAGTGATGTGATGTTTATTTACATCTAAATGTTGATACAATTTAGTTTTATTCGTTAATCAAAGGATGAATTCATAAGTCCATTTACACTCAAATGCAATGAACCTTCCCGCTAAAAGTACATTATATTCTGTCGATTTGGCTGGCAAGAACTAATAAACGGCCTCGACTTGTATTAATCACACGCGGTAATGGAGCTATTGAGCGGTGTGGGCGAGGACATGTTAGAGATCATGTCAGTTAATACATGTTGACAAAATGACTGCCTCTGGCGTGTATCTATCTGTACACCAGTGGATTCGTGCCTCAAGATACAGCGTTGGCACAACGCATACTGATTGTAGTAAGAACACTAACTTTGGATCAATATAAGGGACATCAATGCTTATGCATCACTGTAAACAATATTGGGAAAATCTTACCTTTTTGAGGTTAAGAAGGGAACATGGTTGTCAGCTTGGGTAAAAAGTTTACCCAACTGAGGATGGGTAAGAATTTACTAAGCCCTGTGCAATTGTTCACCCAATACATGTATTGAGTAAAAATAGTGTTTACCCAGAAACAACCACGTTCCCTGCATGCCACAAACGTTGGGTAAAACTTACACAACCCAAAGTTTACCCAGGGTTGTGTCATACTCTTACCCAGGTATTGGGTATTTTTATCTTACCCAACACCGTTGTGCTATTCTTTTACCCTTTAGTTGTCCCATTTTAGCCAGATATAGGTAAAAGAAACTCTAGTTGGGGGGGGGGCTATAAAAATTTAAAAACCAAACAAACAAACTAATCATAGCATCAATGTACATCCAGATACACTTGAGGCAAAGGTAACCGAACAATAAGTGTTTGGTTGGTGAAAACAAATATTTAAAAAAATCTTGCGTGCAAACTATGTTAATCTCTTGTTGGAAGCAGTGTTGGCTCTGAAAAGAGCCGGTTGGTTTTGTTAGACCTTTTATTGACGGTTCAAAATGTCAGTGACGAAACCTCCGTGTTGTTAAGTCAACGAAGCTCCATCAGCCCATGGCATCCAGGTTCATGAATTCTTATCCTATTCAACAGACTGTTGTTTCTCCAACAGAATAACTACCATGAAGCAAAATTCTCTTTTGCAACTTTGGATACATGAACACCAAACATCAACGCCATGCAGCATCAGCGTTACTTCCACCCCATCCATCTTTGTTTGGGATTTGTGCTTGCGACTTGCTATAGCACGAGTGTATGTTATCATTTTGCGTTATCGGGGGAAAAAATTCCACGAGGAGCAGTTTACCCCCACTTTCAGTTACTTCTTACCACTTGTTGTGCAAAAAAACACACTGCTTGAGGTTCAAAGTATTTTGTTTCACCTACTTATTGAGTGATTTGAACCTCGGTGTTAAAGCTATTTGATTTCCTACACAAAGTTGGGTACCGTATTAACTTTTCCCTGTGTATTAAATTTTACACAAAGTGAAGGGTACAACACAAACTTTCGTTTTACCCAATATTGACCAAATTTTACACAACATTTGTACCCAGCAGTTTTACACAGTAAAATTTCACAAAATTGTACACTTCCTTTTTAGAGTGTATGGGGAAAACAGAGATCAGATTCTGAAATAAGTTGACCAGTAGTACCGGTAACTATGTGGTGTGCTGATCCTTAGACTGTTCCATGGCGATTGTGCCTATTACTTCTACTACACTGGACTTGTAAATACTTGGCCGTTTTACATAAAGTTGTTAAAGAAAAAAAGCACCATTCTATTCAATGTGAGCATCGTTCTCAATAGTCACAATGGTAGATACTTATTATCGATGAATTTCTATCTAAATGCGGCCATTCTGGTGTTAACTAAAATGAGCTTAAGTTGAGAAACAACAACTTTAAACCCAATGATACTTACAAATTTGATTGTAACAATATTGAAATCGCAGAAATCATTTTTATGATTTACGTAGGTATTCATTTACAGATAGAAACAAAGTGAAGGTGACATTCGAAAAATTTAACAGATGCTTGGAAACAAATTCAAATCTTATAGATGGTAAACAAACCTACACAAATGTAAGCATGACTTTGCAGATCACATCGCTGAAAACATCGTTAAAAAATACAATAAATAATGTCTTCTCAAATTAAACGTTATAAAGTGCGACAAATTAATAAGAACAATTATTCTTAAGCAAAGCAACGCAAAACAATTTTGTGTTTTAATTTTATCTAAAAACAGCGGTAAATGGATATCGCATAGTGGCAAAAACATTTCAGACAGTTTGAGCAAAACAGTAAACTTCGGTAATTTGATAATACAAAATAAGTTAGCACATTATTAAATATTGCACATTAACAGAGTGACTACTTTGATAGTCAATAGACAATAACACTATTCACAAGACAAGTCTGGTAAATGTTTATGGGGTTTGACAAACACTGTCAATGGAGCATGATGCATCGTGCCACCAGGAGGCAGCGACTGTAGAAAGCCCAAGTTCGTGGACTTCTTTTCGCTCGGCCCTGTTCCGTCCCAACTTGACAATTGTCCCAACTATAGTTTGGACTGTCCCAACTTGAGTGTTAAAGTTGGGACGTCCCAACTATAGTTGGGATCGCCCATAGGACACCGCGATCGATCATGAGTGGACAGTGGATTACTGTGTGTGACCATAGAGCAAGGAACCTAAGTTGCTCTATGGTGTGACCATGGAGATAAGACTACTGTAGACGCACAGGCTCATGCGATCGGCGTTAGTAAACAAGATTCTTTGTTTCAAACCTGGGTCTCAGCTCTGAACAAACTCATGTCAAAACTTATGATGGAGCAAGGTAGAGCCTGTTGCGAGCCGGTGCCCAGGACGAGGTTTGGAATTATAGTAATACATATACATGTGTGTATCGCTCATAATGGACCGCTAACTCGGTGTATAGTGTTTTTCATAGATGGTTCTGACAGCGGCCTCATGCTTTCATTCTCAAAGTAGGCCTACGTATTTAGTTTCCCTTCTCTTGGAAAACCAAAATTCTAATTAATCTCAAATATTCTCAAGGGAAAGTGGTCTTAAAACTTCATACTATGAGACTCACATTATTATTACAGTGTGTTATGTTTTTAGTTGATTCATGGGGTGCTTTGTGTTTACTGCGATCCCAACTTTAACACTCAAGTTGGGACCAGTCCCAACTATAGTTGGGACAATTGTCAAGTTGGGACGGAACAGCCCCACCGGTCTCATCAAAGACCACCACTGGAGGGGCTGATGAGCTTGTACAAATTCTTGTAGTGGTGCATGGGTGCGATTGTACTGCCGATTATCGGCATAATGCACACAAACGTAATTACACGCACGAGTTAAGCATTGAGGCTCCATAGATAACGTAAACGATTTTTTTAAACCAAAAGAAGAATTTTGCAATCGAACCCTATTTTTAGTACAATGCAAAGAATGACAATGATTATTTGCAATGGATTTACACAGTATAGATCTACATTACTATTGATAGTCGAATCTTTCTTAAACAGGAAGCGGTGACTGGGGGTTATTAGTTCAGGGGAAATGGTCCAATGCGAATGTGATAGTTCAGCCCATAGCGACTTTGGATGAGGCGCTGGGACCAAGCGAAGGACTTGTTAAGAGCACACGGACGAAATTGGTAATTGTCGAACACGTGACACATAAGACCTGTGAACGTTGAGCTCAGTTGGTCATCCGAATCACGAGAAAATAGTAGGGAGTGAACAAAAAAACGTATAACTGACTTCAAACATCGGGTTTTGGTTTCGCGAGATCAAAATTGATGGTTTTACAAATTTCTCATAAACTATACAATTTCAAGCAGATTGTTTCAAGGGAAGTTTTATACTGTGTAAGCTTTGAATCTGTGAACATATATACATTTAATCTTACCAGTGTTGTGCACACCCCTTGAAAATTTAAATATTGTCAAGCCCTGGCAAGATTAATGGGACACATATATAGAGTATTGGAACGTTTTTGTGTTAAAAATGAACGTTCTTACTGAAAATAACGAGTACGATAGCAAACTCCGTTGTAGTTTGCATACCGTCCAAACCATCTAAAGGAGAAAAAAATCACTCGCAAAGCGTATCTTATGAAGCCCTTAATAGAATGGGCGAAATTGTCGTGAAAACGAAGAAAGGGTCAATGATAATTAAATTTCTATCTCTGTATACCATCAAAGTTCCTGCATCAGGCAAGAAACGTGTTAAGTAAGTTTCACTTCATCTCAAGACGAGGGACCCGCATATTAACCCGTGTAAACACGCAATCGACTGACTAATCTCTAATATGAAGAAGAGACGAATGTCAATAGTCATCTAAAAATGCCGTTGATAGTTGCTGTGTGTTCCAAGGCTCGCCGCCGAAGGGAAGCGATGCTTGTCCCTCTCCACATATCCCCACCGTCACTCACTACTGCTGAGCACGAGAAATCCCCGGCCGAGACGTTTGTGTTGCCAGTCGGTGAGCTCGGCATGACTCCGCCGGCCGACGACGCCGTAGCGACCCCTCCGAAATTCGGCTGGTACATGGACTGCATGGGGTTGTTACCTGACATAGACAACCCACCAGTGAGATTCTGCAGGTTTGAAGCAGCCGACTGGCCGATGCCGTTGGATCCTCCCATTCCGCCCATCTGAGATAGGGACTGGCCGAGGCCCTGACGAGGTAATGTCGGCGGTAGGGTCAATGACGGGGGCGCCCCTCCCATCTGAGACATTTGCATCGATGTTGGCCATCCTCGCGAGTCCACGTTGCTGTGGAAGTTACAGAAGGATTCGGCACCCATTGCTGAAGGGAACTGCGGTAACCCATGTGAGGGTAGCAGAGAGCCTGGAGACCGGAACACGTTGGTGGTCTTCTTGCGCTTCTTCCACTTTGCACGGCGATTTTGAAACCAGACCTAAAGTATTTCAAAATAAAGACAATACATTAATTTACGGAGTAATCAAAAGTGCTCATGGAATAAATAAAAAACTGCAATATGATAATATTAACTATGAGAGTTTTTCCCGGTCAATTTGGCAAAAAGCAGATTATAATATTTTGTATGAAAGCCATTTTGCCCCTCAAGTTGAATCCGTTATTCAATTTCATTTTGAGGCATGTGAATATAAAGCATTATATTCAACTAAACGTTTAATTATTTATGTTGCTTTTGTTTTCGTTTTACGACAAGTGATCGCAGAAAGTTTCAGAGTTTTTCAGTTTTCACAACCATTATCCATTGGCGTGGCAGGCATCTGGGCATGTATATTTGGCTATAGATGGTTATACCACTGCATGCACTTCTTCCAAGATTCTTCAGTTTAAGTTGTACATTTTTATACCTTTTAAAATCTTAAGGAGAGAGGCCACGATAATATAGATCGATAAAGTGTCAATTTAGCAGCACAATTTTAACAAATACCTTATTCCAAAAATACTAATGTGAATGACCAAACGCAAGCCGCATAAGCTCCAGCGGTTTTTCAATGCTGTTCTGGTGGATTGTTAAAATGAATCGTTACAATGGCATGGTGTAAGATAACAACATTGCTTACACATTATTAAGTAAATTAATGACAGTTTTAAGGAGCTTTCAATTTCACGCAAAATCGAATAAATTACGCTTAATTAGGCCGGTTATGTGTTTTTTTTAATGATAAGGAAATCCTACAATAAATGTATAGATACAAAAATATCCGTACAAAAAATTACAATAATAAAAAGTTACCACCTTTTGCTATATGATTTGTGAAGTATTACGCTAGCCTATGTTAATGTAGGCCTACGTCTTTTTAGGATAAGAAATCGGAGTCTGCAGAAATATTTCAACATGGCATTAACAGGAATGCCAGAATTACTGTAATAACTGTACATACATTTTGCAATGATTATAGTTTTATTCACACTCGTAATATACTAAACTTTCTTTGCAAATTGCAACGGGATGCTAAATGTCTAAAATGCCAACGTATATGATCCCACAACTTGTCTCCCCTTAACACATGTAGGGCACACCACACCAAACATTGATGGGCATGTCGAGCACACTATATAGGCTCCAACAAATGCCCCTTGTTTGCTCAAGAACGTGGGGCCCCTTTTCCAAAATGGAGTCTGGCCTATTTACTCTTTCAGTGGTATTTTCATTTTGGATGGGCGTAGAAAAAAATGCAACGGATAACCTGACAAAAATTGAAAGAAAATAATCCATGTAGTTGTCAGCATTAGTTTACAAGACGACCTTATATAGTGAAATAAACCAGTGTGAAACATGACCACACCGAAACTGGAGACGACCTCTCAAGTCGAGCCGTTTACAAGGGCCGGATGAATATTATTGCAGTATCTTCTGGCAGTAAAAAGCCCGTAATCTAACACCGATAGCTAAGGTCTGGTCCCCTGGCTCTAACTACTAGTTGATGACCACACAGCAGTTATCGACTGTGTCAAAACTAATAATGATACGAAGGAGCTTAAGCCCGAATCACAGAGTTCATTGTTACACTGGATTTATAGATGCATCCTTTGTTCCGGAGAATGATTAAACGACGCTATGGAAATAACCTGGATTTGTGTATCCTTTGAATGGAGCAGTTTCCAGTGAAAGATGGATACTGTTAATAATGGGCTCCATCTTAGGTTGAGCAGAGGCGATATCTCTAGTACACTCCAACAGATGGGTGAACTATCCGTGGGGAAGGAGTCATAGTAGCCTTTGTTAGGAAAGTGCCAACAAAAATATCAGCCTTTAAACATTTCTGCAATGAAAGTGACCCTTTTTGCTTAGTTTGTTGTACAAATAAATCAACAGTGTTGTGTTTCACATCCATAACGCATGGTGTTGTATCAAATATTTCCCCAAAGTTATAGATATACCATGAAATATCTTTCTCGGAAGTCATTTTGTTAAACGTTCGTTTGCCTGTTTGTTTTAATTTTTTATAACATTGCTACACAATATAAAATAGTTATTTCTCTTCATTGGTATAGAGCGCCGGTACGTTAATCTGGAGGTTGTTGGTTCAAGTCCCGCTTTAGTCAATTTTTCTTTGTTCAAACCCGAATTATTCAAATTTACACAGTCAGTTTCCTTTGTGGTTTATAACTTGATATTCATTATAAATTGTCACAACTTCAAACGGAAAACAATCCTTATGTTGGTCATTACCACTAAAACAAATAATGGCAAACGCATCAATTCAAAAATAAATAAATAAAATAAACAAATTACACATACATTTGTAAAATATTCGTTGAATTGATCAAAGTAAACGTACCAACTGTTGTTAACACAACAAAAAGAAGAAGAAGAAGAAGAAGAAGACTTTTTAAAACTTTTCAATTAATAACGATTGAAGTCACTTATAACAGTTTACATCATAACAGGTATAATAACGTTGCCAACAATAAACAGTGTGAGCAAAAAAAAGGACAAAGTTTACAAAAGGCATACAGTAAATGGGAGTATCCTTCGTCGGAAGAGACAAAACCCACGCCCACCCCCCTCCAACTAAGCAAGGTGCCGAAGGAGTCAGACACTCTTTGGAAGTGGTTGGAACCTTACACTCTTATGGAGTAGCGACCGCGGAATGTAAGACTCCCACGACACACAAAAAAAAACGATCAAAAGGGGAAACGAATACGAAATCAACCTTCCCCTATACGAAGGATACTAATTCAAACAAGACAAAAATTACAAACAAAAAATAACCCCCAAAACGTAAGTAAATTAAAGAAAATATACATTGTCTAAAAAAATCACTAAATATAAGGAAAATCGTGTGGGGGACTACAACAACCATGTTATCTTGTTATTGACAATGGTGAAGATAGCGTTGTTGAAAGAAGAACAAGAAGAACAAGAACAACAAGAAGAACAAGAACAACAAGAACAACAAGAATAACAAGAACAACAAGAACAACAAGAACAACAAGAACAAAAAGAACAACAAGAACAACAAGAACAACAAGAACAACAAGAACAACAAGAACAAGAGAGGATGCAATATAAGTTTGCTGCGTCACCAAGACCTGACCGTCGTCCCCACCATGACAAACTGTGAACAAACGCTCACGCAGACCCGTCGTGCAGCGCATTTGGCTCGTGTGTCCAATTATCGTCGCCGAAATTGTGAGCAAGTTACCAAATTAATATAATTTGTTAGTGGGGATGAATTTCATCGGATTCATTTGGAATTTGATCTTACAGACCAGATCAAGTTAAAAGCAAATGAAAGCAACAAAGCCGACTGCGTGGATCTTTTGTGTAACTGTGACTACCACATTGACTTTCCCTTTCGGTGCAAATAAATTTAGTAATAGCCTGTTGCCATTGACATTAAACAAGAATACCAACCTGCTACGCATATTGACAGTGCTAAAAATATTGTTGACTTGAAATAAATATTTTACCGAATGCAACAGAATCCTATAACTTCGAGGCCCAGTTCTGCATAGAGCTACGGTACATTACCTATTGAGGAAGTACAATTAGGAAACCATCAGTGGCGTAGACTCGTATTTAAAAGTTGGGGGATTCTGAAATGTTGGCACATTCAAGTTTGATATGACGTGTGCCATATATCATTCGTGTTTATTGTCAAGGCAGATCAGAGGTATGTAAAGGGTTCGACTATGATCTCTTTTTAATTTGAGCCATTCTGAGTCATTCTGTGTTATCTTTTGAGCAAGAGTATATAGTTTGAGTTGTTCGTGTTTGTAATTCTTTATTTTTGCTATCTTTCTGTGAAACACCACACAAATACAAACAATTAAATTAAAAAAAGATTGGGCAAAAATCAAGGAAGCTTGCTTCTTCCGTGGGCCCTGAAAAAGGAAAGGGTCAAGATACTTGTTACTGCATTATCGGAATGTTTTGTTATCCTTTAAGCGGGATGTGGTTTTTCTTTCTGGATTTGATTAAAAATATTATTACTTTGGTTTACACGCGTATTTAAAAGCCAGTTCTGCGGTTACAATTATTATTATAATTATTTGTTTACAGGTTTTGATTTGTGTAGCAATAACGATACAAAACGAAAAATCTCGTGTACGAATAATGAAGCATCCTGCCTGCCAAGATTGTCCTGTAAAACACAGGGTCTCTCTTTCGAACAAGGTAAACATATGAAGTCCCAAGATAACCAGAATAACAACACCCTAAACTTAGACTCTGCCTTGTGATTGGATTAGAGCGCGTCACATGGTAATATATGTCTTATTTTTATTAGAAAGCAAAGCGAGCGTGACCCACTACAACCGTACCAAACAGACTTCTGCCTGTAGCAACCAATACACTATACCCGTAACAATTAGACTACTGCCCATAGCAACCAATACACTATACCCGTAGCAAATAGACTACTGTCCATAGCAATCAATACACTATAACCGTAGCAAACAGACTACTGTCCGTAGCAACCAATACACTATACCTGTAGCAAACGGACTACTGTCCGTAGCAACCAATACACTAAACCCGTAGCAAACAATGTTATCATAATAACCATAGCAACGACGGTTTCTTGGTACCTACACACGTCTGGGGATTGGATAAAAAACTACGACCCCATCGGTGATCCTCGAAGCGGTCCGTTTTACACTTCGAGGATCACCTTCTCGGGAAATTCAAACGCACCAGCATCTTTCCGGGAGTCGTAGTTCCAACAATAGCACTCGATGCAATCAATATTTGTATTCCATAAAACCTCGTTATACACGAAAATGAAATTATTTTATAAGCTATATCAACTGTCTCGCTTCTAAACTATTTTCACTGCACTTACTACATCGTCGTTAATTAAAATGTGTTTTTACGCAGATGACACAGCTACTTACTCGTGCTAAATCTACCGATCTAATAACAGAGCCTTCAACATAGATATAATGGAAATTTCCAAATGGCTGTAGACTTATTTTTAAACTCTTAATTCAAACAAAACTAAACGTATGTTACTTGGAACTCAAGCCAAACTTCGCCGTATTGAGGAAGATTTACGTGTGAAGATCTTTGACAATGCCATTGACAATGTCGACCATTTTAAATATTTTAGGTGTCTGGCTAGATCCATCTATATCTTGGAGTGTGCACATTGAGAAACTTACTGTGACTGTTATTAAACGTGTGTGTTCTTCCTCAACATACTTTAAACTTGCTATACAAATCTCCGATTCTCCCTCATTTTGATTATTGTGATGCTGTTTGGGGCAACTTGGCCAAAGTTTTTCTACCAAACTTGATAAAACCCAAAACTTGGCTCATAGCTATCCTTGGTCTCCCCAAAGATCCCCACACACATTATTTCATCTTCTCTTAGGTGGCAGTCGTAAATGAAAAAAAGACATTTTCATTTAACCGTTTTAGTATATAAGAGTCTTAGTTCCAGACTGCCTCCCAATCTATGCAATGTTTTTTATTATGCTGCCACTGCCCACGCATACAGCACCAGATCGGTTTCAAAAGATAATCTAGTCCCCCACTACCGAAATCAAATTCAGGTAATACCAAGTCACAATTAAAGCGGAGGCCAGGCGGCGTGTGCGATAGGCATCGACCGGCGTGTAGAGGCCAGCAAAAGATCGCTCGATAGGCCGATATTTTTGTCCGGGTTGCCCAAAATTTGGCCCGGCGCCCGCCCGATGTGTGCGATGCCCTGCCAGACATCGGCCAGACATCGACCGAATTATTGGCGATCAGTTTGCGATGCGAAATGCCGCACCAGGGCCCAATTTCATGGCTCTGCTTACCGTAAGTAAAGAATCGGCGCTTACAGAAGCAAGAAATGCTTTGCTTACGCCAAGCGTATTTCACGGGTTAGCAGGGATTTTTTACTTGTGCGCGTGCGTACTCCGCGTTACCAGGCATTCTTTGCTTACACAGCTAGCGCAGAAATTCGGCGCTTGCGCAGTAAGCGGAGAATGGTGATCGCAAGCGCAGAATTTGGCGGTAAGCAGAGCCGCAAAATTGGGCCCAGGTTTTAAGTCTGAGTTAAAAGTAACTCGATGTCTGCCCAATTCCCCAAAATGACCCGGCAGCCGCAAGGAGTCCCGTGGGGCCCCGGCCAAAAATGCCTAGAAATCCGTCGCAAACCCATCGCAAGCTAATTGTGACTGAGGTATTAAAGTAAATTTGCTGCTCGTGGGGTCAACTTATTCAACGCACTTCCCCCGACACTTAAATACCTACGTGGGAAAAAACGGCAACAAGTGATCTTTGCTGAAATTCGTTTAAAATGTTTTCAATCAGTAAGGAAATCGAATTAACATGAGATTGAACAGATTTTAATTGTGTAAAAACAATCGTTTTCAATACCCTTCTCCGGTGCTTTGCAGAAAGATTCGCGAAAAGCCCTGTGACGTCATCACTCATGTTACGTCATTTGTATGGGAGCTCCGTTTTGCATAGCCGCTTTGTTGCAGCATGGAGGTATAACAAAGCAAACTCACACACATGACGTCAAAGTATTGTCATTTTGACGAACGCCGTCAACGGCAGAAGTGTTTTAAGTTTTCAAAACCTTGAGGTTGGGGCCTATTTTTTGATCGATAATTACGAAAAATTCAGAAGTGTACAAATATTTTAAACATTATAAACAAGTTAAAATAGCATCCCCGGTAAAAAAAAACAAACGCTCAAATACCTGTTGAGTCGCTCAAGTCCCTTGCCTCCTACTGTAGCAAGTCTTAAGACACAGTACACAAAGTTGAAATTTTAATAGGTGGGGCATGTGGAGTGTTCCTTGGGTGGCCCATAGTTTTTAACCTTTGTCTTTATTATACATGTACTTGTGGTTTTTATTATGTGTTGTTTGTTTGTTTTTACCTTATGTACTTGGCCTTAACCTTAATTTTGCTCTTAATTGTCTTTATATCTGTTTAATGTTCTTGCATTTTCTTTTTATATTAATGTTTGTTTGTAGCTGCTGGGCACCTCTGAAAAACAGTGTTT
>CM021533.1:6550464-6571994 GCA_010994315.2 Pisaster ochraceus
AGGGTATGACATTTTGGGTACGAAGTGACTTGGGTACGAAGTGACCGACACCCGATTATACATTGATCTCTAAATTCGTACACTGAAATGTGCCCCACTCAGAAATCATGGCAAATGAACTGCTAACTTGAAATACACGAAATAACAATGGAGATACTTTATAACAAGAATAGCGTAAACTTACTGTGATTGATTGGTGACTGCACCATCTTTCCACTCAACACGGCATGGGAAAGTAAAGACTCCGAAGACACATGCATCGCCGATGCATGGTCCAAAACCCTCTCCATGTCCGTCAGAGACGTGTCCGGTAGATTCAGTCGCAGTCCGTTCATTTGGCCGACTGATGAAGAACTAATCACTCTTCCCCATCAAATGGCATCCTTTAAAATCACTGCGTGTAATGCCAGTATATGTCACAGCCGGTAGAGGGAATAGAATGCTGAGAAAGAGGGGGGCGCTGATTTCAGGCATGTGTCTACCACCGTGATTGGATCTCTGCTGGAACTAACGAGCCATCTAATTGGTCCTTGGTGAGATAATTTCTTTGCATGTGCGCGGAGGCAGGCTTGCGATTGGCTTTGAGTATTGCACGCGCGTAACAAGTGGTTATAACACGAGAGTTGACAGACATGTTTGACGGGGCGTGATATGATTATGATCAACATTATTGATATCTATCTCCGACAAAGAGAATTCTGGAGTAAATAAGCCTGCGGCTTTGTTGTGTTTTGCCCGGGCAAACATCACCGTGATCATATTGTAATAATCACTGGTTACCCTTATCGTTGTTATAATTTAGCTCATTACGCAGGCATATTTGTTTTGTCTTGACAGCACAATGGGCGCTTGGCAGCGTATTACTGCTGCATTGTTCCAAGCTCATAAGAAACGTTAAAAGGCTGTGAATGAATGCATTGTCTGTGGCGGAAGCTGAGTGGCAGTGCCATCACACTGGACAAGACCATCTAGCCGTTTGTTGTTTTCTCATCATGAGAGGCGGACATCGTTGTTTCATTTACCTCGCATGTTCCCCACGCATCCTCGCATTGTCTTATAGCCATCAGCCGGTCGTTGCCACGTAGACCGGGGGGGGGGGTCAAAATCACTCCTTAATTTGAAATGGAAGAAAAATCACCAATTAAAAACTCATTCTAATGAAGTTAAAAAACAGTTTCTCAATAATACGTGCCTGCCGCCAGCTCATTTGAAGCTCAAATAATATTCACGCTGATGACAATAAAATATCTTACAAAATGCGATGTTTGTCTTGCCAAGAGAAATTACGTTTAGACTCACATTTCCTCGGAGATCACTATAAATGTACTTTTTAAAATGTCAGTTCTTTATTAACTTTACAGAACACAATCAGTAAACTAATATTAAAAGAACGTATTCGGTGAAGGGAAGGAGGGTTTTATGACGTGAACAAAAGTTCTGTTAATTTCACAATTGCAATGTTTTCAAAACATCGTGACTTTCTGCATAAAAATATAAAAAATAAAAATAAATATAAAAAACACACCGTTTTCAAAGAAGGCCTTCGATTTCCTCCTTGGTTTTGCCGTGTTGTTTTCAAGAAAACTTGGCCCCAGAATTTGCTAAATTGTCACGAGTTGATTTATTGTACTGTCGAGAGTGGGGTTTAATTTACAATGTAAACAATTTATCAAAACCTTTCGCATATGCCATGCGCAATACACAAAATACATGTAACGTGTAACAACATTGTTTTTACTTGGCTGATGCACAAAATACGTGTAACGTGTAACAAAATTGTTTTTACGTGGCTGGTGGACGTGAGATAATGTCAGATAAATCATTTTAAGTTTATTTATTATTGGTGGAAAACAAGGAGTTCTCATCAACATGCTCGTTTAAGCAGGAGTTTGTTTCTATTTACCCAAATGCAGACGATGTACGTTTATCCTTTGCTATATCACTTTGCTAATTGACAGACTTCAAGTGTGAAGAGGGAGTGTTTTGGTGCTTTGGTATGAAGAAGCTTAAAAGAAAACTGTAAGGTTGGGCCTAGTCACGATTAGACTGAGTATGGGAAGCCGCACCTTTAAATATAGCCTTGCTACATTCACAGCTTTTTCGAGCATTTGTTTTTTTCATGAAACAGCCAAGTCTTCATTTCCCACAACATACAAATTGTACGAAACATGAATTAAAACCTTCGAGGACAAGACTGTACGGAAAAACCTCCACACAAAAAGGTATTTATGATGTGTGTACTGCACATGGTCCCAAGTCCCCTCCACCTAGCTATGTCTACACTGCTAATTGGTTGAATAAAACATTTGGTTCTCAAAAGTTTGTACACCCTTTGTTTTATCTTAGGAAGATTGGCTTTGCACATGCATGGAAACGTATGCATTAGCGTATATTTGAAAACGTTCATTTCGCTGGGTTTTAAAACAAAGACATAAGTTAATGTGTGTTTAAAAAATACTCCCTGTGTGACTACACTGTACGATAATTATAAGCAAAAATGAGAGAGTTCAATGAGCAGATTGACATAGCACAAAATAAGTGTACTGTGTACATCATCTGTGTTGTAAAAATAGAAACCAACTCCTAGTGCTTATAGGAGGGACATAAGACCGCTCGAGAGCACAAAGGTCTGTCTTTACTTTGCATGATTTCAACTCCATTTCGTTTAAAACTGGGTTTTTTTATGTAAGGAGTTTCATTTATAGTAAAAAGTATTCGTTGTCCGACATTCCATTTCCAAAATGGTGGCACAGAAATTCAACGTCATAGCGAAAAACTAAACGTCAAAAGTTCAACGACATTTAACTCAAAATCCACATTCCACACTACATTTGAGGTTGGGGTTTTCCAAAATGACCACAACATTTCATCAAATTCAGCAAGAAGATAAGTGAGATTGACCCATGGAAGCAAACATTGTGAAATATTTCCGTTCATAAAAAAAGAATGTCGTTTTCTAACAGATTTGATTTTTTCTTTAGGTTAATATTTATTTTAGATTAGTTTTTTAAATGGCGTGTGCCAAAATTAGTTGACGTTATTGTCGTCATCATACCACCACCATTCCATTCAACAAACACACATTATCATCATGTACACTGCATTGAGACATTCAAAATGAATGTACTAATTTCCAATTAAGCCTGACGCCACAACGTCTTATTTACCAGTGGTCTGTCCGTACAGGCATGCATGCAACGTAACAATGCAGTGAGCAGAGACAACACAGCGTTATGTGTTAGGCTACGACATCAACAATACATTAAGGTTATGTTATCAAATTCATCAAATAGATTAAGTTGATAAAAATATTACCCCTAATGAATCGAAGGAACAGTGATGCATTTTATACATTTAATAATGTCTGTCTAAGTAATTTATACACTTAGCGCTCACAAAGCATCGACATTAAGGCTAATAGCATGCTCAAACTATTCATTTATGCGTCCATGAAGACGATACGCCGTTGTAAACATTACGTAACGTGTGTCTATAGGACAACCCTTTGTGACCAATTTGACAGGAGGTGAATATTTTATACATTCAGCTGACATGTATGTAGGCTGATACTGTTTACATAAATGAGAACTTAGTGATTTGCGAAATTGAGGTCCACCGTGAAACATGCTCGTAAAATCGTAATACAAACCGACCGTGATATTGTCAACCGTCATGATAAACACAAGAAACTGCAATAAGCCAGTAAACTTTTATACCTTTAAAAGTAGTATAAACAGATTTTTCAAACGCTCTTTATTCTTAAAGTGTGTAAAATAAAGCTATTTAATGGAGAACGATTGTAGCTCTATTTTAAGATTAGAGGGGGACTTCTAATAAAACAATAATACACATTTCTTACAATGCTTTATCACACATGCTTTATTTCCCTACAATATGCGGAGCTTTGTTTGAAATATAAAGACTCATTTATTTACATAGCACCATTTAATGGTTTACAAGGTGCCGTAGCGCACTCTGCAGCCAACTTTACCAGACAAACACCGGGCGAACCTCTTCTCTTAAAAACGACAAGTGTACCAAATGTTCTTTTTCGTGCATTACACAATGCACGACAGGGACTGGAACCCACACTCTGCTGATCAGAAACAGAACTTGAGTCCAGAAGCTTGACCGCTTGGCCTGACACACCACGTCTAACTTCCGAATACCCCATTACTCATGACATCGAAGGAAAAAAGGGTTTTTCCCGTTTTGTTTTTACTCAATTAATTTTAAAAACATATATCATTAAGTTAAAAATACGCTGAGACAACAAACGTGATGTAATTGGCGCAGATGATTACAGACACAGCTAGGAGTGAACCTCAATCGTGTAGAGATGCCTACCTCTTGAAAGCGAAGAATTTAACAAAAGGGGTTCGGGTGTTTTGACAGAGCGAGGACGTCCTCACTTGGCTTGCATCTACAAAAACCAACGGGACGCTGCTTTTAAAAAAATGTCCAAACGATGGGAGAACAAGAGAAGTCCTCGATTCATGTGGTCGACATGGGTGGAATTACGGAAAGGCCCTTGTGGGGCCTTCACCCAATGGAACAATGGACAAGGTTTTTGTCTTTGTTCAACTTGGACTACACCGAAAAATTCTTTAGAAAAAGGGAATTATAGAACTCTAGCAGGACCCCACAAACCCGATCCGTTAGTTTGTTTTAACGCTACGTACGAAGCCTGGACCTGAGAACAAAAGAGGTCCACATAATGTAGGGACTTGAAACACTTTGTGGACTTACACACGTCCACATAGTGCTGAAGATTAGGATTTTTTTTTAAAGGGAGTGTACAGAACAAAGGAAAGTGCACAGAGTGACTGTAACAGAGCTGTGAACACACCCACCGGTCCTTGTGGGGTCCAAAACACAACACAAGGGAATAATAGAACAACAATAGCAGGACCCCACAAGCCACCATCGGTAAGGGAGTGGGTGTGTGTGTGTGCGTGCGTGTGTAGTGATCTAACCAACATCGTTATTAAAAATGTCAATTATTTTAGCTGGTTTTATTCCTTAAAGAAGATCGCGGATTTAAAACAGGTCTGTTTCAATGCAGCTACTCAGTAGACATGTTCAGATGTCGAGGGGAGAAAATGTGTGAAATCTTCATTTACTGATAGGTGTTAAGTGTACGCTTTTATATGTAAATAAAAAGTGACTCTTATATGTTTAATGTACCATGATTAAATGTTTTGTCTGAAGCTTATAGCTTATTATAATTTTGTATTAACAAACTTTGAAATTGTACGTTTGAAATACACAATAACCATATCTCAAATTACTTGCTCGACGAGTGGGTTTCTTTTTCGTGGCCATTGAATGATTAGACGAAGTATCTCCCATTTGAAACACGTAACTCACCAAATTGATGTTTGGTTCAGACAGATCATCATTCAATCAATTAATATTGTTTAACCTAAGTGATATCTTAGAGTGAGGTTACATAATTATTTCTGATGTAAAGAGTATAACACTGATTTGAATAAATGATTTAAAGCTGTGTATGGTGTGTGGAGTACTCAAAATAGATAGATTCCGGTGACAACCATGTACACTAAACCATATTGATGATTGAAACGTCGACAAGCAAAAATGCTGTGGTACTTGCTGCTTAAAATATAGAATTTGAACTGCCTGTAGCCACCTGTAGCTTGGTGGTCTAGTGAAATGACATATAGTCTAGCATGGCAAAGACCGTGAGTTTGAATTCCACTCGAGGGATAGACCTGCGGGGTTTTTCTTCACAGGACTCGTGATAGCACAAAGTATACACATCAGTGAAGGCAAAATAAACCCATAACATTCTTTATCCCCCGATGATGCAAACAAATAAATAATAAATAAAAATAAATAATAATAATAATAAATAACAACATGTATTAATACTTTGAATCACACAGTGCAAATTTGGGGGAAAAAGGACACCGGGATGTGTTTTGGCGTTCATAATATATGCTAACGATAACATTTTCAAATTTCTAAATTTCCCAACAAACTGAAGATGGCGAAGTTCAGAGAATTTGCTCAAGAAAATAAGTACAAGTAAATCGAGTTGAGCTTTCACTTTTAACTCTCTTTTTTTATACCCAAACTACGCCGTGTTTATAAACATTGAAAGGGCCGAAAACAACGTCTTTAAAAATAAAAATTAATGGATCAGTCTGAATCAGGGATGTGAATCCCTAAAAGTTGTGTGCCCGATTTGTTTTTCAGATTAAAAATTCTGCCTGGCGATAATAACCCAAACATTGGTCAAAAAGTCACTTTCATTTTTCATTTTTGCAAGTGAAGTTTTCTGTGATTTTTGAACGATTAACTTTGAAAAATAGCAATAAAACTCAACATGGTCCGTTTGCGAAATTGTGTATCGGTACAGAACTGTCCTATGGTGGAACTGCTGGTTTGGCCACTTATTTTATTTTTTATTTGTTGGTATACTTTCCCTTTGTTCTTGGCTTGTCCTTATGTTTTAAAATTCATTCTGTGTGATTTAAAACATAATATCCAATTCTGGTATTTACTATTTATTTGTGAGTCCCCCTATTGTAACTTATAAGCTAACCAAAACTTGTCAATCCTATAAATTTTTGTATTTTAATTAATGTATATAAATATGGTAAAATTCAGCACTTAGACTGCAAGTGTGTTTAAAATAAAAACCAATAATATTACAACTTGATGTAGATCATGAAACAACTGAGCTGCACCAAACTGTTAAGTCTATGTTTATGGTGTGCTCTGCATGTTACTGCGTATGTGGGTAACGGTATACCTAATATGCGTTTGATTCTCAAGGTGAAGCCAACGACTGGGTACGTACAAATCATTTACATTCGGGAATTTTAATTGATTTCCAATATCAATGCCGCTCATCCGTGCCTTTGAAGTAACTCACCTCATCCACTTTACTTTCAAATCAATTTTTTTTCGTATACACCAAAATCAACTTTTTTGTCCAAATGATTCAGCTCCTTGTAGTGTCACGCAGCCACGTGCCTTGGATTCGGTCTCGTACTTTTGCGACGCATCCGTCGGTGAAGTTGTGGGAACAGCAGACGAATTCTCCCCGACGTTACTTGGCTTGCAGTCACGCACATTCACGGGGGCAAATTTGCATGCGCGGCCTCGTAGCCTGACCAAGCCGCTGTCAGATGTGTTTATCTCCTACTCAGTGCGCCGTCACTTTGTCACCATGGAGACACGCTCTGCAATTTCCATCGTCCAGCGTGGCTGGGGAGAAAGCCCGTTTTATTTGGGTTGATTTCCCCTTCGTGTTTCTATTTATTAGGATGTTTATCATGTCGTTTATGCTGCTGATCAGTATACTTATAGAGTTTGGATGTAGTTAACAGGTCTAATCGCGTTTGCAAATTAGTGAGTGAGTTCCTCCTTGAAGAGACACAGTATTCGTTAACTAAAGACGAAGTATGGGTTACATCGGGGAAAGTTAAAGAAAACACAATTTTAAGAAATAACTGTTGCATTAAGAAGTTTAATTAGTATGGACGTTTTATAAAAGGATGCGCTAAATATTACGAATTGACACATGTACATTCTTTTTTGTGTGCATTTTTTTGCATATTATCCATGTTTTTTTATTTCACTGACGTTTACAATTTTAACGGTGATTCATGTGGTGATAATATCAAGGTAACTATGAAGTTTATATTGCTATATACTGCACATTATGCTCAATACATTGTCAAATCGATAATTGAACAATCTTCCTGTCGTTTTTACTGTTACTGTTCTGTAAAGGGGCGATGATGGTGACGACGCACCTGCAGGTTATTTTCAATGTGAACTTGAAGGAATAATATAATTCCTCTTTCTAGAATGTTCATAAAAAAATCTGAGAAACGTGCTTTGTTTAGGTCTATTGTGTCAAATTCCGCATGTGACTTGCATCACGTGACTTGCACCACGTTGAAGAAAGTATGGGTAAGATGAATAAACAAACCAGGTCCGTAGGCTAGTTTGACATCGGGGGATTCGTTTCTGTAAAAGTTGGACCTGGTTACAAAATGAATGTAAATGTTTCAGTAATACATACTGATTAGTGCTAACGGGTACTGATTCAAAGACTGATTTGAGTGCATAGGCCTACAACACTTTATCGCAATGAAACTGAGTACGTTGATTTGCAGGAATTGTAATGAGGATGGTTGTTTTGCTTGTTTGGTGGGGTGTTTTTTGGGGGTGTTTGTTTGGGGTGTTTCTTTGGGTCTTTGTTTGTTGGGGTGTTGGGGTGTTGGTGTGTTGGGGTGTTTGTTTGTTTGTTTGTTTTAGTTGCAAGAAAGCTGAAATCGCTGGTCAAGGGAGCTGGGGTGTTTGATCTAAGAAGGGGCATCTAAAAACTAATCCTGTTGTTGCCCATCATCTTGGTTAACTGGTAAAGTAATCATGTAACCGAATGCAGGAAGTGACAGTCAATGACAACAAAAATCTCACTTTTGATTGCAGCTTGTGAAATTTATTTTACTGTTACTTTCGGGATTTTTTTCTTTTTTTTTCTTTTTCAGATTTGCTCTTCAGTATCAGTGAACAAAACAAAACAAAACACAATAATAACAAAAACCTCTGGAGAGATTTCTGCTCTCTAGTCTAAATACAATTTAGATAATATACATAACACAGAATAATCAACAACCAGTGAATCTTCCCTATAATAAACCAGTCTCTCTCTTCATCTCGTTCCAAGACTGCGGCGGCCTTCAGAGCCTGTGGCGGTCGAAACGCTAGTATTAGAGACATAAATGGATCGGTCAGATTACACGGAATTAGCGGTCTCATTTGGCTTTTGGCTAGAAATTCAGTGGAATTTGACTAACAAAAAAGAAACTATTGCTTTCACGGGAAGGCATGCGGCTTTTGCAATCGAGGGCTGTAATTACATTTTCTATAGTTAAATGTTCATTACGGAATGTATTTTTGGACAATACAAAGTGGTAGAAAACCAACGGCTTCCACGACCGGAGTAAATACGCCGTCCTCTGGCAACGAAGAAATTTGCATTTTTGAAAAAAAAAAGATTGTATCTATTTTTGAACTTTGTATCTGCTGTCTAAGACCGTGAGATATCTTCTGTATAGTTTATTTAATAAAAACATGCAAACTATCGTAAAGGGGGATTGTTTTTAATGGAATTCAGTACGTATCTTAAAACTCGTCACTATTGTTACCTCCTCACCCACAATAGAAAGGTAAGTATTAAAAAGTTAACAAGAAGGAGAAGGGGAAAATTACAATAAAGGAAACTAAATCAAAACAAAATGGGGCTTAAAAATGCAGTCGTTCCAATTAAACAACACGATAGCACACGCGATAGATTCAAATACTGAATAAGCAAACAAATAATAAAGAAAGGTAAACAAACAATCGGCAAATATAAAGGATTATTAAATCAAAAAGCTTGTTCATTCCTCAGTTTTAAAAGAAAAGTAACAAACTGTTGAATCATTGCCATTCTGTTTGATTCATTGTTAATTGGAAATCCATAACATCGAGTATTTCTATGATGGTGAAGACTCTCCACATGGTTTTGATTTTCTGAAGTAATTGTGGCTTACACATTTATCGTTGAATAATCCCCGGCACTCATACTTGGCCTCCAGTCGGCCTGGGGTTTTAACCGGGATTTGCAGGCCTAATGCTCGTTCCCTCCGGAGAGACGGAACCCCTAACCGTGTAAAGTATCACTCTCCAAAACCTCAGTGGCTGCAATAGACGGGTTTTAACATCCCGAACCAAAAAGCATATCTGACAAATTCCTGACGGATATTTGGCCATTTACTCGCGCGCATAAATGCGGCATTATTGGCAGCAAATTGGGAGAATCCTGTGCGTACGCTGCCGTCACCCCCCCCCCTCCGTACTTGCGACCTTGAGAGGCAGGACTTGAAGCGGGAGTTGCTACGGAGCTTTGTAAATATAGCAGGCTTAAGTGGCTACGCGAGATGCACTCTGTGATGTTGGCAGAGTGGATGTTGGTGGTGGTGGAAGGGGGGTTATAATAAAAGTAGCGTTTGAGCCTTTGGCTGTTCCGAATGGTTGGAAGTTTTCATAGAGATGACGTCTTCGACCAATGAGGGCACGGTAGGAAAGGTTATTCAAAATGCGGTTAGTCAAAGATTGTCAATGTACAATCAGTAATGTACGCTTGTATGAAGAATCAGAACGTACACAGTTAGAAGCTGAACAATCAGATTTGTTTTAATTTGCATGACATGCAGTTTACATACAACTTTACCAGATTTTTGAGTAGATACTATGCCCCCCCCCCTAAAAAAAAATAAAATAAAAAATAATAATAATAATAATAATAATAATAATAACAATAAAAAAATATAATAATAAATAAATAGATAAATAATAAATAAATAAATAAATAAATAAATAAATAAATAAATAAATAAATAAATAAATAAATAAATAAATAAATAAATAAATAAATAAATAAATAAATAAATAAATAAATAAATAAATAAATAAATAAATAATTAAATAAATAAATAAATAAATAAATAAATAAATAAATAAATAAATTGATTATTTAAAATATAAAAAATTACAAACCTATCTGCATAATGACCGTTTTCTATTGATATCTTGGAAGGATTTATCTGGTCATACATAACTGATTGTCTTGAACATTGTATGTTACAACCTTCTTGGGACAAGTTTTTAAATGAATTACCAATTGTGGCTTGGCTTGGCGTCAGGTTTTGTGCGAATGAAGTTATTGCTGAGGTTAATCAGACTTGTTGAAGTGGAAGTATACAAAGGGTTCCAAAGGCTTTGCAGCATGCTAATATTGTTGCAACATACAACGGTTAAAGTGACTGAGCATTATTTGATTCGTTTATCATTAACTTTAGTGGTATGCAAGCTGCTCGATGGAATCATTCAGAATTACATTGTTTTGTGACAGTATTTTGGCAAAGATCTTTCATGATTGGACTAGTATTCTTGATCACATCAGCATTAACAGCTCTTTGTTTCAAATCAACCAACTATTGAGATTTTCCTACATTCAAAATTTCGTTTTCAAGATGTATTCGTTTAAGCATTCTTTTTTTCATATAGTCTGGCTGCCTTATTGAACATCTATCTCTTTGTTTAAAGAAGCAGTCAACAATTTTCTCCTTGATACGACGCATACAGCTCTGAGTTTTGAATGGTTAATTTATTTATTTTTCTCCATGAGGATTTGGAGTACCACATTGGGCACGAGGTGGACAATATTAATCGATTAACCCGCAATGGTAAAGTGGGGAGGTTGAGACGTATGTCTAAACCGCTGATGCGGAGTTTGCGTTTAAAGAATGATTTGTTACGTTCCAAAACTTGAATCAGGTTTCTTCGTGTATTCACAAGTCAATTTCCCTTGGATCTGACTCGGTCGTCTTGGTCTGGATGTGTACACAATGTTTTACATCTAACTCTCTCAAACAAGTTTTTACACACCATTTTTAAGACAACTGACGTAAGTGATGCATGATGTAAATGCATCCAATATATTAATTAAGTGTAGATATTTTGTCTTTGTTTGTTGGTTACCTTTTAGGGTACTCTCTGTATTTCATGGCAATAATTTTCCCCCGAACTACTGCAAACGTCCTGGAGGGGGATTGCTAGTAGGCCTACCTATTTTGAATGGCAGACAAAGATAAACCATATGTTACATCTTCACAAATATATCTGTCACAATTACACACTCTTTGAGTTTGGACTAAATGTTGCTACTTCTATAGAATGTACCGCGTGAAATTCACTAGTGTCACGGTTTTCATCATGAATTGGTCACGAAACCATCTTTCCCCAAGTTGATGTAAAAACAATTCTCAGAGTGAAGAATCAAATGGCACTTTGATCAAGAGCAAAAAAGTAGACTCTCGCTGTCCACACCGGAGGAGCCCCTTGCTCGCATCAGTCGGTCGCATTAATACGGAACCTAAGCCGCATTAAACCCTCGACGGAGATCATCGTGCCTGCCTCTACCTGTCAGTCCTCATTCCACTGCCCATCCATCGTTGAATTAGTCGCCAGCGAGTCGAGCCCGATCATTTCGGTGCCCAACACCGGGGAACGTGTTCTAATTTTAAAATCAATTTCTTGCGAGGACAATTTTTTTTTATTCCTCGTGGCTGCCTCTGAGACGAGTTTGAGGGTATCGGGCAAAAGCATAGCGAGACAGCATTAGAGCTCGGTGAACCACTGATGATACATGACTTCCCGTTGCTGGCTCGTATATTTGCCCGTAGAGCCCCGGGCTATGGTACACCGTCTAAAGCGATTCTGACAATCTCCCCAACTTGCCGGGCTACCAGCTCTCTAAGCGTGGAGGGGGAGCTCTCTCTCTCTCTCTCTCTCTCTCCCCCTTCACAACAAGCTAGTCTGAAAGCTTCAGCGAATGAAAATAAAATGATAACTTCACACGCACAAAAAACGACCCTGGTTCATTTCCGCAGTTTTGTGCTGGCGGGAGGGAAGAGTAGCTTGGCCCTATCTCGTTCAAGTCGAAAGCACAAGGGCCCCAAGGGCCAAGTGTGAGATTCAATGCCGAACGTGGATCGTATAAAAGCTAACACCCCTGGTACCCTGAGGGGAAAAATAGCTGTGCAATACCGGTCGTGCGCAATAATTTCTGTGTATGTTTGCTTTTTACAATTCATTGATACTGTTTTCTGCACCTCGGGCGGAGAGGTCTTTTTCAGATGATCGTTTTTGCGTTTCGGCGATTGCACCCTTATTTTTTGTTGGATGAGTTTCTTCGGTTTTATATATATTTCCCAATTTCCTTTATGAAATGCGTTCTTCCCACTAGAAGAACAGCGCATTCAATAATGTCTCCTTCCAACAAAATGGATTTGATCAAACTGGGGTTTGTTGAAATAAATGTAGTATGGTTTCTGCTTCGGAAGGACAACGCCCTAAATTCAATAATCGACACTGTAGTATTTCCCCATATGGTACTTATAATGAATATGGTAAAGATGGACAAACACCTTCCAAATATCTGTGTCTGTCTTTCTTTTTCTTACAAGCATTGGTCGTCGTTTTCTATATAACCAGCCTTGCTAGTCTTTAGGAGGGAAGTAACTGTGCTGTGTCCTCTGTACACTCTTCTGAATTACGTGTGTTTACAATCGTTTCAAGATGTTTTTTATAATTAAGAAATGTATACTAAGGCAATTATGACTGTAAACCACTAGCGAGCATACTATAAGCAATTTGCATTGTATTAAACTTGAATAAAGAAGAATTTCATACAAAAACAACTGTAGGCATACTCCTCGTATGTTATTCGATGAATGAGATTTTTTTTAAATCAAAAAAGATTGTCTGTCTTTACATCAGAGTGCAACTGTTTTCCAATTCTAAAATGGGGAAAACTAAAAAACGATTCCACCAATTGGGAAAGGAAATGAGAGTAGAAAGCTAATGACAATCCATACCATTATGAAGTTATAAAAACAAGAACAAAAACTGGAATGCTTCAACAGACTGAACGGCGACTAATTTGGTCAGTAAGGGAATTGACAATCCAAAACTTCCTGGTAAAACAAAAATTTAAAAATCAAATTTAGTTTTTGGTTTTTCATTCGGGTTCCGGATGTTCCTTAATTGCCAAGATCCATTGCTGATTACCGCGACGTGCATAATCGTTGAAACATGACTTTATGATGAGATTCTTGCATCGGTAATATAAAACAATCATTGAAATTCAAGCATACCCATCAACGACACAAGGGTAGTTACAACAATATTTCATAATACTTTGAGTTCGATATAGGGAAAAGAAGCCAGCTGACTCGTGCGTAGAGTTTGTGGGAGAGTGTTATAGAGCTGGATTTCATTGTCGAAGTCATCAATGTTTGAAACGACCTTCATTTTTATCGATACAACAACAAGGCTTAAAGAGCTTTTTGCAAGGGCTACAGAAAGATATATTGTAATGCCAACACTATTTATTTTTATAATTAGTGGCGGGAAAAATCAGGACAAACATCGGTCAACAAAGTCTTGAAAAATACTATATTATTTCAGAACAATCCACGGAGGACGTGTTTAATATGCCAAATCAATCATGCAAAAAATGCTTGTGGGCAAGACTGGGCGACGCAACTTACGAATGTTTTTATTTTAATTTTATTTTTATATATATTGTTTTTTGCAAAACAAAACACAGATCCATGCAATCACAGCAGTGCCTAACCTGGATTTATTCGGATTGTTAGAAGAAATGGTTCAAAATTGTTAAAAGAGTTTCATACGATATAGCTCATATCCAATTTCTGCAGGTATACGCACCCAGTTTTCTGCCAAGTTCTCCAATGATTGAAAACAAAAACGAATATTCAATAATGTTAACATTTTAGGGGCATACCATGAAGAACTATCAAAGCATAAAACGAAAGAGCTCTCTGCAATGAGGAACTTAACCCCATCAGTACCGGGCTTAAGGACTTAGACGGAGACCCAACCCCTCTGTGTTTTCCCCTCTTTGTTTTGCCCGATTGAAAAGTTTAAATTGGCATGTTAAAAATGTTCCATAAAATAAAATAATTATAAATACTTAAATATTGGGAAAAGTCAGAAAACTGCAGCGTTAAAAAGTTACAAGAGGTACAATGTGCCCGGCCCTGATAGGATTAAACTCTATTCATCCAATAAATACTACTGACAGTTTCAAGCTATTTCTATACAACTATAGGTTATACAAATCGTATGGAGATTGGAATAACTAGTCTCTTTATAAAACCGAATAGTTCAATATCTTTGTTATTTCTTAGTGCGCTTCAGTTTTCAACATTTAATGTGCATATTGCGTTGCTCTTTATAGAAATGTTGGTTTACCTTTACTGGGTTAATGAGTTCATCGACGTCTCATTCGTCGATATCTCTTCTCAAATGCATATATTTTCCCATTAAACACATAATCGTGTATTCATCATGCTGACATGACCGCTAACACTTTCCCGGGTGAGAAATGAGCTCATAAGTAGGGGAATAAGAAATATAAATGATAACATTACTATAATAATTAAATAAATGTGAAAATGTGACTGATTTAGTGTCACAGAGTCGCCCAATCTAAATCGTTTTCGAGTCGAACAGCCAGTGGTGCATGCGTATGAATATCAATACCACGACTTTAAAATTATTCGAATTAACCGACTTTTGCCATCACAATCACCGAATAGTATTCGGATACACCGATGAAAAGATGTACAAATTGAGCGTGTGAAAATAAAAAGGGCCGAAAGCAGAAAGTCCCGTAAAGCTCTATACCTTCGGTCCAAGGGTGAATTGAAATGAGCGGTAACTACGATCTAATCAGCATACAAATATAAGGAAATGTGTCCAGCGCATTACGACTGATCAAGATTTAACGAAACAAAGTGAATGAATAGAGTGATGAGACGGTTTAAGTTCACAGTAACGTGCCGGTAATAATCATTTTGTATGATCATCGCCACCACGCCTGGATAATGGACAAGTTATACGCTGCTGAGCGCGACACGTATACACGGTTTTTGGGGGAACACTCATCTGTACGTAAAATAATAATACAATAATAGTTCTCGTTGTAATTTTGCTATTCATAAATTTATAATTCTCCTTAAGTTAATTTGATTAGTTATCGACTGTTGAGTTGGATCGGTTGATTCCAAACATTTGTGTGGCGCACATAAAACCCCCGATTGGCACAAACAACTGACATTTCGTTTTGAAAAATAATGTAAATGCATCAACCAATCTGTTGTGTTCAGGTGACTTGTGATTCAAAGAAATTAATGCAGTGTGTGTATGTGTGAGGGGGATGGGACATTTTAGATCCACGTGGGAAGGAATATTAAAATTTACCGGGCAGTTCTGTACTAGGCCTAGTGGTTTTTGTTTTGTCTTGGCCTTTGCTTCTGTTTGTGACTCAGAGTGCGGGAAGCGAGTGGATGGACCGTCTCCATGCTGAGCGCCAACCGGGGAGAATTTCATTAGTCGGCGCACTGAGTCGTCTCACTCTAAAACTACCGTATTTCCTCCCCCTGGGGCGATATCCACCACCGAGGAAAAGGGTAAAATGAAGAAAGCAAGAAGCATGGGAGATTGATATAGTCTATATTGGCATATCTAGGCGTAGTAGTGGTCTATAGATATAGGCGGTTTTCCGGCGTTTCATATCCAGTACCACACTGACACTAAAAGCCCCCTTTTCAGAGACACGAGAGAATCATGATATTTCCTGTTTGGCGGACGAGACCTCGAGCCATATACTGGGGAGAAGTCGCTCGGCACCGCCGGATCAGCACGGTGAAACACGGTCCACTGCCGTTGTCACGTCCGCTACCGTGTTATTCTTGTCCAAATTTTCCCCTTCTGTTTTTATGATACAGTATCAAAAGTTCTCCCTGAAGTTATGGATGAAATGAGAGCCATTTTGGAGAGAGATTATTGACTGTATAACAATAGATTCAATGAAATGATCCATGCAAGAAAGTCATTACGACCCCGGCATTACAACTACCGTTTGTTGATCAGCCATACCCGGCCTAAGGCCAGCACATCGGCTTTTTGTGTTTTTCATAGAGTACGCGTTTTAATTGCTTTGAGCTGTTTTTTATGTTTGTATTTAATGGTAATGCGATTACAAATCAACTTCTACCAATATGCTTCAGTGGTATAAGGGATGATTGTTATTGCGATGGTCGATGCTGGGCTGTGAATGGAATTTGATGAAGCACTGTCGTTATTAACAATATATTAAAATGAAACTCAAAAATCGAATCATGGAATCACATTTCTCGTTGACTAATGATTAACAAAATCCACCTTTTATTGCTAAGGCCATTGGATTAAACGATTTATTTAAGAAATTGTTAACTGGCAAACAATGAAACCCAAGCAATACTTGTATGAGTATTTTTTCCAAATATTATTTAAGGATAACCCTTCTTTGAAGATTTGTGGATAACCCTTCTTCCTAACCCTAGTTTTTAAATCTACACTCCATGCAAACAAACTTGTGAAAAAATGTAATAAAAACAACCATTTCTAAACGTCATATCTTTATGTCATTTTGCATAATGCTGCTTAATAACAAAAGAGGAAATTCAACAGCTGGTACGATGCAAACATATGTTAAAGATGTTTAGGCCTACTTTTACAAATGTGGCCTTCTGGTGACGTTTGCGGTTACAAATGCACATTGATTATAATCTTTTTATTGGGTAAATGTGGTGTGGTTGTTCTTTTCAAACCCTTCACAACTCAAAATAGAGATTTCATGTGCACAGTATTACCACAAACCTATTTTGTATCTCCAGCAAGCATGTACAATTTCAACTAATGCTTTAGAGTGGCCCGCTTTGTAAACATCTGGAAATGTTTGTTCTACTCCTTTCAAACGTCCTGACCATTTCCTCGTTCAGACACTAAGTAAAACATTTATGTAAAATTCTAAAGGTATGACACATGTTTAGTTGAGTAATTAATGCCAAACTTATGCTTTCTAACAAACACAATTCAACCTAGCTGAAATAAGGTGGTCCCAAATCGGTGGAAACAGCACACGTTTTGTCAAAAAATTGATTAATCCGTTTTGCTTATTCATATGGGGTTTTTGTGTGTGTGGTTTTTTTAATCAAAGTATATAAGGACTGTAATTTTAGGTGCAATTTCCTCACATATGGCAGCTTTTCACAAAAATCCCTTTTAGGATTATTGACAATGACTCTTATAGAGTAAGAGTCGCCTATCCTCTCCCCCAACTTCTATAGCAATTATGGGCTACACAAATAACTTTATTCTAATTCATTGAGCTCCAATAACAACCGAAGAGAACTTATGCCAGTATTCAAAACTTGAACACGAATTCAGCCGCGAAGGATCGTAATTAAGCGCTGGTGGATTTAGAGGGTTTTTTAAAGATATTCTAATTTATCTCGTGCATTGTGCTTCAGGATCGACGCGAATTTCGGTTAGATTGAAGGCCGGTGTTATCCCACTGCAATATGCAAAACATTACTAATTAATGCAGTCATCTCACGTCGGATGTAGCCGACGTCTATATTCATTCTCCGCCATACAACAGGAAAAGGAACAAAATTAAAAGCACTTCCGCTCTGACGTCCATCCGAGAGGAGAAGATGGGGTGATGCAGAAAAGATGGGGTAATACTAATAATGAAATCACTGGGTTTGACGGTGCTCTGTCACATCTCTGCGTTAATTGTTATACGCGTGGTACTTATACCGCAATATATAGTGGGTAGTTACTGTAAGGCGAAGCGAGCTCGTCTTTGCATCAAATGAATATGTACGCGAGATACCAGTTCGCTAACTGAGCTTGGAAGCCGGTGCTTCCAGGTTTTAGTCTTGAATATAATTGTAAGGACTGTGCGTATCATATTGATAAATTCCCAGTGTAATTTACTGTCCTGTAAAGAAAATTAAGTTCGTTTACTTCATGGGGCGAAGGTTCAAAGGTCAGGTGGAGGCCAACAGATATGGTTTTGTTTTGCCCGATTGACCGGCATGACAAGAAACATGTAACATAGGGGACTATACGGTAGTGTGAATTAGGGTAATAAATTTGTTATTGTTGCTCATAACAATATTTGCAAAATTTGTGAGTTCTGTTTCTATGAGACAATCATTATTGAACAGTAAGTACATTAATTTTACTGTCAATACTGGCTACCTAGTAGAGTGTGTATTGTACAACAGTTTACAGTCATCGACAATCATCGACATGCATTGACAATTACTGACATGTTAATGCATTATGTGAAAGTACATTAACTCCAAATCCATCAACAGTCTGTTCCTGCACTAAAGAAGTATTTTTAGCTCCCTTTCGGAAAAATCATAGTTCAACCACCAAAGACTTGCCTAGCCGTTTCACTAGTTACTTCGCAAACAAAATCAGTTCATAATTGAAATGTAATTTTTTTTTCTCTGTCTGGATGCAATTTTTTTTAAACAAATCAATTCGCATGTCGTTTTTTTGTATATGTTTTCTTGTTCTAGCAATCTATAGGTCGACTGAACCGGCGAGGTCTGCCGCCGACAAGCTAATACGCGGTACACAGTCATTTATATATTACAATTATGCACGTCAATGTTATTGGTTGGGACGTCTGCACGACCTCAAGCATGCTGGGGTAATTACTGTTTGAGAGAATTAAAAACGAGAAATTCAATTTCGGGCGTTAATGTCATAGTTATTATCACATTGCTGTGTCTGAAGTCAGTATGTGTACATTGGGAGGTGAAGGGTTTTCGATTGTCCGCGTGCTCTCACAGTATCTTTCCCCTCTCCCCTCTGTTAGTGAAATGAAGGTAATTACATTTTGGTGGGAAAATACTGCTCTGGAAGCAGTTCTCACAAAGAATGGACATATTTTTCCATAATAAACATTCAGAAATTAGTAATTCTGATTTAATTATTTTTAAGGTTATCCCGAATTTCTTGGAATTAAGAAATTCCGTCTCGAATATGAATGTAAATGAAGATTTTTAAAGTCGGATTTAAAATATGTGTTACAGAGGGCTATCTAAGAGAGGATTTGTAGTAGCACCTTGTTATTGTTAGGATCACCGTTTCGATCAGGTCTCTGTGTGTTCTCGATGATCAGTGGAAGGGGAAGTCTGGTCGGAAAAGTATTTTGATTTATACACAATTAAGAACAAGAACACTACGGTAACCGGGAGTGCTTGCATTTTAAACTAACTTTTAAAAACAGCACGTAAAGGGGTTCATTTTAGAAACCTGGGACACAATCATTGACAACAATACCGTCGCTATCCACGACTTTGGCTAAAAATCAAGATAAATATTTGGTTAACATCAGTGGCGTAAACCAGAGGAGGGTAGCTCCCGCCTCACTCCGAATCCTTGTCCCCTTACTGCCCCCCCCCATGCACTAAAGAATGGTTCTATGTCATGAATAGCCCCAGCGGCGTAGCAAGGTCTTTTTCGGTTGGGGGAACAGGGGGGGACATTGCTTTTAAGTGGGGGCCCAGGGGAGATGGGTTTGCAGGGGGCCACCATCCTCTTTTGTGGCATTTTGTGGCAGCGGTAGCGATCCCGATTGCGATCGTTCACTATCGCAATTTTTTCGGGGGGGGGGGCACTGGAAAACATTTTCAGGCGCCCCCCCCCTGGTTACGCCACTGAATAGCCAACCCAATTAGGTATTTGCCCCCGCCCCCCCCCGACCATGGGTTACGCTGCTGGGTGATATTCAGGTCAACATCTGCGACTTTGGCTACCGAGACGTACAATTTGGTGATAATGATTTTGTTCCCCCGTTTTCTGTTCTTCCGATTGTCTTCTGTTTCTTTGTGTTTTTCTTGTTTGTTTTTTAACTGCTGCTTTTTTTTGGGGGGGGGTCCTTTTTATTGTGGTCCTTTCTCTTTGCCATCATTTTTTTTCTGAGAAATTTTTATCGCAATTGTTTTCGTATACCATTTGCATTTCTTGTTGAATACACGTTTTTTGTATGATTATCTGTATATTTGTTCTGTTTCACCATATAAACTAAATATTGTGTATGTGCCTGAAAAAGGGTATTACTGTTATTTCAAAGCAAATATTAGATTGTGAAAGAGAACATTAGCATTATGAATATAGACAACAGTAATCAAAGCATTTATTCTTTTTACAGAAAGTACAATGACATTTGAATAGTGACATTATCAAATATGTTTATTTTCAAAGTCAGTTTTTGAAGTATTCATTAAGAATAAGTAAGTTTAGGTGTTAAATGTTTAACCAGTTTTGACAACTTTTAATAAAACAGCACTTCCACCAGAAAGCTTTCAATTTAAAGACAACTTAAAACCTTATTCAATTAAATTATGTTCTCGTGTTCAGGTTCTTTTTATTTTTATGTAAATGCATATACTCATTCAACAGCCATCTCAACTTGGTCCTCACGATCCTCCGTGGCTATTAAAATCTTAGTAGATATACATGGCAAATGTTGTATGTTGGTTAACCAGTGTTTATCAAGGCATCTCCGTTTATTTGATTTCGTTGGATGAAGTGAGCCAATTTCCCATCTAATCCACTGTGATAAGACAATCACGATCCCTCTGTACAGTCTTATACAATTTGGTTTTGTATGGTTATTACAAACGTTTTCGTGCATGTTTGAGGCCTACACGCATGACAGTGGATATTCTAAGGTTACATGCCGTGTGCACCATTGGAGGTTTACCACACACACAAAAACTCAAAAAGAAACCTTCGCATCATAACAATAAGCCAAAGGCCTCTACGTTATAGGCCTAAACCCCATTGTGTCAGATTTTACAATTAAAAGGTATTAATACACCCTTTACATTCACTTCAGTTGATTACAGCCACTGAGCATCACACCGTTGGCTGCACCTTTATGAGCAAGCTGGCTGACTCCATAACAAAAGCGCCGCCTAATGAACCGTTAATCTTAATGAATCCGTGATTTGCACCTCCAAAGCCCCACAATATTAGTATTGAATTTCGGGGGGGGG
>CM021533.1:6667277-6681634 GCA_010994315.2 Pisaster ochraceus
TCCATTGTTCTGTTGTGTTTTGGACCCCACAAGGATCGGTGGGTGTGCTCACTGCTCTGTGTTGCAGCCGTTGTGTGGACATTCCTTTGTTCTGTACACTTAAGGAAAATCCTATTCCTCAACACTGCAAATAACGTTGTGTGGACGTCGAGTCCACATAGTGCTTCAGATCCCTACGTTATGTGGACCTCTTTTGTTCTCAGGTCCACACTGCGTATGTAGCGCTTGCCCACAAATTTGCGTTTTTGGACTGTCTTATCCCCTAATTTCTGCCCTCAATAATCCTTTTTTAATCAACAACCATTTTCATGGATTTGTGATTTGAGAATCGGTTTTATAGAACTTCTTTTGCAATGAAATCTTCGTGTTAACGATCGATCAATGACGCACGATTGAGAAAAAAGTCAATGAACTTTGCCCTGCAACGCCCTCAATCGGCAAAAGTTGTCGATGCTTGAATAGCCTTAACCCAACGCTGTGTTATAGTACAGAATCCGCGGGCGGCGATTTTTTTTCCATACCACACGCTAGCTATGGGGCCACAAAAAGCGTTCTGATTGGTCCGTTTCTGCAGAGGTCGTGCATTTTAAATAAGGTAAACTAAGGAAAGCGTACTGGTGGTACAGGACCCTGGCCTTGAAGCACAAGAAGTAAGTGTGTGTGGATCGATGGCAGAGTGTATAACGCGTACAGCTCACTCGGGCTCATCTTTGGCTGGCAACAATTGAAATATTAAAAGTTCCCCTTGCTCTTTATTCTGGACCCTTTGTATTATATATGGTAGTAGAGCTATTGTTTATTTATATAATTAAACATTTTCTCTCCGCTTTCCTTACCTTACCGTTTGCGCAGTAGGCCTATTTAAAAAAAAAAATAAAATCAAGGTGAATTTGTTTGTTCTTGTATATTTTCTTTGTTATCATTCTTCTATAAATAGGCCCTAAATTTTCCCATTTTTAAGTTGGGATTTGCAAACTTTTGAGTCACAGTGTTCTATGCTTACACTTTTCAGAATGCTTTTTCTCCAGACTTTTGGCTTTGCCCTGGTTGTTTATTTGGATATTTGAGCAGGATGATGTTGCAAGAATTAGCTAGACAGTAGACCCTATGGAAAGATGTAAGAGATTGTGGTGTTCTTGCTGAGTTGTGTAAACAAAGGGTGTTGTTCAAAGAATAGGTTGAACAAAATTTCGTGATCTTTGGAGTTGGTTTTACTTCCAGCCATATAAAAGCCGTATTTTGCCCACTCTTTTTAGAATTAAGTAAGATTTAGATTGTCAACACATACACTGTATGAAGGCCACTGTTGTGAAAATGACAGTGAAATTTTGTACATACTGTAGTAATATAGTTTTGTTAAAAATTTTGTTTAATTTATAACTTGAATCTAATGATAACAGATGCAAATTTTTGTCATTTTGGTAGTTAAGCCATAAACAGTCACTTCCACCATCATTTAATCATAACAACCGTAAATTGACCCATCCTTATACAATTACTCCAGCTTTCAGTGATTATTTTTCCTCTGCATGTAAACCTGCCGGTCCATTTCCCCGCAACCTGCCTCCTCGCCTGCCTCCCATTCCTTGCTTATCGCATATTAATGTTGCTGCAGGTCAAATTGCTGCTTTGCCTCTTAAGCACCCTTCCAATACATCTCCTGTACCCAATGGTATCCATTGTATTCTTAATAAAATTGCTCCCAAAATATCTTCCCAGTTTGTTGTTTGGTGCATCACTGAGTGCAGGAGTACTACATGTACAAATGTACATGTACCTGACACCTGGCAATACACCAATACAGCACCTGTTTACAAAAAGGAGGTCAAATCTTTGGTAACATACGCTCGTAGTTGTGAAATCTGTATTGTATGTAAAGTTCTTGAGCGGATGATCTCTGTAGCCATTAATGACCATTTAATAGTTTAACCACATTTAATTTTAAACCTCAACTCCAATCAACACTGCTTTGTGAAACTGTGGAACTGCTTCGAACATCGGTACCCCTTTTAGCCAAACGTTTTCAGCTCTTGCTAATTCGTCATTAAAAAAAATCTCAAAACCTGTAAACATGACATTTTCAAAAGTATGTTGGTCTTAACTGGGGATATTGGCAAATGAACAATACTGGCAAGTAGTAGAAAAACTATTTTACACCGTAAACAACTCTGCAATGAAATCTAAATGAATATTGTGACAGATTGGAACAACATGAACAATGTTAGTAGCATGAAAAGGTGTAGAAGAGACACAAATTACAGTTCCTTATCTGGAAATATGGGTGGGTTGCTGACAACATTGCTTAATTTTAGTTTAAATTGTTTTAAGTTGTTTATCAATTATCTTTTAGTATTTAGTATAGGTATTTTGTGAACTGTTTCCCTGGGTGGAAAGACATTATGCTGAAGTATTTTACCCAGAATAATGGCATCCTTTTTTAAATATTAAGTGAGATTATGAAATAAAAATAATCTACACAAGTCATGCCAAGTTTGAAAGACACCAGGGTGTGTGTAAAATCATATGAACATTGGAGGATTCAGGTCTGTTATGTGAGCATGGTTCGGGTTAATACACAGTCTTCAGTTTGAAAACAATTGGTAACAAACAGGTAAAATGTTATACACTCCAAACTACTTATAAGCGAGAGAAAAAGTTGCCACTCTGAACTCGGAAGTTAAAGTGTTAGTAGAATGAAAACTTGGACAGCAGAAACAATTATAGACCTTGCAGACATTATATCGGACTACTGTTTTATAACTTAGTTAAGTTGTTTGGATTATATGGTGGCCCTGAAGGGACATCGCATATCGCAAACGTGTGCGATGTCGCGAAATTTATCGCGAATATGTGCGCACACCTATGCAATGTCGTGAAACAAATTGCGAATATGTGCGCACACGTATGCAATGTTGCAAAATTTATCGCGAATATGTGCGCATACATAAGCGACTTTATTTGCAAAGTCGTGAATTTTATTGCATACCTTTGTCGCATACCATTCAAAAAAATTCCTAATGAACTGGGGAGTTGTAGCAGCTAGTCTGGAATCGAGACGTACAAATAGATATAAATAGGGTCTGACTAATTTACCTTCGCGCGCACGGTGTTCCTCACGCTTTCCTAATAAGTGAATAACTATTATACTAACCATTGTACCGGTGCTCATTTTAGTGAGAATTGTCCAACGATTCTTCGCATGGACCTTTTGTATTATGATATGATGTTGTACCATCACCATGTGGCTGGCCGGCTAGACATGGCCACACTTAAATGTACCTGCCTGGTACCCAACCCCTGCCTTGAAGTATCTTTGGTATACATGTACAAAAGGGACCGGGCCACTTGCGTACTCTCTAGGTTAGTAACAAATTGCCTGCAAAATGACACCACCCCAAAGGTATGTGACAGAGGTATGCAATAAAATTCACGACATTGCAAATGAATTCGCAAACGAGTGCGCACATATTCGCGAATTGTTTCATGACATCGCACACATGTGCACACATATTTCGTGAATTGTTTTACGACATTGCACACGTGTGCGCGCACATATTTGCAAATTTTTTTACGACATTGCATACGTGTGCACACATTCGCGATAAATTTCGCGACATCGCATACGTATGCGCACACGTTTGCGATATGCGATGTCCCTTCAGGGCCACCATAGGATTAAAAAAAATTTGCAACACCGCATCCAAAAAAAGGTAATTTTTTGGGATTTGGCAAAACTTGTTTAACATTGGTCATTGATGGCGTTTGATTGGTTAGAAAATTTATGACGTCACACGGAGGAAGAGGTTGCTGTTTTTATTGCACAATCACTGACTACAGCAGTGTGCGAGCGTGCGAGAGGCCTGCGAAGAAGCACAAATCTGGATACATGTAATGGTTAAAGGTCTGCATACGACTGGAAATGCCCAAATCGTGTGCTGTACGAGGAATAGCATTAAAAAACCTCAACTCAGCTTCCTACAAGATTGATTATTCGGAAGGAATGGATGCATTTTGTGAGTACATGTACAACGCTATCCGACTTCAACATTTCAAAGTGGTCATGTGCAGCCCACTTCACCGACGACTGCCTGGATGCATCGACCAAACTCAAGCAACAGTTTGGATTCACCCCTAAAATTGCCCTGAAAAAGAGTGCAATTCCCACACTAACGGCCCCTAATATTGCAAAATAAACAGCCACAGAGTGAAAGGGTCAAATGGAGGGGGAAAAAAAGGGCGAAAACGCGAGTAAAGTGTTTGGTGAAACTGTAAAAAATTACGAGAGTGGGGACTGGCCACGGCGGGCATAATTGGGCCGGCCCAGCCGCCGAAGTTCTTCCCCAATTTTTGAGGAAATGAGACTTTGACATGTGCATGTCGAACTTTACATTGTTTTGCCCTCTTTATGAAACAAAATTCATGGCAGTCGTGCATTTACTGCATGCTTGATAAATTGATCAATCACAAGTGCAATCCGAATATCGTGTCCGGATACTGGTCAAAGCCAATCGGCAGTACTAATATTAGTATTACTGTGCGTACTACTAGTACTACATTCTCACCAGTGGTGTCAATATGCATAGTGTTCACTGTGTCAACAATAACTGTGCTAATCCTTTAGAAAGATAACTGCATTCTTGGTCATAATGGGTGAAATTTATGGGTGACTATAGTGAAAGACGATCGTTGTCACATGGAGGAAGGAATTCCTACCTCCGTGGTCGTTGTGTTTGGCTTCGTCTTTGCCGTCTTCTTCGATGCATTGGCCTACCGGGGCAAGTGGCTCGAACTGGTATGGTTCTGCACCACGGACTTCCTCATCTCGGTCTTCGACGTCGTCATCAGGCGAACTGAAACTGCTGGAATTGTCAGCAGAATTACTGCCACTACTGTCATTGGCACTGTCACCAATGACCTCCTCTGTTAGAACTGTCACTTTCAGCCATGATGAAGTTTTCACAAAACAAGCTTGAGCGAAGGGAAAATAAGGGCTTCCTTCACGCTGTTGTGTATGACAAAACAAGACCTCTTCCTTCGTGTGACGCCATGCAGTTGCTTGCGGAAGCTGCTCAACGTGGGGGGTCTTTTGCAATTCGCAGTGGCGAGTGCAAAAGAATGGGTCTGTAAAAGTCATTATTTAGCATGTTTAGACACTTATGACCAAAAGGGCAAAAACTTTTGTTTTTTTATGTGACATAATAAAGTATTATTCTAAAGTTTTATTTGAAAAGGGAACCGCAACAGATATCGCTCTAATAACACTTTAAAGACAAGAGTGCATGTTACAGGTTTTGGCCAACAGCCTATCTATGTAGTTTAACAATGCCACCTCAGTCATGTCAGTATGTACATGTTATCCTGTAATGTATGCGTGAAGATATACACCCACAAAAATGTAGTCCGTATGCCATGTATGCTGGGCATGTAGTCATTCTTCTAACTTCACCGTGACAATGAGAAATGTTTTGGTTTTCACACCTGTTATACTACGTTAGTTTGTCCAATGGAATCAAGTCAAAATTTCAACACCACTAAAGTACGGACTGCAGTAGGTTGTACATATGTATGATTTCCTTATCGTTGATAGACAACTCACCAGTCGGTGTTTGTAGATGTTCATTGTCATGTTTGACTTTGTCATTGCTGCCTTGGTCTAGCGACCTGGGTGCGCAAATGGCTGGCTGGAGATGAATAAATGTTGAATAAATGACAGCATTGGTAAAAACTCGGTTGACTTAAAACAAAGCAGAATAATGTTCTAATTATAAAAATTCCTTAACAAAAAATCACAAAATTCAATTGAGCATCTGCAAACCAGCCAAATATTATTTTGTAGCATATTTTGTCAAATAAGTTTGCTAGGCTTAGTTAATTCTGAAGCAGGCTGACAAACTTACCTTATCTGCAAGTGTGGTACAGGTCTTATGTTTTAGAGTTCTTGGCAAGGAAAACCAGCATATTAACATTTTCTGGTTTTAGACAATTACATTTAGCGATTATTACATTATTCCCTGCAGTTGAAAACACTCACTCAGATGGTACATGTACAGATATTGTAGGGATGCTGAGACATTTCTTGCAACAGACGGAAAACGACTACAGTTCTCTCTCCACCAGTCAAAAGGATTTTGCTCAGCCCTGGTGGTTTGGTGCGCAGTACTCAAATTCCTCCTAGGGTGACATCTCGATGTAGTTCCTGGCTGCCCGTTCAACTTCTAGTCCCTCCTTCGAGTACAACGTAAGACAAGCATGACATGTACATGTAGTAGCTACCTGAATAATGTTTTGCCGATGTCAATAATTAATATTGACTGACTGTTTTATGTCAAGTTCAGGAACATACCCCCATAATACCGGAGGAGGGTAATAACAGTTTTTTATATTTCAACCAACATTAAGTTATGAGCAGAAGCCTTTACATGGTAGTAATGCGGAAATATTGATAAAAAACATTTTGCCTCTCTTTCAGCTCAACGAACAGGAAAATATTGCAATGCAAGTGACAATTCATTTTTCTTGAGAGGACATGCATGTAAGGAGCAAAAATTGTTCATCACAAGTCATTCTTGTGAAGACTTTGTGTAGTTTATAAAATTTCAATTAACATTTTGTCTCAACTCAACATATAATGGGCACTAAATTAAAAAGTGTATGTCATTTTCAATATCCTGTTCACAGTGTCGGCATATTCTTAGATGGGGTGGTTAGTCTTTATATCTACCAACTTCAATTTGGAGTTTATGTGATGCACATCTGAAGCGAGCTAAAATGAGATCTGTGTTAACATTCGATAAGTAACTTAAATATGGCTCAAATTCATGTTTTAACTTAAAGAAAAGATGCGATAAGTTCTCAGTTTGCCTTTCTGATTAGGACTTTCCTAACATCACAATGTAATCTTTTTTGCCAGTTACTAATAAACGCTACCTGCATCTGTTAAACATGTCTACCAAAATTCTTTCATTATCACAGCCCGTAATACTTCAATGCGCATTCCACCCAACCAAATCAAACTGTTTATGTAATTTAAGAAACAGAGGTCTTCGTATGGATTCCCAAATTAACCTCTTCACTAAAGGCATTATACAGAACAGGTTAAACAGGTAGGCAGCAAACCTAGCTCAGCCAATGTTTACAATTTTCAACGCACAATTGAAAACGTCCTAATTCTCCTTATACTGCATAACTGGAGGTCTGCCTATTAACATGATAACATTTAAAATAAATTATTTAATACCAAGAAAGCTGAAATGCCTCAATTTAATGACATTATTTCCCTAAATATTACTTCAGAACCATAACAAAGAAAAGCATTTAAAGTTTGTTTAATAACTAAAGCCATTCATAGTTTAGCACTAAATGTACATTCGAGAGCTCATAACCATGAAATCATTGTTTTTATGATTATTGAACTAATTCTCTGACACTGTTTTTACCTCCATGTTTCTTGTTTGCGCCATCTAGATCTTAAGCGGCCAGCTTTATTATGTTTACAAGTTGAGGTATGCATGTGAAGGTCATGTCCATGGCAAGAAGTTGAGAGAATGTTAAATGATGATAATTTGTTGATCAAACCAGATGAAATATTGCGCTCCAGACCAGGCACACAGCCACTTCTAGTATAAAGTCCGTCGACATCTTATCAGCTGATCGTAACCCATTCATAACAATGCCTTTTGAATTCGCGGGTAGTTACGTAACAATTATGGTCGTTCGTCTGTGTAGTAGAACTAATGTATGTATGTACACGTACATAACAGAATGCTTGGTATACAGGATATAGTAGTATCAATAATTGCAAAGTACATAAAAGATACAGTTTAAAACAATGTCTAACTTTAAATTTGCAGATAGCAAAAACATTTTTTTTCAGACCTCGTTTATGATCTTCATGTGACATAGCTATGATGTCATATATCATATTTCAAACAAAATATTATGCATTGAAAGTTTGTTCATATTTTTATTCACTTAGGCTCCAGAGCCCCAAATAACATAATTTTTACTTTAACTTCCGTTTTCGACCAGAAGTAAAGGTCAAGTGAGGTCACAATTTGCATACAATTTGTACAATCATTCATATGCATGAAAGATCTTGTATAGCATTTATGGTTCTCAAGATATGAATTTTCTAATTATTTAACGTTTTTTTAACGTAATGACGTCATCATTCCCAAAAAGTTGCGGTTTCATCTACTTACTTAGATCTATGTACATGGTGATTTTCAAGTTTCAATTCATTTCCATTATTGAGTTATTCGACCGACAATTTTCGAGGAAGAAGACGACGAAAAGAAGACGACGAAAAAAAAGAAAAAAAAAGAGAGCAATAACAATAGTTGTTCGGCTGTTAGCTGTTCGGCTGTTGGCTGAACACCTAAAAATCAATGGGAAAACTAGACAGTACATTTTTTCAACTACAAAAACAAGCTGTTTGTGATTGATGTCATCAAATTGTGATTGAATGAACTGGTGACAACATTTTACCTTATATTTACCTTATAAAGTAAACCCAATGTCTTGTTCAGGGGTTAGATTTTTTGCAATATAAAACTTAAACTTCTGGTTTAAGCTGGAAGTCAAGGTCAAGTTGGGTCACACTTTGTGTAGTGTTTGTTATGTTTGTGAAGGCAATTACGATGATTTATTTCTTGTAAAAATCCAATGTTTGGTTAAGAAGTTATGATTGTTTTGAATAATAAATATTAACTTCCGGTTTGAACCAGAAGTCAAGGTCAAATGGGGTATTATTCTGTGTATCCCTTCTTCACTTTTCACACACCTTCCCTAAGATGCATAGATTGTAAAAATCCAATGTGTGGTTCAGAAGTTAAGATTTTTTGAAACATTAAATTTCAACTTCCGGTTTGAGGTCAAACGTGTCACAATTTGTGCAGTGCGTGTTTAATTTACCAAGACCATTCAGACAACGTATGGATTGTAACAATCCAATGTGTCTGTCATTGATGACGTCTTCAAATTACACACCGTCCTCTTGATGATGTTGTTAAAATAGGTCAAGCAAAGTGTAAGCTGTCGGTTATATTTTATAAATGGCTGGCTTGGTTTTTGGACATTGTTTTCCGTAAGGATCTTCTTTTTTTCTTTTTATTTATACTTATGAAAGAATAAACTATAAAAAACACTTGTTTTGAATAGTTATGCTAAACAAAGACACATACATGTAATAAAGATGCAAGTCTAAGCCTCTCGTGAATTTTGACTATTACAATTTAGTACAGTAGTATTTCTACTTCTATGGTGCATCATACACTGGAATGGAATGGAGCAAATCAAGTGTGTAATCTTTCACTGGAAAGCATGCTTACCTTCTGGTTCTACTGTGTGAAAATGAAAGACCTAACAATGCAAATCCATGGTGATTGCGCAAGGTGATTGCCTCATTTTCAGTGCTAACCTGGGCCGAATTTCATAAAGGTGCTTAACAGCTGATGTTGTGCTTACTGCACGAGTTTCCATTTCATAGGGCTGCTAATTGTAAGCACATGAAAAGGCATGTTAACCTTCCGGTGCTTACTGTGTGAAAATGAATGACATAACAATGCAAATCCATGGTGAATGCGCAAGATGGATGCCCACTTTTCAGTGCTAACCTGTGAAATATGATGCTTTAAAAAGCAAACTTTTCTGCTATAGTTAGCACGAAAATTTGCTTACCGTTAAGCAGCGCTTTAAAATTGGGCCCTTGCAGTAAGCCTGTGTGCTATTTTTGTAAATGTGTGACTTTTTACTTCAAGCGATCACCATGCAAAAAAAACACACACAAAAACTGTCAAATAATTTTTTTATTCATCTGTGGTATATTAAATGTTATTTTTAAGCATATGGTTACACACGTATAACCGCTTTTTTTTTTCAGAAACAAATTTTAGAGTTGAAAAAAATTGTTCACACAATTGCGCTTAAATGATCACGTCTTGATCATAGCATTTTGACTTTGTGAAAACAAACAAAACAGAATCAATCAGGAAACAAATCTTACATTAGCCTATACAGTAAAATACTCTTGGTGTTCATCCATGGTATCCTAAATTGTGTCATTTTTGTAAAATAGAGCCTACACTTTGTGTAGTTTTTTTGTAAACTAGCTAAAACTTCTGAGAAATTGTGCTCTGCAGACCATGCTGTCGACAGAATTTGCGTGCGAACCAGCGACAGCAATACTGCTGTATCTGATTTTAGCGTGCGCACCAGTGATAATGATTGTTGCAATTTCGGGGGAATAACCGTTTTTCCTGAGCATGCGCAGACACGTGAAGTCTTTGTTCAAGGTTTTCGTAACTGGTTTTGTATGCTATCGCGTGATGGGCTAACATAAACCAATAAAGGGCGTTTAGTTTTATGCTATCGATCAAGTTATGCTATCGAACAAGTTATCCACAAGTGTTTCCTAGATTTCTACTTATGTGTCCACTCTCATCCCTGACAATAAATGTTGCATGTGTTTTGACAGAAAGGTAAAGAGAATATTCTTAAATGTCACACATTTTAGCAACAATAAAAAAAGGCGAAAAAGTCAAAAACATTTCATTCTTATTTGTGAATGAAGATAAATGAATTAGTATCATCATTCAAGGCTAGAAGTAATTTTATATTCAATACTTGCAACATCCAATTAGGCTATGTACATGTAATATCAAATCATTAATACAGGTTTTATTAGCTCAGGTGTGTATCATTACACCACAATAGTAACTAATGTTTTCTTATTCTAGTTTTGTACAATTTGCAAATTCTTTGATTAATCTTAATGCATCCTCTTTGCCTTTTTAGGGGATGGCAAGTGAAGTGTCATTTGGGCCCATTAAGCTCCGTCAGCGTGCAATGCAGGTAAGCCATTTAGGCATTGGTACATGTGAAAGTCACACCATGAGTTAAGGATTGGGTGATGGGAAGGTTGGTACATCTTACCTTTAATTTGAAATCAACATTATTTAGAAAATGTTAAGGCTCTTTTTTAAATAAACAATTTCCAAACTCTTCTTTAGGTGTTCGTGCAACATTCGCGCGAACACCTCTATTTTTTTTGTTCCATTTTTAGGTGTTCGTGCAATACGTGCACGAACACCTCTTGATATTGTTCTGTTTTTGTTTTGTTTTTTCTTCTCCATCTTCTTCTTCCGTGGAACTCTTCTCGACAGCAAAACTAAAGTTCAAAACTTACTTGAATCTTGAAACTCATCAGACAATTAAACCTTAATACCAAGACAGCATAGTTTTCATGACCTCATGATGACATCATCAGGTGTCAAATTACAGGGTTTTTAAAGTTGAAAAAATACCATTTTGCTATTCGCTGTATTTCATTGAATTTGAAAGCTATAATGTTCAAAGTTTAACATCATCTGATAGATCAAGATTGGGGCAACATTTGAAAAGTTTAGGCCAAAATCTTTATTTCCAGATCGTTACCCTAGGTTTGCCTTAGTTTTTTCCCTTCAAAAAGTCATTTTGGGGCTTATCTATAGCATAACTCAAGATTGAAAATTAACTGAACATTGAAACTCATCAGACAATTGAAACTCAGTATCAAGACGACACAAACTTGATGATGTCATGATGGCGCCATCAGGTATTGAATTACATGAAATCAAAGTTTAATCATTGTAAAAAATCATAACTCATGAACCACACATTGGATTTTTTTCAATCTACACATCATCGGATAGGTTGTAAAAAGGTCAACAAACGCTGCACACAACGTGACCCCATTTGACCTTGACTTCCGGTTGAAACCCGAAGTTGAACATTTCAAAGTCATATCTCAAAAACTACGTACTACTTTAACATAATTTTTGCATCAGGTGATAGATGAGTTATCCTGCCCAAACTTTTGCACACAGATGATTCAGTTTCAATCTTTGCATCTGGCCGAAACGGGCGTCAAAGCTCACGTGTCTGTTGAACAATATTGTATGACAAAGCACGATAGTGTAGGCCAACACAAACATACATCCACACTGTACACAGCCACGCACGTGAACAACGCACGTGTAGTTTTAGTTGACATGTGCACGTACACGTACATGTACTGTATTGAATACTGTACAGCTACATGTGCGAACACATGTAAAGTCACTCGCTATTTCATTGTATATTACACACCCAAATAATTAGATTCTGTGTAATATTTGAAAAATTCATAACTCCTGAACCACACATTGGATTTTCATAATCCATACATCATCTGAAAGGTCTCAATATTATAAAGATGCGCTTTACAAAATTTGACTTGTTTGACCTTTGGCCGGAAGTTGTAATTTCATGTTAAAAAAATCATAACTTCTAAACCACACAATGGATTTTTACAAACTTTACATCATTGGGAAAGTATGTATCAACTTAAGAAACGATACACTCAATGTGAACCCATTTGACCCTGACTTCCGGTTCAAACCGGAAGATCAAATTAATATTTGAAAAAATCATAACTCCTTAAACACACATTGCATTTTTACAATCTATACGTGCTATACGTCATCAAAAAGGGCTCCTACGACTAAACAAATCTCCATCTTCTTCCGGAGAACTCTTCTCTACAGCATAATTCAAGATTGAAACTGAATTGAACATTGAAACTTATCAGACAGATGAATCTCAATATGAAGACGGAACAGTTTCATGACATTATGATGACGTCATCGGTTGTTGAATTACAAGGGTTTTAAAGTAGAAAAATGGTAAATTGTTATTAGCTGTATTTCTTTAAATTTGAAAGCTATGATGCTCATAGTGAGGCATCAGATAGATTAAGACTGTGGCAACATTTGAAAAGTAAACGCCATAATCGTATGACATTTACTTCCAGTTTGTACCCTAGGTCGAAGTTTGCCTTCAATTTTTTTTCTTTCTTCAAAAAGTCATTTTCAGGCTTATCTTACAGCATAACTCAAGATTGAAATTGAATTGAACATTGAAAATCATCAGACAGGTAAACCCCAGTATCAAGACAACACAAACCTGATGATGTCATGATGACATCATCAGGTATCGAACAACATTAAATCAAAGTTTAATATTTGTAAGAAGTCATAACTCATGAACCACATGTTGGAATTTTGCAATCTACACATCATCGGATAGGTCGTTAAAATATTAATAAACGCTTCAAAGAAGATGAACCCATTTGACCTTGACTTCCGGTTCAAACCGGAAGTTGAACATTTCAAAAATCATATCTTAAAAACTACGTAATATTTCAATATAAATTTTCTGTCAGGTTATAAATTAGTGATCCTGCTCAAATGTTTGCACACAGATGATAACATTTTAACCTTTGCAGCTGTTCAAAACTGGACGTTGCATGACAACGCACGATAGTGTGGGCCTACACTCACATGGAAATACATTTGGCATCGCTCGCTATTTCATTGTATATTGAACACCTAAATAATCATAGTCTGTTTAATAGTTGAAAAAATTAGTAACTCCTAAACCACACATTGGATTTTTACAATCCATGCGTCATCTGAAAGGTCTTGATAAATTAAAAACACGCTACACATAATATGACCCTGTTTGACCTTAAGTTCGTTTACCTTAGTTGAAATTTAATGTTTCAAAACTCCTGAACCACACATTTGATTTTTACAATCTATACATCTTTGGGAAAGTATGTAACAACTTAAGAAATGATACACAGAATGTGACCCTATTTAACATTGACTTCTAGATCAAGACAACACAAACTTGATGATGTCATGATGACGTCATGGTATTGAATAACATGAAATCAAAGTTTAATAATTGTAAAAAATCACTACTCCTGAACCAGACATTAGATTTTTATCATCTATTCATCATCAGAAAGGGCTCTATAGGCCTTAACAAACAATATCTATTCCCCAGTCCCAGTCAATGCCCACGGGACGAGCCAAGATAAGGATTCCCACCCCAACAAATCCAATGGTTAAATCCAAAGTTTCCTCCTCTGCATTGCTGGCTATTGATGGTACCTGTCACAGGCCAATGAGCACAGCCCACCTTTGACAGCCCACTCCAGTGCCTCTGCAGTGGGGCTTCAAGATGACTTGTTGCATGGCTGAACTGGCCATGCATTGCAAATGCCTAGAAGTAAAGTACTGCTCATAAACAAAGGCACCCACGCAATGAGGGGGAGGGGAGCATTGCTACTGCACCATCAACGCAAACCTGACAGATCTTCTCACTGAATACTTCGCAGATGACCTAATATGTACAGTAAACACTTTTTTTAAATTCTTTTAGTGGAAGGAAATGCAAGCTTTGCAACCTTTCAACCAAGCAGCTCTGTTTGGTTGAGTGTAGCCTTGCTCAAGGCTGTCGCAGTTTTCACTCCGAAAAAGATGCCGTAAAAC
>CM021533.1:6760631-6772322 GCA_010994315.2 Pisaster ochraceus
GGTTCATAAAATTGTATTTTTCTGTATTTCATTGGAGCAAGTCTATTTGTCACCTTTTCGTCTAGTACACCTCTTATAATCTGCTGAGTTAACATCGTATTACAGTTCAGTAAGGGCCAATTTTTATTCATTCGTTCCACAACAGTTCTGAGAGTTGCTGAGGGATCTCAATTCGGCAAACGCTCGTTCCAGTGTTTGGTGTCGCTGTAGTAAAATAAGGATAAGTTTCTAGCCAAGATAATTAACAATGGTTCCATTGAGCTGGCATAGAAGTGCTGTCGATCAAATATCTGGTATTCCGAATCCAGTCTTCGATGCCAATGGTAGAGCCTTCTTTTTTGGTGTAGATCAGCACACTCTTGACTTGATGGAAAGGTATAAGATGTCCTGGTACCTCTGGCTTAAAAGGGGCTGGGGTCAGTTGCCAAAAAGGGGACTACTATTGAATTGAATCTTTGAATAGACTAGTGTCGATGAATCCTTTTGGTGTTTAGTGGGATCTTACGTCAATTGAAGAGTTGGGTTGGCTAGCGCTGCGTTGTATCCTAACGCATTTACTCTCTGACAGTGTTTTATGTCAACCATACCAACATACTATGTCAACTATGTCAGCGATTTCAGCAGGGATCTCATCCCCAAGTCCCCTGAAGTGTTGGATGACTTCCAGTGTGCCAATGGTGAGATGGGGTGGTGGAGGTGAATCCGGATCAGTCGATGGATCAAAGGATGGGTTGTGTTGTACAGGATTCAGAGGAGGCATGTAGTTTTGAGTGTGAGAGATGGTTGGACTTTCTTGGCAGGCGTAAGTGAAATGACACATTGGTGAGGATCTGGTTTGAAGATGCCCACGAACTAATGATGGTGTAGGGGAAAATGTTTCGCTGTTTGCCGTGCCTCAGCTTTACATCTTGATGTAGACATGATGTTGGTCATTAGGGCAACTAACAGAGTTTGTATTAGAGCCACTTACAAGAAGTAATGCATATGAATCTATTTAAGAACAGTGGAATTCTGTTTTGCAGGGAGTGTGAAACAAATCCTGAATGTCTGTCAAATTTGATCTGCGCTGCTACAAAATGAACAATATATACTGCAAGCTATTAAACGGAAAAAAATAGCACAGTGCTTTAAAAAATCCTTTCTAAAGTAATACCTGCTCTGCGGAAATGTTTTAATTGTTATAAATGTGACTAGTCAGAATTCCACAGTAAATGAGTTCAATGATGCCCCTAATGAATGACTTTTAAGTTTATTGTACCACTATTAAAATAGTGGTACAATAAACGTGGCAAGACCGAACTCCTGTTGTGCCTTGGAAAAACCAAGACAAAAGAATTGTATAGACTAGAGGTACAGAGATCCTCCATGGCAGAATACAAAGATGCTTGTAGACTGGTGGGAACAGAAGGTGGAGGGACTAGAACGAGCAGCCTCAACCAGCTAACCAACCAACTAACCAACCAACCAACCAGCTTGCCAGCCAGCCAGCCAGCCAGCCAGCCAGAGAACAGAAGGTGGAGGGACTATAGAACGAGCAGCCTCAACAAACCAACCAACTAACCAACCAACCAACCAACCAACCAACCAAATGCCAGCAAGCCAGCCAGCCCGCCCACATGGACAGGACCAGCAGCAGTGCTGCCACTCTGCTAACCTCCATCGTTGATGCCTGCTCTCTTTTTTTGCCTCGCTTAGCAGACTACAAAGAGATCATTTTCACTCACCCAACGCTGTTTAAAGCCCTATATTTTGTGTATGTTATTTGAAAAATTTGTACTTCTGATGCAGCTGATATTCGGGGTGGCTTATGTTCCTAAAATTCGGTATTTAAATGAGAGACAAATATATATATTTTTTGATAACAATTTATCATCAGGTTCTCTGATCCTTAGCTTCACTTATTATCTTCTGAGATCCACAGATTCAGTATTGTGTGTGCATGCAACAAGTTCTGATTTATAACTTCAACTAAAACGCCGTTGACCCTCTGCTGACATTGATTCTTGACTGGAAGCACAGAATAGCAATTTTTAGTGAACAAGGCCATTTTTTACAAATGTCATCTTTTTGATGAATGCTTTTTTGTTTTCTTGTTTATTAAATTTGGGGGCTAAAACCAATTTTGATAAGCTCTCAAACAAAATACTGAGGATGTCAAAGAAATGTCTGACTAAACCAGATGGCCCAAGCATCTCCACCCACTGTGATAATATATCTTGCTAAGAGGACTTGCTGGACCTCAGGCAGGACCTCAGCCAGGGCAGTTAATATATTAGTTGCTTCTCAGTCAGTAAGTAGAATTGGTGAGACAAATGTTTTGATACAATAAATTATCACATTAGTATAACTAAGTAGTCTAATGGCCATCTGCATATAAGTACAGTATGTACCCCTAGCTTTCAACTGCATTTGTATAAATCTGTTTGTGTTTAGCAGCTTGACAATTCTACAAGTTTAGGGTTTTCATTTGGCAGATTATTTATTTTTTAATTACTGCTTAATATTCTGGCTTTACAATAACTGATTCTCTCTTTTGATCTCATTTTAAACTACAGGTGATTAACATTATAAATGCTGCCCAAGAAAACAGTCCTATAACTGTCGTGCAGGCTTTAGATCGTGTACTTGAGATATTGCGTTCATCTGAACTTTATAACCCTCAGCTGACATCACAACAGGTGAAAGAGGAAGATCAGATGACTACAGATCTCGTCGGTGGTCTAATGACAGTGAGTTTAACAATTATAGAAATCAGTAACCTTTTTAGAAATGCTTAATAGCCCACAAAATTTTTCCAAACAGAATTGATTATCATTGACAGTATGCAAACAAGAATCACAAAGAAATTAGAAATTAAGAGTCTACTTCACTCATACATTACCTGTAGAGCGAATTACTACATTTGCATATTTCCTAGGCCGGCAGGCATTAATGCTAAGAGTTTTACCAAACAGCGCCCTCTGGCACCCCCCACAATGCCCTGCGGAATTCCCGCCCCATGACCTTCCTCTTTTCTCTTAGCACGGTACTTGCAGGACTTGTTTTTTATCGGTTGAATTTAACTGGTTTAAAGAATGTCTTAATCATTGTTTTCTTGCCAGAGAAGTCTTGCTATTAAAAGAAGATAAGTAGTTTCGTTGAGTTGATTTCTTGTGAGTTTATATTGAGTATTATGAAGCATTTGCCAATGGCTTCACCTGTCAAAACCAAGGGTATGAACCACCCCCCGGGACAGGCTGAGCCCTCAGGGGACTGCGCGGAGAAAATGTTCTCCCCAGCCAGTCTCCAGCCCGTCAGCCACTACTGGCTGCAGGTGCTGATAGTCCTGCGGCTGGGGCAGCTGGCTTGAACCAGTCTCCTACCCCAGCCACCAGCGAGACTTCCAAGCACAAGAGGGGCTCTGGCAAGGGTTGTATGAACCAGGCCTCTACTGCCGGAGCGAAGCCTAAAAAGGCCCGCCAGGGACAGGGGAAACGAGGCGCAAAGTCAAGCCTTGATTCACCATTCCCCTCGCCACCGAACACATGGAGACTTGACATAGCGAGTCTCCATGGCTCGCTGTGCTTGTCGAACCCACGTCCCCCTGGTGCAGTGGAATTCTCCACAGTCGGGAGGCCAGGACAGACTATTATCACAGGGGTTATCCACAACCTCGGGCCCCAAGTGCAATTTGAAATGTCATCGGATTGTTCACCGGGCCACCCTCCATGCCCTCAGAAGAAGGGCTAGAACAAGTGGCGACGTGCACGACGCTCGTCCTCGAGCTCAGATGGATCTAAGGATCAATCCCGCCACAGTAAACGCAACCGGGTGGATGACTCGATCTCTAGGGCCGAGTTTCTGCAGGCCTTCAATTCCATCTCGGCCTCCATGTCACTCCTTGCGGCCACGCGACAGGTGACCATTGCGATCGACCCATCCGAGGTGGCAAGCTTCACTCACCGTCGTTTGAAGACTCAACGTGAATTGTCCCACACGATAAGCCGAGCCCTTGAGTCCCCCTCTGGTCATGAGCCTGCACCCATCGGCATCATTTACCGATGACGAGGGTGCAAGGCCTCTGGGCTGGGACCCCGTGCAGTGTGCCCCATCCAGTGTGCCCGTCAATTCATATTCCAATGAATCAACTCTCCCCTCACCTTCGGATATTACCAGCGATGATGAGGACGAATTAGCCCAGCTGCAGCGCTTATCGATCGCAGAGACGGAGGTTTGCGTGATACAACAAGATATGATCAGCGTTTTCCAGTTGCCCGCCGCGGCGGAGCCAGAGCAACCCGATCACAAGACTGGGACTATTTTGGGAACTGAAAATTTTTTCCCAATTCTTTCCCTGAATCAGGTGTGCAGACAGCATTGAAAAGATAATGTCTGCAGAAAAATGGACTGCCTACAGACGGCGGGAACTGGATTACTATCATTTTCCTAAGGAGGATTTAAAAAAATATTTCTCCACCCCTCTTCTCCCTGATGCTGCAAAAGATAAGTTAGCCGTAGATGCGGGAGTCCTGGCGTCCAAACGATGCTTCCCCGACAAGATGCGTGAGAAATTCGAGGGAACATTAAAAAATTGGATTCGGCATCCAGATTCAGCATGTGTTCGACTTCCTATCTCCTCCTGCTGAATGAATACTTGGTTTCAGGATGTGAGGATGGCTCCACAATCCCGGCTGACCTGTTAACAACGGCTTTTCACTGCCTTGATTTTGTTGTCTGCTCGATACTCAAGCAATTTCTTTGAGTTTCGACTTTAGCCACATCGGCCGTGCTAGATGCACTTTTTCTCCCTTCTCCGGGAGGCCCGCAAACGCTTTGAGTCCCTCCCATTGTCTGGTGCTGACCTCTTCAACAGGAAGTTTAAGGAATTTATGCAGGAAGAGTCTAAGCGATTGAAGGCGACAGAGAAGATGAATTTGAAGAAACCAGCTACTCCCGCCGCCAGGACACCGCCAGCCAAGGCTCAGGCGACGTTCACCGTTCCTAAACGCAAAATCCCTGAGGCGCGGTGGGTTTAACTGCGCAGACAATACAGCGGGTGCACGTGCCATACCACAGCAACACCCCCAGTCAGGGCCTGGCTTCCAGGCATCAGCCCCCCTGCTACACCGGGGGCTGGCGCAGATGACTTCGCAGACTCCAGGCGACCCCCCATCAAAGGACCCATGGGGGACCGTCTGCGAGACTTCGCAGGGTCTTGGGCCATAGTTACTTCTGACCAGTGGATGCTCGATACCACCACTCGCAGTTACTCACTCGAGTTTATGAACACCCCTCTGTCCTCTGTCCAACCCCGTTCCTGTCCAGCCTAGCAAAGCAAGGCTCTCGAAGGGGCAATCATCATTTGGTCTGGTCCTCTGGGGTATCCTTCTTACGTACCTTTTATTACCATCTGACATCTCGCATTCCCTCCACCTATAGTCTCAGTTTGAGCCTATGCAAATGTAGTAATTCGCTCTACAGATAATGTATGAGTGAAGTAGACTCCCCCACCACAGTAGTGTGGTTGGGGTCTACGAGCGAATACTTACCTGTAGAGCGTCCCCCCCTCCATCCCCACTATCCTCGATGTCTTGGCATCCTATTATAATGCTTGAGAAAAGAGGAAGGTCATGGGGCGGGAATGTTTGGTAAAACTCTTAGCATTAATGCCTGCCGGCCTAGGAAATATGCAAATGTAGTAATTTGCTCTACAGGTAAGTATTCGCTCGTAGACCCCAACTACACTACTGTGGTGGGGGAGTTTGTCTTACCACTAACTTTAGGTGTTCGGGTTTCTGAATTGTGTGTAAATATTAAGATTCGAATCAAATAAAATATATATGAATACAAAAACCATTAAATACAAAAACCATTAAATAGAGCTTGATGTTTATTAAGGAGGTTGTTTCATAACATTGGTGCCAAACTGAAAAAATCATGGTGGCCATATGATTTAAGTTTCCATTTGGGAACTTAGAGAAGAACTTTATTTGAAAACCATATGACTAAAGCGGTATTAGATCGACAATGTAATGAATGACATGTGTGACATCATCAGTACATTCTTCAGATTTTGCATTTATTGGTCTGTTACTACATGTATACTTTTTATCACCATTTTACGGCTTCTTCTGCTGTGAGAAAGTGGATGTTCGCAAATTTATTCTTTCACAAGATCACCTGGATTGAAAGGCTCTGTATGTGCAATCCTACTTTACTGCATATCACTTTCACCCAATGCCAAACTCAATTTTCACCATGCGTGATCTACAACTTGTCTCCACATTCTTCTCAACCTGCAAGTAGCTTGTTCTTTTGTTGGTCTACAAAATCAAGCATTAACGAACAAGGAGGTGGGAGTTTGCTTTCAATTTCCATGGGTCACGACACATGTTTTTGTGAGTAATCTTGTTTTTACCCTGGTCCTACTTGCTTGTAGAGATGTTCATTCATGCCAACGTCCAGTGGAGAACTCTTTCAACTTTCTTTATATGAATGCCTGCAGTTTAAAGACTGTCAGTTAACAAGCTCTGTGACTTAGAAACCATTCCATGACTTAGTTGAATGACCCCGTCAGTGACCTTGAGTTAGCTGTTTCTGGATACTTGCAATACCAGACAGACAGATCCAGCCCCACAAAATCCAGAGGAGGTGGTCTGCTACTAGCAGTAGAGAACTCTGTTCTGTCTCAGCAGTGTTTTGATCTTGAGCCTGATGACGAAATCATGATTGTGGACATCTATCCTAACACAAACAGTAAACATCATTAGTCTATGCTATAGACCTCCCGATGGCAACTCTGAACAATTTGTTAGGAATTTAATATTTAATATATTTAATATCTAAAATACGTGTAGCCACCATTTATAATTACGATATAGTGCTGGGATACTTCAATTTAAAAAATATCTAAAATCTTCAACATGGTTTTGTTCAGGGCCGTTCTACAGTTCTCAGCTACTTAGTGTTTTCCAGGAGGTTAGTTCCATTTTCGATAAGGCTGGGCAGGTCAATATAATAATAATGTGAGACAATCATATAGTGCTTAACTAACCAGCAGCCGATTTCACAAAAGTAGTGCGTAACTTGCGGCATGTCGTAAAGTTACACCATGTAAATGTTGCGCAGCTGCACCACTTCCTCAAGTTGCATTTCACGAAACTTGTCTTAGCTGCCCAACTTTTTAATAATTTAAATAAATAACAAACACCGTGGACAGGGCTAATATCAACCTTTTCAATGACTGTTGCCTGAAACCACTGGAAAAAATGCAACGGAGCAGCCATTTTAAATCCAATCTTTTTTACGACAACAACATGTTTATACAGTGAAGTATCAACGGTGTCGGAATAAGATGGCTCAACTTGGACCACTGACTTCGTTTGTATGGTTTATTTTGATACGTAAGTCTGTTAAAACTTATAGAAATGATTAGATAAAGAGTTCAATGATTAATAGTATCAAACACTTGCTGCTTTTCATGTTGTTTTTAACTGACAAATAATTTCAAATTTACAAACACTGACGACGAAAGGACGATATTGACTGAGTTGGTGCGATCGTGGGATGATACATGTACATAGACAGTTTAAAGTGCGGACATGCCCGGTGTATTGTTTGTACGAAACTCAACAAAGTTTCATAACCTTGTGTTACTTAGTGTGGCCTTAGTTGACCTTAAGCTGTTATTTTTGTTTGAAGTATAACGCATATGCACCATGTATAACATGCATAAAAATACATATTTGGGGATTAATGAGAACTTTAGACATTTATCAACCTTACAAAATACCGAGCATGTCAAGTAGTAAAATATAACACTATATAACCCAACCACCATATCCCACACTAATTTGTCAATTTATCTGCTGACATTATCACCTTAAAACAAATTTTATTTTGTATTCTTCTCATTTTATATTTAGATTAAGCTATACTTCAAAAACGCAAGAGAGAGAGAGAGAGACCCATAGGAAACTGATTTCTTCATTTCAATAAGGGTATGCAAACATGAATCTGAGCATTCAAGTTGGCTTGATACCAGTGTCTCTTTGGTTCTTGGTTGGCTTACTTCAAAATTCACCGTGACAGAGATTTGACTTCCATGTTATCAAAGGAAAAGAACACTATGTATTCATTAATGAAAGCAAACTAAGGGCTGCATACTATGGCCTTTTGGGCTAATATGCAATGATGACTAATAAGCTTGTTAGTTATAAATAATTTAGTTGTACATGTAACTATAGGTTAGAGAACCCACAAATCAAAAATGTGTTTTCCAATATCATTTGCAAGTCTAACCATTTCCAGGGGGCTCCACCCCGGCTTGAATCTACTATGAGTATAGTCCGGGGGTGGGGGGGGTTAAGACACCAAATACTATCAACTTAATTAAACAAAAGATTCTTTTGAAATGATTTCAAGACAAACTTTGTGATTCCAATTACATTTCATTTTCGGACAGCTGAATTAAGCTGAAATTGTCATGTAGTTTTAAAACAATTCTTTATTATTATTGATATAATATAACAAAAATTGGGGGGCGTTGAATTGATTCATTCAGTTTTCTGAACAATAAACAATTAAAAATTTATATTATATTTTGCTTGAATTAATGTACGTACATTTAAACAGTTTCTTTAAAAAACTTGTCTGTTTTTGTAGTTGAAAGTATTGATTTTTTAGTAGCTATGGAAAGAAAAATTAAATAATGTTCACAAGTGAAATGAAAAATTTATTTTGAAAATTTTATTTATTTGAACTTGTATGAAAGTATTGATTTTGTTTTGTCATGGGAGTTGAAATAAAGTTTCTAAGTGAAGTTAACCATTCAGGGTTGATTTCTTGAATGATAAGCCTGGCTGTTTATTGGCACCGATGCACTCTTTATAAACAAATACATAATATAAGTGTTTTCTGAAATTGTATTTATGGTTGCCATTACAACAGACGAATGCCAGTTTTAATGACCCCAATGCATGATCAATGTCAATTTAGCCATTTACTTCCTCCAAAAGACCATTTAAAAAATTTAATAGTATAATTTACTTTAAAACCAATGGCTGATATACATGTTTTTTTGTCCGACAAAGAAAGAAAGTCCGACAAAGAAAAGAAAGAGTGCAATATCTTTCGGTAAACACTGAAATAACGTCGCAGCCCAAGGATCGCGTAGCCTACCCATGTAAAACGTTGTGCCGTTGGCAATTTATTAACTTGCACAATAAAATACCGACTTACACAATCAAAATGGAGTGCATTTTTGAGGCGTAACTTTCAGACTTGCGCCACTTTCAGATGTTGCTTAACTTTCGTGAAATCGATCTTAAAATAGTGGCGCAACTTGCGCAAGTAGACTTACGCCTTGGCGTAAACTTTCGTGAAATCGGCTGCAGGTCTGATACATCATTCTTCTCATTCAAAATCTGTGTGCTTGAAATTTAGGATTCTAAATTTAATTCCACTTTTCAATCTGACAAAGTTTGCTCTTGTGTTTCTAAGTGCCGTTGTGCTAGCTGCCAGTATTGAGAGTCTTTGGGTTTGGCGTTTTTTTTTTCTGTTTCCTTTTTCAAATCATGTAGTAGCTTCAGTTTATTTATAGTCATCCACTCTTTGATATCACATGCATGACGTAAACTCTATTCAATGGATGCAGTAGCAGAAGCTGAATTTGGTTTGGAGAATGACCAACCCAACAGTGCCCAATTTCATAGTGCTGCTTAAGCACAAATAGTGTGTTGCTAAGCACAACAAAACTATGCTTACCGAAATAAGGCTACCAGCCAAAGTACCATGTCACATGTACAATCAGTGACTGGCAGGAAATTGTTCAGCGATTTTTGTTTGAAATTCAGCAGACAAAACCAAAATGAAGGAGCGGTCACAAATATTCACTAAATTTTCAAGAGATATATTTTTTTTTCAACAAGAGATAATATCTACAGTCATTACAATGATTTATAGAGCTTGTGGAATAATAAACTTAACTGCAGGCATAGCTTGGATACGTTGTGCACACAACTTGTTAATTAATCAAGACTTGAATTTTGGTATAGAAAATTAATATTAAAATTATAAAATTAAAATATTTTCGCGTATAATTAACTAAGGTTTCATTTCCAATAGTCTGGTTGTCTTTTTAAAAGAAAAAAATTCTGACAACTTTCTTATAGTCGCCCGAATTAAATCAAACATCGGGTACATTTATTTATCAGTTTCTCAAAAATTGTGCAATGCTCTTTTCTTTAATATATATGAGAGTGATTGATGACTTTAAGATAGAAAGGAGTGGAACCTACGGCTTCTTCATGATGGTGATGGTGGTGAAGCTAGTTTTTTTTTTACTTCTGGCAAAAAGCTTCCAATATGAGGGTGAACAGTATATGTGGGTAATGTTACAGAACTCTTTCTCTCTATGTCTCACACAACTGTATCTCTTGGAGGTTTTTGGCTTTCAACCTAGCTTTTCCAAAACTCACAAAACAGTTTTACTCTTAGGAACGACAAAAATAATAACCATGGATAAGCATTTGCTTATATTCTGCCGATTTATTTGAAAACATGGGATTCGACTGGGATTTGGCCGATGAGTATAAGTTCTACCTTGAAAAAAACTCACAATATGATTCAACATAATATTATAATATAACACACTTTTCTTTTAAGAACATTACAACATTTTCCACTGCAAGCTTTGCTTGTTGTTCTTCTTTTTTTTCTTCTTTTCAATCTTTTCATTTCTTTTTCATTATTTTCCTATGCTTATTCTTGTTCTTATAAATTTCCACATAGGAAAACCTGACCCTCTCGGTCTGAAAGTTAACCTCTTGAAATTAGCAGATCAACAGTAAACATAAACTCAAAATATGGAACAATCTTCAAGTTCCACACAGAGCTTTAATCGTCTTTGCTCTGAGGAATTATCAACCAAGAACATTCATAGGTAATCTATAAACTAAAAGATCATAGTAAAATTCAGAGCTCAAATACAATATCATGTCATAATATCTGACCATTTGTGTTGTTAGTGCCATACAAACTCAAACTTTTGAATTTGAACCATATCATGTGTAATAATAGTAAATATAAAGGATATTTCGTTTTTATCTACCATTTATGAACCCCTTTGTCATGACCACAAAACAGAAAGAACATGACCATTATTTGTGTGGGTTTAGGAGTCTATTTATTATTGTATTATCATTGAACACAATCTAACTCATAAACTAATTCATTTATAAAATACTATGCTCAGGCCGCTACTATAATTTGAGATCCCCTTACGTCCAACCGCTTATAAGTTCCTTGCGGCTGACTAGTAAGAACTCGGGCCTGGCATAGTTTTAAACGTAAACTTATTCTCAACAATACTTGTTTTACTAGGCATAACCAACATAAACAATAATAATTACAGACTTTACTCGTCTAAACTGAGGATAATACTTACAACATTTAGGTACCTTTAAAGGCATATTTTGTTACTTGTTTTATAAACCCTTTTCTAATTTTGAGGGGGCAAACCGCCATCAGCTGCATGCAAGGGCATCGATCGCTACTAAAAAGTAGGGGGGACGGGCGAGCAAGTCTTGAAAAAATACTACCATAATAGGCCCAAAATACCATTCTGCGCGTGGTCCATCAGAAAAAAGATAACAATGAAAAAAAACATTTCACCATTTGTTCGCTATTATTTTATTTGAACAAAAATTGTAA
>CM021533.1:6837170-6860079 GCA_010994315.2 Pisaster ochraceus
ATTCAGGTTAAAATGTTGCATAGTTTTTGAGATGTAAATTTTTCAAACTTTCAATTTCCGGTTGGAACCGAAATTCAAGGTCAAATGGGCTCATGTTGTGTGTAGCATTTTTTGACCTATTAACGACCAATCCGATGATGTGTAGATTGTAAAAATCCAACATGTGGTTCATGAGTTATGATTTTTACAATGATTAAACTTTGATTTAGTGTAATTCAATACCCAATGACGTCATCATGACATCATTAAGCTTGTGTCGTCTTGATACTGAGGTTCAACTGTCTGGTGAGTTTTAACCTTACAGTTCAATTTGAATCTTGAGTTATGCTGTAGAAAAGCCAAAAACATGACTTTTTGAAGGAAAATCAACGAAGGCAAACTTCGACCCAAGGTAACGACCCGGAAGTTAAGGTCATACGATTTTGTTGTTAACTTTTCAAATGATGCCCCAGTCTTGATCTATCATATGCCCAATCATGAACATCATACCTTTGAAATTCACGAAGATACAGCGAATAGAAAAGTGTAAATTTTTAACTTTAAAAACCTTTTAATTCGACACCTGATGGCGTCATCATGACGCCATGAAAACTGTGCCGTCTCCATTATGAGGTTCAAGTGTATGCCAAGTTTCAAGGTTCAATTAAATTTCAGATTTGAGTTAAGCGATAGAGAAGAGTTGCGTGGAAGAAGAACAAGATTCTGAAGAAGAAAAAAAAACAGAACAATAACAATAGGTGTTCGTGCACATGTTGCACGAACACCTAAAAACAGAACAAAAACAAGAGGTGTTCGTGCACATATTGCACGAACACCTAATTATTTATCCCAGATGCAAAATTAACATCTATTACTAAAAGCCGGTTTGTACGCAGATGCGCAATGGTCGCGCAAGCGGGAAATTAATGTGTAAAGCAGTTTAAAGAGGATGCTGACGCCTCAATGACCAATAAAAAGGCTTTTCATCGCGCGTGACCAAAATGCATTTGCATATAAGTCGTGATTGGAGGTGGGCACAAATTCTGAATTTTTTGCAAGTAACAGGAAGCTGAGGTCAAGTTTAATTCTCAGTTTTTTTTCGTTATTATGTTGAATTGATTTTACTTTCATATTTTTTATCACTGAGTATTACATTCCCAACAACATATATAATTTCCATGATCATAAACTATGTTCAACTAAAATAATTGATGAAACAAAATCTCGCCCACGTAAAACTCCAAATGGTTGGGACCACAATGATCCCGGAAGTTCGAATATGCACGAGACTTGCACAGTCTACTGTGCAAGCCGCTCCTTGCAAATATGTACTCCACCTTACAGAAAAGGGGGGCTTTTGTTGTGATGTGGTTGGTCACACCATGTTTCAGTATTGCCCCTGAAACAAGTTCGGGGAAATGGTGGGATACTGACCCATAAATGGTTGTGTAATGAGTTCGGGCTTAATGTCATGACACTGCTTACCAAAGAATTCTATGCTTATGGCACCCTGTAAGGTGCTTACTTCTATGGGCCATGGCAGGGCGTCAGTGCAGACTTTCATGGTAAGCATGGTAAGCGGCTCAATGAAATTTGGTTTGGTCCAGAGATGGACTGAGGGAACTGCTGTACGGTGAAATGCCCTTGATGCATAGACTAGTCTTTGGAATTTTGTATCTTCTGTTTTGTGAGTGTCAAGCATTTACCTGTTATGTCTTAATGTGTAATGTCTGTAATGTCTTTTTTATCTTCAAGCATCAAATGGTTGTTTTTCCATTTGTCCACGCAGTGTTTTGCATTGATGGTGTAGTTCGTGGGGTCTCTGGGTCTGCATGGGTAAGGTGGTAATGAGCATTCGAGGCAGTGGTCCGTGGTGTGGTCTGCTTCTCTGCACTCAAAGATGATAGGACCGGCCTTGTAACCCCATCCCGCTAATGCAGCTTTGGATCTACCAGTTTTTGTCCTCAGGCGATTGAGAGTTTTCTTCTCAATCCATTTTGCCCTTGCACCAGGAGGGAGGATTTCAGCAGGAGGGACTTCCATGTCAGTTGGAGGAGGCTTGTTATTTAATTTTCTCTTCAGAACATTGGATGTTGGGAGGTCGGTTGGCTTCGCAATCACTGAGATGGAACCAGCAGAGGTGTGTTTCACAGGGTTTGCACGTAGGTGGTTTTGCTTGTACAAGTAGTAGGTGGTGATATCATCCAGAGTGGAGTTGAGGTTTCCTTATATATAAACTGCATACATGAACAGTATTAGTGATAAATATCCTATCAGTCTCTACTATACAGATTATTTCAGGACAAACGATAACCAGCTAGGTCACGAAGCTGTAGGTTCTCATTGTGTTCTCAGGGACAACTGATGAGCATTCAAATCTTTCCATAGAATGTCAAGTAGGTTGGTTTTGTGATGGACATGATGGCCTCTCAGGTGTCCTGAGCCAACTACAGCAAACATTAGAGCATTCTGAACAGGCGAGTCAGGATCCATGCAAAGAACATGTCCCACCATGCGCCACATTGCTTTCTTTACTAATTCGGATAACGGACATGCTCCACATCGGAGATACAGGGAATTGTTCGAAATCGCAGATGGTCGACGACATTGAAGAATTCTTCTCAAATCTTCTCAAGTGTCTAATTTCTCAAGCACGTTTTTTGGTGCAGCCCAGGTCATGGAGTTGTCAAGGAGAACAGACAAGACCATAACATTGTACACATGCACTACTATGGTAATGGATATTTTGCGTGGTAGCATCCAGAGTTTTGTAAAGGTGTTGTCAGTTTTGTATTAGAAATAAAAAATCTGACAATACGAATATCATCATTTGAACAACCTGCGGTTTGTAAGATCTCTAGAATTTTTCTCCTCTTAATCATGTCGAATGCTTTGGACATGTTTATACCACTTTTATGAAGTTCCCAGTGTTTCATCATTACCATTGAAGCAAGTATTCGCCGAGCCAAAACAATATCTGCACAGCTAAGTCCTTTTTTTAAACCAGCTTGACATGGCCCGGTAAAAGTGTCGATTCTTTTCAGTGTTTATAATTGAAAGTAGTTTGTGGGCGCTGTTTAGGAGAATGATAGATCTTACATGTAGGTGTTCAGGTGGTCCAGGAGTTTTTTTTAATATTATTTGTCCAATGCAGTAAATTTGATGATGATTTTACAGCGCATCGTTGATAATTGCCGCATATTGTTTTTAAAAAACTTGTTTCCTGCAAATTTTAAGAGTTCGTTGCCGATTTGGTGGGGTCCACTGGCTCTTCCATTTTTCAATGATTTAAAATATTCTGCGAACCATTCTGCGATTCTGTTTGCTTTCCCTCCATCGGTCACAATAAACTTTCCGTTTTTTCTTTCATGCATAATGGAGGAGGTTTTTTCGTAGTTATTATTTCTCGCACTGCATTGAACATTCTATGACCGTCATCTATTTCTGCTATCTCTTGTATTAGTAGTTCAGCTTTAAATGTTTCTATTTCACGTTGGCGTTTACGAATTTGATCTCTTAATTAATATCTTTCTTTTTTTAGTTTCGATATGTCTGATCCTTCATTTTTGTCAAGGAAATCCATCAGTAGTTTCTTTCTTTGATTAGATAAATTACGAATGGCTTCATCGTTTGTGAAATTCAGTTTGGAGTTCAGTGGTCAAAAATCCAATTTCATTTACAGCACTGCTTCTTATGCTGCTCATGATTTTTTCTAGTTTCTGATTTGGTTCTAGTCCCTCAGCTACACAATTTTTGTTGTGTAAGATTGGTCTTGTATCTGTCTTGAGTTGTTTTGCTACGTAGCAATTTTTCAGACATCAAATGGCCGGTGATTTTTGACGCTCCGTTTGCTTGTGTATGCTCTTGTTGGGGCGTGCACTACTAAGTGGTGATCTGAGAACAAAGTGGATCTGCTAAATGATCACGAGTCTTCTAAAAGATACTTGGAGCTTTGTCAACAGAGAATGAAGTCAATCTGTGCATAAATGGGCCGTGTTTTTCCAGGTGAATGATTGTCCCGTATTCTGTGACTCCAGGTGGTGCGATGTTTACATGGGTGTTGGGAAGCGGTATTGCAGGCATAGAGTCGATGTGATGTAAAGAACTCCATCAACCTTTCCTCATTTGAGTTCAATAGTGCCCTTCCCAAATGAATCTGCCCAACTCCGAATTAAAGTCTGTACAGATGAAAAGCTGTACAAGAGCCGGAACAGTAGTGGCGGTAGCCAAATCAGTGTAGAACTCGTCAAGATGTGTGGGATCTTCTTGCACTCGTTGAGTTGTTGGTCCATAAGCGTTGATGGTTCTGTACTTAAATCTTACTCCGTTCCTGTGGAATTTGTAGTTCGATGAATGCCACTCTATCACTTATGTAATGCCATTGTGTGATGCAGTCAGTTAATCGTTTTTATACAACAAAACACATTCCTCGATAGCTTGCGGTCTTCTGTTCAAGTAAGATAAACTTACATTTTCAAGTGTGTCTTCACTGTAGTTCTTGATTTTAGTTTCTTGTAGACACAAAATGTTTAGTTTGTAAGATTTTGTGACTTTTACCAGTTCGGTTCGTTTGTATTTCTTTTTGAGTTCACCTACATTCCACATTGCTATAGTGACACGGTTTGGAAGAGATGACGTGGATTGCTTAGTTCCAGTAGTACGGGTAGACATTGTGGCAAGATTGAGTAGTTTCACCAGTTTGGTTTGTGGTATAATCAGCTGGTTTGTGGTGTATCTTCTCCAGCTCCACCAAAAATCCACGTCGCTAATGTGAGAAGTAGAAATGTGATAATGGCCTGAATAGCTCCGAAAGTAGAGGTAGACATTTTTGACAAGTACGGTTATGCACTCATAGCCAGGCATGGTCGTCACTCCACACTCCACAAGGTTTCCTTTACTGCTTCAAACGTGGTCTCTTGAGATGTTTTGCAGATGTCATCAGCATAGATAAACCTCTCTGTGTTCAGGTTTCACAACTGGTCATTTTGTGTAGATGTTATCTGTAATGGGGCCAGCACACTACTTTGAGGTAAACCGGTCTTCTGTCTTCGCCAGCCGCTTTTCTTGTTGTTGAGGGCGACAAAGAAACACCTTCTTTTTTTTTCAGGAGGGTGCCAATAAGGTTCATGAAATCCAAGTCTTCTGTTAGCTCCAAGATCTTCTTTAGGAGAAGGCGGTGGTTCACAGTGTCATACTCAGCGGACAGATCAATGAATACAGCACCAATTATCAGTCTTTTCTGAAACCCATCCTCAATGTGTTCAGTGTGGGTCAGAAGTTGGCTTGTTGTCAATTTGCCAGGGCGAAAACCAGCTTGATCCACGATGATTTGTGGTTCAGCAACTTGAGAGATATCGGACGAAAAGTCTTTGCTTACGCTTGAACTTTGTTGGGTTTCAGATGACGACGGCTTTGGTTTTTCTCTAGATCTCTGGGATGTTCTTTTTCAACATGCATTGGTCTTAACCCTCAAATGTGGTAAGTGTTTAGCATTTGCTGACACACGCTAATATTTCCATCGTCTTAATGACATCAACAATGACACACCAGTCCACTCATACACCACAATATCCTAAACTGGACCATTTCACATATCCTATAAGGGGTGTCAGTCAACAGGGTTCAGTGATTTGGTTAGGACATGGCAGGAAAAAACTCTGCCAGCATCCTTGTTTACAAAATCAGTATTTCAACTGCCAATGTTAGATATAACCCAATAATAAACCAAAGTAAACTATACAAACAAATAAGCTTGAATTAAATTAGACAACACCCATACGTGTAAATAATACACTAAGTTACAACAAAATTGTTGAGAAACTGCAACACAAACCTGCTTAACCCATGGAAAATGCTTTGGAAGTGTGTGCTGACAAGGTAACTCGTGTGCGACCAGACCACAGAGGTCCCTTATTTGAGGATTTATGAGATCAAAACTGCACATGGTTCATTGGCAATCATGGGAATCCATCTACATACACGTCTTAAACCCAAATCAGTTGTCACTCAATGCTCACCAAATGTAGAATCACTCCCATGGTATTGTTGGTCACTCAGCTGTAGAAAACCGAGGGTCTTGGCAAAGATTGAGGTCACTCACTGGTGAGTCCTTCTCATGACCTCGTTTTGGCCACGCCAACCATAGTTTTAGAACTTAGTCTGCCTCCTCGTTTGTCCACCGAGTGGTGCAGGAGCAGATCTATTGATCCTAATAAGCATCTGTTTGACACATAGGTGATTTGTCCTTGAACATTTCCAGCAATGCCTCTTTGTGGCTACTGTTTGGGGATTTCGAGCAGCAATGGGGGCCATTCATGATGGTTTCCACAACGTTTTAACCATTTCTTCCAATAAGGCTTTGACCCAGCTCCTGCGGAGTATTTTCATTGAGCATCCCCAACGCAGGAAACTTCTTCCCTCTTGGGATCTTGGCTAGGTCATACAATCACTTTCCCAAGCACCCTTTGAGCCTATGGCTCTCTGCTCTTTACTAAACTTTTATATTAAGATAGTTTTCCTAATAGCCATAGCTACAGTGAAGCCTTGTAGCGAGCTAAGGGCCTTAACTTTTGACCAAGGCTACATTTCAAGATCAAGTGGACTCAGATCAAGTGGACTCTCCCAAATCAATAATGATTTTGGAGTTTGTGAAGGGATGATACTTACCTATTAAACCTCCCACCCTTTTTTCTCCTTTTGGGCTCTGTTACTATTCTCTGCGGTTTTACTCACACTCGAGAAAGAGAAGACAAGTTTTCTTGCACGCAGGGGCATTTCAGAAGGGTCGGACTCTAGACGGTACTCTTACAGTGTGGTAAAAAAGAATCTACCTAGGGAATTTTGCATTCTTAGGTTTAACAGGTAATATCACCCCCTAGGGGGTATTGGGGATATAACCCTTTGTAGGGCCCTTCCTCTTTGCTTTACACAAAAGCAGAGTCTAAGATATAAGGATCTGTTTCTGGGCAGAAAATTTTCAGAGCTCCTTAATTCAAATTGTATCTGTAAGAAGCTATAAATCTAACCATATTAACATTCAATGATCGCGTACTTTTTCAGCGGTGGGTTTTGGACATCAGATTTTCCTCAAAAATCCATCATTTTCATGAAATAATTCAGCTCTAATAGCTCGCCAACTAAATTTTTCAAAAAGGTAGAATGAGTGGAGAAGAAAATAAGTCAACCTAGAAATAGTTTAAGCTAATCTTGCTCAAAAGATAACCAAAGAAGGCAGAGCAGCTTCATCTGAAATTTTTTTTCGGGCCCTTGATTGGGCACCAGACCCTATAACTTTCTGATGCCCACTTGCCCCCTCTCTGTTATTTTTGCTGAATTTTGTTTTTCCTTTTTATAATGAACTAACTAATTTTGCTTAAAAGATAATACAGGAAGGCTCCGAATGCAAAAGAGGGCTTGGTAGTTTAAAAAGAAATTTCAGTGCTGTTACATTTATGTTAGACACTGTTATGAGTATCTGCCCCATTACCCATTATTATACCTTATATATATCCATCTTGACAAAAAGCAAAAATGGCATTTATGTTAATGTTTCGCACCGGTAATGCACCAAAGTTTCAGAATATTTCAGAATGACAGTAGATTCGACTATATGGTCACAAAATGCTACCATTCCAACATATTAAGAATGGTCTGATCCCAAAGAACGGATCAATTATAAAATTGGAACCATCCTGAAATGTCCTGGGATGTCGTTCTAGGTGTGAGAGTTGTTAAATCAAATACCCCAAAACATAATGAAACACCCAACAATTTGTTATTATTGCCGAAACATTAAATATTGTAAAATTGGTGTTGCATTTACTTGGTTTTCTGTTTAGCTTGGTAATCCTATCGTACCCACCAAGAAATTAATCAAATTTTTTTTAATCTGCCTGTCAATAAATTAACAGCAAAGCACTGGCAGAAGTACCCCCGACTCCACCAGCCTTACTACACCTGAAAATCGTGCATTAATTCGACGAATGCTAATAAAATGCGCTGATGTGTCAAATCCTACCAGGCCCCTTGAAATGTGTATGGTCTGGGCAAGAAGGATATCACAGGAATACTTTGCACAAGTAAGTATGGACAGGATTGTTATGCTTGTAAATAATATGCTTGTAAATAAATATACCATTCTGCTTACTTTGGAATTTCCATAATTAGAAGACTGTGTGGATGTTTTAACAACTAACTTTTCCTTCGGAGAACACATTTCATGAAGGCCCAGATGATGAAGTAGTTGAAATTTGTTTAACACATTTTATTGGCTGTTTCCATTAGCTGTTTTATCAAATGTCATGTGATGTCACCTTATGGAGCAGTTATAAAAGGAACATACATGTTTTCTTATGAAACTTTATGCTTTTCAATCCCGAACTCTAGTCTTTTGTAAGATGAGCAACACTCAATCTCTAGTTTTTTGTTTTGTTTTGTTTTTTCCCTCTTCATCTTCTTCTTCTTCAACAGGCTCCTGTCTACAGCATAATTCAAGATTGCAAATGAATTGAACCTAGAAACTTAGCATATACTTGAACCTTAACATGAAGAACACACTTGAACAATGGTGTCATGATGACATTATCAGGAACCAAATAAAATTACAAGGATTTGAAAATTAAAAGATGACCATTTGCTATTTGCTGTATTTCATGAAATATTAAAGCTATGATTTTCATAATTGGGAATCTGATAGATCAATATTGGGACAACATTTGAAAAGTTATTGCCAAAATCGTATGACCTTTACTTTTGGTTGAACTGTAAGGTCAAAGTTTGCCTTTGTTTTTCTTCCAAAACTTTTTTTGTTGAGCTTATTAACAACATAACTCAAGATTGAAACTGAGTTATCATTGAAACCCATCAGACAATTGAACCTCATTATCAAGACGACAAATTTACAACCTATACATCACCAAAAAGGTCTTTAAAAGTTCAACAAACACTACACAGAGTGATGGGAAACGGTGTCCCAGGCCCACTTTAAGGGGACTTTCTGCTCCATCTCGGCCTCTCTTGCCGTTATATCAAGTGGAGCCGCTGGTGCCCCACCAGGACTCGCTCAGAGTCTTCCTGATGCTGCACCCCTACCCGGACGCTCCCACTCCTTGGTCCAGACCTTTTTTCAAGAGGCCATGGAGGAAGAGGCCAAACGCCTTGATGCCACGGAGAAAATTAACCTCCGCAAACCCAAGACACCACATCTCAAGGCTTGGATCGACCTCCAGAGGGGGTTGCACGCCCGACAGCGGAGCATCTGTCAAACTTATGCCAATGTGTTCGACTCTTCCTACAAGAGTCGACGGTACCAGCAATAGCATGGCTATGATTACTGGGCCTTATGGCCAGTATGGTGGACTTTTGCAGGCTCAATATGCGCCCGCTCCAGCTCCACCTCCTAGCCTTGTATCGACCAAAACTGCACCCAATAAACCATCCGGTCCATATTGGCCACTATATACCAACAACACCGGTGGTGGCTACTAGAGGAGAACGTGACCCAGGGCATGTCCTTTATACAATCCCAACACATGATCACGATCACAAAGGATGCCTCCCGGGCTTGCTGGGGTGCATCACTGCCCCCCCCCAAAAGAAATGGCAGGGACATGGGAGCCAGAGCTCCAGTCATGTCACAACAACCTGCTGAAGATGTGGGCAGTCTTAAAGGCCCTAGAGCGATTCATTCTATTGATCTGGGGACGCCACGTCCGCATCAGATGCAACAACACCACCGTAGTTGCATACATTATTCACCAGGCGGGTACTTGGTCTGCGAGCCTGCGCGCCCTTGCGTGGAAGCTTTTTGTATGGTGCCGGGGCGAACAGGGTAGTGGTCTCAGTGATCTACGTCCCAGGCAAATCCAACGATCTTGCCAACGCATTGTCACGAGGAAGGATTGTCCCTAGGGAGTTCACATTACTCCCCATTATCGTGCAGGTTCTTTTCACCCGGATAGACCGTCCGCACATCGATCTCTTTGCATCAGCAGCAAATGCACAACTCCCAGTGTGCTGCTCCCGGGATCTGACCAGCTAGCATGGCACACAGACGCAGTGTCGATGCAATAGGACATATTGCTGGCATACGCCTTCCCCCAAATCTCCCTGTTACTGAAGGTATTAATGAAGATAGAACGCGAGAAACTGCAAGATACTGATGATAGCGCCCTGTCCCAGCTAGTCTGGGCCATGTTTGTTGAACGCCCGCCTATCCAGAAGCTAGTTCCTTCTTGGGACCTCTCACAGGTTCTAGAAGCATTAAAGAAGCCTCCCTTCGGGCCTCTGGGTCAAGTTCCTCTCACCAGGGCATCGATCAAGGTAGCCTTTCTTCTAGCAATAGCCACCGCCCGCCGACGGAGTAAATTCCAGTTGCTGACGATTGATCCCAGGCACATACGTTGGGAACAGGGAGGGTTGCGACTGAATCCAGGATGGGTTTTCTTACAAAGAATCAGTCACCATCCTTTCACCCACCGGACATTTTTGTGCCAGACTTTGTCCATGTCTTCCGTCCCAGAGGAAAAACTCTGGTGCCCACCCAGTACAGGCGCTTAAGTGGTACTTAAACCGCACAAAACATATGTGGGGAGAATGCAAGCAGCTTCGCATTAGTCCATTTCTCCACATCGAGCGGTCTCGAAAGACACGATCGCCCGCTGGATAGTGCAGCCAATCAAGGCAGCTTCAACAGATGCTCGGCGTACACCCCTCGAAACCCCTGTCCATGCTCGTGAGGTTCGGGGCATGGTAGCGTCGTGGGCAGTCTTTAAAGGTGTGCCCATCAACGACATTATCCAGGCAGCATGCTGGAAGACGTCCAACACCTTTACGTCCTGTTATTTGAAGGATGTCTTCCCACAAGAAGGAAGGATGGGAGAGCAGCGCTGGCAGCAGCAAGACCCCCCGTCAACCTAGAGGACAACCCGGCCGAGGGCCCCTTGGACATATATAGTGAGAATATCCAGATTTATGTAATCTATGCTCTAAGCTTGTAGTGGCTCTATGGGTAAGTTGAGTAAAGTAGACTTCCCCCCACCGTAGTGTGGTACGATACGACTGAATACTTACCCATAGAGTATCCCTCCCTCCCTCCCACAACAGCTCGAACCTCTGCTGGAGGTACCTTTGGGTGGCCTTTGAGAAAAGAGGAAGATAGCATGGCAGCCATGCCGCGGGACATTGTGGGTGGGACCAGAGAGGATGCTGTTGCGTATAGATATTTTAAAGACTCTTAGCAATTTATACCTGTCGGTTAGGGAAAATGCATTAGTAGAGGCTCTACGGGTAAGTATTCGTTCGTATACTCTTACCACACTACTGTGGGAGGGAAAATTCATATCTCAAGAACTAATATTCATTTCTGCATAATTTGTGCATCAAGTCAATGATCTTTGAACCTGCCAAAACTTTTCCACTGAGATGACAACATTTTGACCTTTACTTCAAAACCGTACATTAAAAAACACACATGTGTTGACCCAAATTGGAAATGCCCAATTGTGTAATAACACATGTACACGTCATTTAAGGTACATGTACCGCGTATGATTTCCCCTCGCCCCCACCCACACCTGTCACGGCAGTCGGATCCCTCATGGCAAAGAAAAACAAGACGAAAACTGCCGTAGTGCGAAACTGGCCCGACACAGCTTTATGGTGGCTTTTCGCTCCATGTCGGCCTCTCTGCCTGCTACAGTATTTCAAGCACAGCCGCTGGAGGGCCTCCACAGGACTCACTCAGAGATTTACCCTTCATTGCGCCTCCTACAGTGGAAGCTCAGGCCTACATGTACCTGGACGCTGTCCAGGGGTGGCTTCGTGGCAATTAGCTGGGTCTTTCCCAAGCCCAAAGCTGACCTCAACCCGCTGCACGAAGCATAAGTGTGCATCCTTCGGGAGCATGTTTGACAAATCGGACAACGGTTTGGTTGCCATGGAGACTCAACTACAGCATAGTCATTAAGTAAACTGAACCGCTCCATGCGAGTTTCCGGCGGGAACTTGCATGATAAAACACACTAGATCTGGAACGGTGAGACACGCAATAACACAGGGACATGCGATATTCCGTGTGACATGACATGTGATAACCTGCGCGAGGAGGCGTGCTAAAATCCATGTGATGCCTCCTGTGACACTCACTGTGAAGATTATGGATCCCTTACAGATGATCTAGACGAGTTCGAGGACATGCTGGACAAGTGCCGGCTTTCGGTTTTTGAAACACAGCTGCGCTTGGTCCAACAGGACGTGCTTATGTCTACCTACAGCCAAGAGCACACCGCCCCCAGCACGCCAGTCATTCAAGAGGCGCACTTGTCCACCCGAGGCCCTTGATCAGTGTTTCCAATCCTGCCTTTGGACTCCGTCTGTGCCGATTACATTAAATCCATTGCTGAGGCCACAAGCTGGAAGTCTACAGCAACATGTGCCAACTCCTAACCCAGGTTCCACAAGTAGACATTGAAACTTTCTTCACTGTACCAGCAATCTCTGACTCTGTGAAGAACAAGCCGGTGGCCGATGGAGCTGCTACTGCCCCAAAGGGCACCTTTGTTGACAAGGTTCGATCCAAAATGGAAGAGAACCTACATAAAGATAACTCAGCCTCCCGACATGGGATGCCGGGGACTTTTTTTCTCCTCCTTCTGACGGAATATCTTATCAGTGGTTGCGATGATCCCTGCTGACATTTTGACGGCAGCCTTCAGCAGCCTGGAGGGCCTACCTTCCCTTTTGGGCGACTTCAACCCGGCATAACAACATAACGCTGCAACCAGAGAGCGGCACTGGCGGCGGCAAGGCCCCCCGCCAGCCAAGAGGACAAGCCGGCCAAGGGCCTCTAGTCTCGCAGGCCTTAGACACACGGTGAGTATAACCATTATTGGATATTCTATACTCTAGGCTTGTATTTTGCACCCCTCAGGCTCATGTTAAGCCTTCCAATACATTGGTTCGCGAGAGTGAACAAAACCAGGAAGCCGGGCTGAGGGCAATGCCTTATTGGATTTCACAACAGCATCTCGCATCCGTCGACCTTCTCATGGTGCGAGTCGATGCATTAGTAGTGGCTCTACAGGTAAGTTGAGTAAAGTAGACTTCCCCCACAGTAGTGTGGTTGGAGTCTTCAAACGAATACTTACCCATAGAGCATCCCTCCCTCCTCCCCCAGGAGACCTCGATCATGCGGAGGTACCTCTGAGTGGCCTTCGAGAAAAGACGAAGATAACAGGGCATTGGGGGATGGACCCGAGGGGGCACTGTTGGGTATACAGTAAAAAAAACTCTTAGTGAATTAAACCTGTCGGTTAGAGAAAATGCATTAGTAGTGGTAAGTATTCATTAGTAGACTCCTACCACACTACTGTGGGAGGAGAATAATGGAAATTCCGGCCTAACAGCAAGCTCTAACACATGTCTATCTCATAATAGCGCCCTCTAGCAAATCGGAAAGGTCTTCATAAACTGAACAAATACTACACAGAAATGACCCCATCTGACATTGTGATCTAGTTCAAACTAGAAGTTGAAGCGAAAAATATTGAATCATGAATCATGAGGCACGAATCATGAGGTCATGCAGAATAAAACTCAGATCAAAGATCAGCAACACAAACACCTTGCTTTTGTGATGTCACAAAATCTGAATGTCTAGTTACTATTATAGTGTGCCCTTGGCGATGTTAATATTATTTCTTCAATGTTTTTTTTTATTATGTAAGGTGTAAGATGTGATGGATGGATGATGGGTGGGTCACTCTTGTTGTGGTTTAATAAATACAGATAAATAAACATGAATAACTATGAACAAAATATGATACTTATTTCTATCACACTATTAGGAGGTGTTTCTAAATACTCATGTTATAATAAGATTGCGAGGAATAAAGGTGATTGAAGAGATCACAGAAAAATTTGTGTAACGAGTGCAAATTACAAACTATTGACTGCTGTATTTTAGCAAGTGTTTCTTTCTTAGTTATTGCTACATTTGTACATTAAGGTTTGCAATAAAGTTATATTTCTTACATTGCCAAACAGACTGATGAGGAGAAAAGAAGGGGACTTCCAGTGGTTATGCCAGTCTTTGATCGCTTGACATGCAGTATTCCCAAGTCTCAGATTTCTTTCACTGAGTATTTCATCATGGACATGTTTGATGCATGGGATGGTAATTATTATTTTTTCATTTTAAAATTCTCAATACTTATGATACCATGGTTGTTTACTCTTCATTAACTCTAGCTCCCTTGAGTGGTCCTTCAAAGAATCCTTCCTCACTCTAACAAAATCCAACACCATAACATGTTAACCTAACACCCTAACTGTTGGACTGTGATTAAGGTGGTACCTAATCCCATGTAAAGCATTATCAATTTAGTAGTGCAGTATTCATCAGTTCAACCAAGTCAAAATTTAAAATGTGAAATTGGATTTTAATGTCTACAAATTACGGTTTTATTAACGCTTTTGCAATTCAAGTCCTTATAGAACACGCACACATACATGCAAAGTCTTATAAATGTATGATTTTACATAAGAGAGCAACTTAACCAAACTCAGTGATCATGAAGTTATGGAATGTCTACGTTAGTTACTCTACTTACCTGTAGATCAACTATATTTGCATGTTCCTATTACTGGCAGGTATTTACCACTAAGAGTTTTATCTATCATACAATAGCCCCCTCTGCCGCTACCCACAGTGCCCCGCGGCATGTACGTCTCGTGATCTTCCTCTTTTCTCTTAGCAGCAGGTCGGGTAGGACGTGTATAATCCTAGCTCCTGATAAGTACTCTTCATACCCGTTTTTATTGCTAGAGAAGATTTGATATAAAATAATAAACAATTGACGAGTTGCACTGAGCCTTCATCCACCTATGGTTTGATATAGAAGTACCTGCACAGTCACTTTTCCATGGCTCTGTGCAATTCTCCCTCTCTGACACAGTGTCCCTCAGTCGCCAGGAACATCTGAAGGGGGACTCTGAAGAGGACGATAAAGAGAAGTTGCTCAGCAGATGCTGATGATTCCTCGCAATCAGAGAGGAAATAATTCAAGCGGAAAACGGGCCCCTCAACATTTTCCCAACGCTCCCATTGAACCAGGTTTGTGTGGAGCGCATTTGCAACCTTTTTTGCATTTTGCAACCTCGACCATGGTTTACGCTTGGTACTTGATCAGTTCACAGAAGTGTCGTCCCTTTAAACCTCGTCCCGCCAGGGAAACGTGCTAGATGCACTTTTTCTTCCCTTGCAGGGCACCCCGCAAGAGATTCGAGGACCTTCCACTGGTGAGCCCAGATCTTTTGGCGGATAAATTTGAGGCAAAACGTGTGAAGGCAACTGAGAAGTATAGCCTCAGAAAACCTCCAATCCGTACACCAAGAACGACACAGGGTAAGAACAAGACTACAATTGCTATTCCCTGCCGCCAGCCGATGAAGACTGGCCGGTGGTAATTTTTTAGGCTGCTGCGACAATACCTCATGTAAGCGGTCCAAGCAGACTCTGCCATTCCTTCCTTGACAACAAGGGGCGCCTGCCCCCCCCCTCCCCCTGAGGCCGCCTTCAAGCCTTTGCGGGTTCTTGGGCTTGTAACACGCCTGATCGGTGGGTGCTTGATACAGTCAGTCAAGGTTACTCGAGGTGCAAATAAATTCTCTCCTCGCAAAACAAGCGGTGCTGATGGTCCCCTCAGGGGAAACACAGGCGGGACTTAGGTCGACCTACTTGGTTCCCAAAAAGGAGGCTAGCATATAGCATCCCATCCTGAATTTAAAACCACCCTACCCCCACGCCACGTGGCGAGTCTGTGGGGACCTGAGCACCACTCAAGCCATATAAACGAGCTTGAGCTGCTGGCAGTCTTCAATGCACTCCAACATTTCCGGCCCCTGATTGCGGACTTGGCTATCCTGTTTCAGTGTGACAACGCCACAGTGGTGGCTTCTATCAATCGTCAAGGGGGCACACGTTTGGGCCATCTGGGCCATTTCTGCGGTCCACCTCTCGCCGACACCCTCTCTGGGGGTTGGATCCTTCCAATGGAGTGGACACTTACACCTGCAGGTAGCTCAGTCTCTTTATCGGCTAGTCGATCAACTGCATGTTTGGGGGGTTTTTTGCTCTGGGGGACAATCATCAACTTCTGGTCTTCTGCACAAGGGTTCCCAATCCCTGTGCATTGCAGACGGAGGCTTTGGCAATTCGGTGGGACGGGCTATTATTAGCGTATGCCTTTCCCCTGTTCTCTCTCATCCCTCAGGTGTTATCCAAGGTGGAGCAGGAGGACTCCAAGATCCTCCTCATAGCTCCCTGTCGGCCCCTCCAGCCATGGTTCATGAGACTGGCCAGACTCTTGATTCACCCACCAGTGGTACTTCCACTGAGAGCAGACATACTGTTCCAGACCAGCTTGGGTTTCCTATGTCTGGCACCACGGGAACTTCACCTGACGTGTTGGGTGCTATCACGCAGTCTCTCCGCACGGCAGGCCTTTCTCAGAAAGGTGTTACTATTGCAGCCAGCAGTCGATGAGAGTCAACCAGAAAGTTTTACTACAGTAGATTATGCCATTTTTACAAGTGGTGTAGACAATGATCTCTCCATTCCCCCGATACTGCTATAGGGGAGGTTGCTGATTTCCTAGTGTACTTGGTCGACATCGGCCATAGTGGCAATTCACGGAGGCTTCTCAGACGGATCCTAGGTGTAAGAAAACCAGGCACTTGGCCAGCTAGTTTCTCTTTCCAAAATGTGTAGGCTGCTGCCCTCGTGGGACCTCTTCAGTGTATTATCAGCTTTATCAAGGCCTCCTTTTGAGTCAATGAGCAGTGCAACTCTGTTAAAGTTGTCTGTTAAGGTTACCTTCTTGTTAGCAGTGGCTACATCTAGATGATGTACTGAGCTACATTCCCTTACGTTACATCCAGGGCACATCCAGTGGGAACTGGGTGGTGTCCGCCTGATCCCTAAGGCAGTGGTTCTTGGCTAAAAATCAATTGGACTCTTTTTCACCCCAGACATCTTTGTCCCTGACATCAAATCATTCTCGTATGTGTCAGACGACAAATTGTGGTGTCCAGTCAGAGCTCTGAAGCGGCATATCAGTCGCACAAAGGTGCTATGAACACGCTCTCACTACAACCCCACCTTTTCGGCCAGCCTCTTGCGACACGATTGCCAAATGGATATTCACAGCCATCCGCTCAGCCCAGGAAGTCCCAGCAGAAGACTCTGGAACAGTCGGTGCGCATGATGTCGGAGCCGTGTCAACGTCACGGGCCTTTTTTAAGGGTGTTTCCATGAGCAAAATCATGCAAGCTGCGTGTTGGAAGACCAACATCTTCACCGAGTGTTATCTGGAGGATGCTCTCCAGTCGGAGAGCAGGACAGGGAGAGCAGTACCGAGGGTGGCTAGTGGAGCCTCATCCCAGTCAAGACACTCCTCAGGCGGAACCTCCCTTATCTAGATGAGTTCCTTTGTTCTGATACCTTTATTACCTTTTTTATATGTATCATATCATGTGCTTAAATTCTACATGTGTATGTATGTACCTATAGATTCAATGGGACATGGTGTTTTTATCCTTGTTTTTCACGTATGTGGTAGACCATACAATGGCATCTCGCATACCCACCGCCTAATACCCGGTGCTAGTCTTTGCAGGTAAGTAGAGTGACGTAGACAGCCCCCCCCCCCAGTAGTGAGGGTAGGGTTTACAAACGAATACTTACCTGTACTGTAGAGCATCTCTCCCACCTTCCCCTCTATACTCGAATACTTGAGTGTTCAATTGGAACGCTTGAGAAAAGAGGAAACTGATGAGGCGTACATGCCGCGGGGCACTGTGGGTACAAATTTATACATGTACGCTATATAAAACTCTTAGCGGTAAATACCTGCCAGTAATAGGAACATGCAAATGTAGTTACTCTACAGGTAAGTATTTACTACTGTTTTTGTACAGATGAAAATTGTGTTGAACTTCAGATGTATCTGTGAGACAAGACCAATGAGAAACCAAAGTTACAGAGAAAGAGTTTCAATCTGGAGTGTAATACAAATATATGTTCCCTTGTGGTTTATAACTGGACATAAACATTACATGTAGGTCTCAAAGTAAAAATTGTGTCTGCCAAGCATGGACAATTTTTTCTCATGTTTATTTTACAGATTTGTATCGTGGGAGATTTTTTGGGGAAATTACTACCAGTCATTATCCAACTGTGCCATTAAATGTCATCCATTGTCCTTTAAACATGACAATTTACCAGAGAGAGTATGTTCTTAAATTTTTAATAAGGTGATGAGCACATTGGAAATTTTGAAAAAATGTCTTGTGCAATGGCACTTTGCTTCAGTTTCGAACAAAAATTGGTAATTGGTAATGAAATACACTTTGAGGAAGAGTTGGTTGAAAATTTGTAATTGCATTTGAAAAGCTGGCATGTACACACATGTACTTGTTTAACATTTAGTACATCTGCTTTCAAAACAATTGTCTTGAGATGAACTCATTTTATCAAGATGATGCCATTCTCATCTGGAAAACATTATCTCTGCAGCTTTTATTGACTGTCCAGAGGTCATGGAAAATCTTCATTACAACTACAAGTACTGGACCATGGAGGAGGAGAACGAACGGAAGATAAAAGAGGAGAGGGAAAGAGAGAAAGAGAACAAGTACAAGGATAAGGACAAAAAATAATACAATACTTTTTGCTAATAACATTATTTTCTTCAAAGTCTAAATTAAGAAATTAATATGCCAAGTGTTTTAATGAGATATTTCACAAAAATGTAGTCACAATTTTCTTATGATCACAACACATTCATTATGCAAAGCCTTCTACTGTAATATCTGTAGCTACAACTCAGTGAACACATGAATTAGTGTAAGTCAATTCCATGTACAGTTTTAGTACTACTCGTTGTTACATTTGAACTATAATACATTCAAATTAGTATAATACATTCAAAATAGGCAGGACTTCTTACTTGTAAAATACATTGCAGCTTTCAATTGTTTTAGCTTTTATAACTATCACAGAACATTATATGACTTGACCAAATAAAATTATGTGAAAACACTCTCATCAACCGAAAGATTGTTATCATAATCACTTGTTAAAAAGATTACTTGTTCGGGTCAGGGAAAAACAGCAGATTTCAACAATATCTATAATTTCCCACAAAATATATACGTATATATATGTATACATGAAGTTCCATCCCTTGGATGTTGGAGATGTTATGGCAATTAGAGTTTTAAAAAACAAGGTCAACTACAGCTATCAAATTGTTTACAATATTAAGAAAGTTGATATAAAGACCGGCTTATAAAACTTGTTTAGTTTTTCAACAAAACATCAAAATCTGATGTTACATTTTTGCTAGATAATTCATCTAAAACACCTACACAAAATGTTGTTCCTATATGAGGCATTAGTGCACATCCTGAACTACATTATTGCAGAGTTTATAAAAACACACCTATACAATATACAGAAACTTGTAAAAGTCATCATATTTGCTTTTTGTTGGCAAGGACTTTTCTGGTTCAATAGAAAACCAACTTCAAATGACAAGAAATACAAGAAAGTGTACCAATTTTCTACCATCACATTAGTAGTTTTCCCATGTGAATGTACGTGAAAATAACTGTGATAAATCAAAAACTGTATTTAAATAATGAACGGAAAGGCTAGTAACTTTTTCTGTCCATTGTTTATGGGAATTTTTTAGTGATTAAAAAAACCCAAAAAAAATTAATCAACTCTAATTATTTCAGTTTTAAGCCTACATGTCCATTCACATGTTGAAATTTGAAAAACTGCCGACATGACAAATGCCCTTTTTGTTTTATTTTTGTTAAAACTCCTGTTAACAAAACTTACATTTGTTATGATTGTGAAACCTAGAGTCCTCTAACACTATTGTTTGCAGAGTTCAAACATTAATTTTTGTCTCGGCCAAATTTTCAACATTAAAAACATTATCATTGATATTCAAATAAATTAGTGTTATGTCAATCATGTAAGTAATGACTTATTACTCCTTTTGTAAAATGATATATACAGTTTATTGTGAAGTAGTTATTTGAAAGTAATAGATCAACAAAATAAAAGGGTCTTTAATATGATCTCCGTCCATCCATTACTCAAGGATTCTAATTCAGTTTATAACTAGTGCCATATTTAAAAAATACATTCCCAATGAATTTTTTACAAACTATTAGTGGCTATGTTTATGTTATTGAGAAGGATCATCCTTCAAGATTCTTATTACAAATGTGGTATTTGTAACCAGTGTGCTTGTAGGTGTTGTTTCCTAGAACAAGAATGAATTTCTTGAATATAGTGGTATGGTTTTAAAGCCTAGTCTACATGTATGTTCACTTTTTAAATTTAATTGTGTTTGCAGCCCTTGTTTAATGTAGGCATATGTCCTAATGGTAGCATATTGTCTTAAAATAGTCACACAAAACACAACTTAGTGAAAATACTATGTCTTATTAAAAGGTAAACTCGATGTTTAATAAATTGTTGTAAGGGGCCACTTTCATCAATAGTAGGGCAGGTAGGTAAAGGATCGTGCCTTTGAAGATGCAAGCAGGGAATTTGGCATGCGGTTTGAGTATGTCATCAGAAAGATTGGCTATAGGGCCTTTGCATGTTTATCCTTAGGTAGAATAACAAGCAATGGCAGCCATTATGAAAATAGTTTGTTATCCTACATGTATGTTTTCAAGCAACAAATCTGTGATGACCCTATAGCCAAACATTTCTCTGACATGGGGTACTGAACTTAGTGTGCCAAATTCCATGCTAATTTTATCATAAAAGGGCAGTCTGAATGCCTGAAATAAGCAGAATTGATGTTTAATACATGGCAATCACTTGCCATTTACAAGCTAAAAATCCAATTGGTTCTTGTAAACAAATGAGAGAGGCAAAAATGCAAATCCATTAGCTGTTACAAAATACACTTGTGCTAGCGCAGATTTTGTTGCTGTAGTAAACAAAAATGTGCATCCCAGTAAACAGCTCTGTGAAATTGGGCAATGAATGGCTTGGATGAGTAGGATGTTATCAAAAACACGTTCTGTCATTGCTAAATTGCTTTATTTGGGTAATTTTTGTTCATCAAATAAATGGATAAAAGGTGCCCTGGTTTTTATTTGGTGTAAATCTGCCAATTCTTATCATGACGACGACTTTAGTAATTGTTTATAGAAACTGAACAAAACCCATTGGCTGGTTTTATGAACAAATTTTTGTTGCACTTGTATTGACTAAACTGATTAATTGAAGTTGTGTAACAGACCTAAGAAAATCGATAGTTATCTTAACATATTTAAACCAGCCCCTGTAGATATTGGATGGAGTTGTTGTTGGAGATGTTTACCAAATATTACGATACAGTTAAACCTCTTCCCTAATGTGGATAAGAGTACCTTTTCATAGGGAAGGAGGAGCATATTGTAGGCTTTCAAGAAAAACAATAAATTAAAAGGTAAGATTTTGACATAATTTACAACATTATCAAGTTCTAATTATGATAATTATTATGTCTGAAATATATTGTCTAACTCATGTTGTTTGTAACAGATGGTTTATAATTCAATTAAGAAAGAACCAAAAGTGTATCTGGGCTTGAGGCAGCAAACAAGTCATACGTTACTTGCTCAGAGTTGCTGCAAAAATTCGCCAAAGAAGAAATTTTGTACTAAAGCTGCCAATTATCATTTGTGAGTTAATGTTTGTAACCTTCATATTCAAAGAATTTGTTTGTAAAGTATAATTGGGTATATTTTTACGTGTGTAACATATTTTCTTGTGCATTGTTTGTTACAGATTTTTACTGCAATGGCAAACAAGTGCAGGCAAACATGTGCCAGATGAAGTCTGTGGTGTATAAGATCAAGTTGTTATTAAACCGAAGTAACACAATCAGGACATATAAAAGGGTGCTCTTTGTATTGTTGTATTGAAGATGATGGTTAGTCACCAAACCCAATTTACTACACAGTAAATTGATTGACTATTTCCTGAAACCAGTTCTTCAGCTGTTGGTTCACAGTTGAGTTCATGTTGCTCCTTTGGAGTAATTAGTCATAATTGAAATAAAGAAGGTAAATGATTGTAACTATTCTCAGTCAATGAAGAGTAAATTAGTTGAGTTTACCAATAATCAGAGAGAGGGTTAGACCAACATATATCTCCAACTTGTACTCTGTGCTTAGAACTTAATAAATACCATTAGTATACATGTACATTGTTGAAACTGCATGAACTTGCTAGCGTGAAAGTTTTTTAAGTGTTTGGGCATCACCTCATTTTTGTTAGTTTTTTATTAGGTGTTCAGCCGTCAGCCGAAAACCTACTGTTATTGTACTGGGGTTTTTTTTGCTGAAACTTTGCATGTATTCAAAATTTAAGGTAATTTACTAGAAAAATGTGTTATAAATGTCACGGGTATTACCTGGAAGATAGGATCCCGTAATGTATAACTGGTTCAAGGTTACGACAAAATTAAATAAATATGATTCAATAACGAATATGAGGTCGATAAATGACAGTCCGATCTTAATATATTTCACCAAAACCAATTCTCCAAATAGTATCGGCAAACAACAAATTAAGATGCAATCAAGAAGAAATAATAGCACAAGTCCAATTCAAATAAAATATAAGATTTCACAAAGATAGACAAAGATTTAAATACAATGAAAATAACAAAAGGATAAATAAACTTAGCAGTATGAAGACTCTTGGTAATAGATGAACTCCACCGTACCTTATGCGACTCCGATCCACGCGATATCAACAAAAAGTTCAAGTGAAGAAAAACCTGACGAACCGACAAAACAAATCCAGAAAGCAACAGGAAAAAGTTCAATAGGTCAGATTTAAGAAGAT
>CM021533.1:6940949-6954486 GCA_010994315.2 Pisaster ochraceus
GGACTGATAGTGATGGCCAAGGATAATGCGGGCGGCACGTTTCTGAACATTTTCTACAGCAATGATCTGGTGCTCAGTAATGGAGCTGTGGCAAACTTGACTAGCATATTCCAGAACAGGTCTAATATAACAAGTAACTGCCACCATGTCTGTTGTAGGTACTTTGGATTTACGTAGTTACGCACAAAGTGTACAACCTACGGGATGCCTTAGAAACAACTTCCGCAATGTGTATGTCCCATTTTAAGTTGTTTTGAACAGTCACACCAAGCAATTTAATTGATGTTGCACACCTGAGATCTATCCTGCCAAAGCTTAGGTCTTGCAAGTTACCAAAAAACACAACTAGCTTTTAACATCATTAATTAATTGACTAAATTATAATGACATGAATATTGAATTATCCAATCTTGACACCACCATATCTCCAAAAGTATACGTCCGATCGTCAGATTTTTTTGTGATTATGTACTTGTGGTATAAATGTTTGTTTGGCCTAAAATGCCAGAAAGCGTCAGCATGACATCAATTTTTGCTTGTTTTGTATCTGTGTACAACCCCATGGTTCTAAAATTCTTGACTTCGTCCTAATATTGAATCTGCTAAAAATTAGTTTTTTTTGTATAATAATAATTCACGCCTAACAGTTGTAGACTTAAACAAGTCTTTTCATTTACCAGATTCAAAAAGATCCACGGCTCTGCTCGATCATCATCAACCATCTGCTTGCAGCAAACGACTGTGAATGAAAAATACACTTGCCAGGGCTGGAACGATATTGCGGGTAGCGTGCTACATGCATAGCATCTGTTGTTTGCAGAGACCCATGCCTATGTATTTAGGGTTTTTGTGTGAACACATTCCTTGGGTAAATCAACATTTAGTAAACAAAACAAAATTGGTGGGGTTGCAATAGGCAATAATTAGAGCTGATTGGGGAGGGTATAAAAAAAGAGAAACTACCCTTTTCATGGCTACAGCGTTATTGTAGGATTTGGGGTCAAGAGCCAAGATTAACGATAACTCACATCCCTTATTTTAACCCAAGAACGTACTCAGTATTACCATGGAGGTACACATGTAGGAATCACCTCCATGGTATTACTGAGACACAACAAATTTTACAATTAAGATTTTAATACAATAGCGAATAGACCAAAATTGAAATCATCAACTCAAATCAATTATTTACTACCAATGCCCAATCATGCCTATGAAGTTTATACATGTATTATTAGTGGAAAGAGATCAAATTCACAATTAATTTTAATAAATTAATAAATTGTTATTATGAATCGGTGTTTTAGGTAGCGAGCCGTACCGTCGTGTTATGCACGGCCAGTTTACTGAAAGCACGACCTACTTTTTCAAACGAGGCTTGGTGTTGTAAATTCAAGCAATGCACCATGTTTTTACTAAATATCAGCTGAATTGGATGTTGTCACAGAGTGAAATAAAATATAGCGAATTTACTCCAGGTATTGGTACATGTATGTCAGAAGAGTAACTTAATTTAAATTGTGAATAGCCGTGTAGTGAAGAGTATGTTATGTTTTTTAAGAAAACAAGTTTTAAGTTAAGTGGCCACACCGCGCCCTAAAATTCCTCAGACTTGGTGAGCCACCTTAAGACATGCTTAGGGGTGATGTGATTTCAACGGGTTATTTGATTGGTTAATTCATTGGTTATTTACATATTGAATATTCATAACTCGGCTTGCACATTATAATGGAGGCTACAGATTTCTGTACTACGCACAATTGTACCAAGGCTTATTAAACATTTAGAACGTTTGCTTGGGGAACTTGTTCTAATGTTTCCTTCGCGATGCCGACGATGAGCGTTGTCGTCGTGTTCGCAGTGCGTCGTTGATTTTTCATCAATGTTGAACATGTACTGCTCATTGAATTGCAAAGACGGCAATGCTAAACAAGTTCTAATATAGTACATCCTCCAATCAAGAATTCATTGGTATGGTTGTTGATGAAAAGTTAGGCTATGACGATTGTTCAATACACAATTTTGTGAACTCTGTTTTCGTGATGTACACATCACATGCGGGCCAATGGGGAAAAAAATTGCAGTCGAGTTAAGTTTGAATTAGGTCCGTCCAGCAAAAATCTAAACAAAACAAAACGAAATAAGTCTTCAGCCCCTATGACACAATGATCATTGAACATCAGTTCATTTTGGGGATCAGAAGGGGAAAAAGAAGGTTTTATTTATAAGTCCATTTGTTTTCCAACAAGTATTTTTATGAGCCTATTGCAACCGAAATTCAGTGTACAGAGTACACCAGAGAATGAGAGGGTATACAATCAGTAAATTAAGCTTCCTGATGGGCCTTATTAAAACAATTGATAAAAAAAGTAACATTATCAAGTAAATTTGAAAGAATTCATGTGCTGTGGTTGTGGTTTGGGTGCTATGTTGATTTTCGGTGAAAACAATTTTGCATTCCCTGTTCACAAATCTCACTTCACAAATCCTAGCTAAAACACTGTTATAACAGATTAAGTAATTTGTTATTACAGATTACGAATTAATTCTTTATAGTATGAACAGTTGGCCTACCTCTGTGGTGCGACTGTAGGGCTGTGCCAAATTGAGGATTCGCCTACAGCTATGGCCCAAACGGCGACAAATTCTAAAAATTCAACATTGTCAGTGTATGTAGTAAATGGCATAGCCACAGCTGAATATATCAATTCAGACATGACCATAAAGTCGCACCCTTGAGGTGGGCCAATTAGTAATTCATTGTCACAAATTTAATTAGGGAATAACAGTGTGTGGAGCCGGTCTTCACTGCGAGGTAATGACCTCGGTTGGTACCTCGAGAAAAAAAAGAAGGTACAAACTATCAGAATTTGTGATTTTTCTGTCGCCGTTATTTTGAGAAATGTTCTACTCATGTTCAGGGCCACTCGTTAGGCTGTTCAATTTTTGCATGGCACCAGATTACACTAACTAAACTATTTAGGCAAATTTTCAAGAACCAGACCAAGAGCTTCAAATATTAAAAGTCCAATGAATAGAAATACTTTGATTGGTGTTTAGCTTTATGCTTTGCAATGAGTTTGTTTCATGTGTGTACCAGCTACCTTAAATTGATACATTTTCTGCGCGTGCGCCTACGCAAGATATGAGCCTGCACGCGGCACCGTCTGTACTTGTAAAAAAACACAAAAACAATACGCAAAAAGAAAGCAATTGATTTGAGAGTTTTCCGCACAACAAGTACATTGTGCATAACAATGTGCTTGTTTAGGGGCCATTTATTCGCTTTATAACTTGCGCAATGTCATAAAGTTACGCTATGTAAACTTTGCACAGCTGCGCAACTTTCTTAAGCTGCATTTCACGAAACTTGCCTGATCTGCACAGCATTTTAATATTTTAAATAAATAAAAACAGTGCGGACAAGGCTAATGTCAAACTTTTCAATGACTGTTGTCTAAATCCGATGAAAAAAAAAATTTGATGGAGTGGCTATTTGAAATCAATTTTTTTTTAAAACGACAGCAACATGTTACATACAATGAAGTGTCACCGGAAGGGTCAGGATAAGATGGCTTACCTTGGACCACTATGTTTATTTTGACACGTAAGTTTAATGGTTACTAGTGCCAAACACTTGCAGCTTTTCTTTTTCTTGTTACAAACATGACGACGAAAGGATGATCTTGAATGTGTGGATGAGATCCTGTGTGACGAAACGTGTACACACTACACAGACAGTCATGAGTACAGACATGCGGTATTGTTTGTATAAAAACTCAACAATTTTCATAACCTTGTGGGGAAGTTGTGTTACTGTGGCCTTCCTTGACTTTTAGCTGTTAATTTTGTCTGAAGTATAACGCAACGACACCATGTACATTATAACGTGCATAAAAATAGTATTTTTGAGGAATTAATAAGGAGGACAACTTCAGACAATATTACGTATACAAAATACTAAGTGATAAAACACAATAAATACAGTACTACTCTAGCATAGTAGTGCTGTAGTAGCTAGCTCAAAATGGTTCTTTTTGGAACTTCGGCAGCAGAATATTCTCATGTATGTACATGTAGACTGGTAGATGTCAACTTTTCGACGATTGTTACTGCACAATTTCAACCATGGTGGAGTTTTTTTGTCTTCAAATAGTTTAATAATTGAATGTTGCTGTCACTTTGTGACCAATTGTTTTCCCGCTTTAGTTTTTTTTTTTACATGTACGTGATATATATTTAATTAACTAATTAATTTTTTTGTGAAATTACTGGTTCGAAAAAGGGGCTTAATTATAACAAGCCTAACCACTATATCCCACACCAATTTGTCAATGATTATCACTGACATCATCACCTTTTTAAAACATGATAAAAAAAAACCCTGATTTCATGTCACCAACTGTATAGTAACATGATGAGTATTCAAGTTGGCTTGATTGCAGTGTCTTCTTGGTTCTTGGTTTTTCATCCAAAATACTTCATTAAAGAGTTCTGACGTCCATCAAATCGGAGGAAAGGAAGACTTTATTCATGAGGTGCGAAGAGGAATTGTTTCAATATTGATATCTCAATATTTATATCATTGTTTATCTTCAGTACACTAAATGATTGCATTTATTAAAACATTAAACTAATAAAAGGATGTTGCTAAAAATAAACAAAACTTGTTATAATATTTTTCTGAAAGCTCAATACAAATGATAGGTTCAACTCATGAATAGTACATCTATATTAAAACTTTAATTTTTAATAAGGAAGTTATTTACTTATGGGAAAATCAACAATGCAATTGGTTTTGTGCAACAAGTAGACCTATCTTTTTGATAAAATATATTATGCAAAGTGACTTTGGACAGCCCAATTAAGGTTTTTGTTCCCCTGTATTACCCAGTATAGAGCACAAAATCCCTTGTTAGATGTCATGAGAGATTGGAGATGTCAAGGAGATGGAGAAGAAGATGAAGACGTGGTGTTCAAGGAGATCTGTGTGTCATTCTCAGAGTCATCCTAAAGTTATTTTCCCGGCAAAGATTATTTCAGATACTTAGTTTAGTTAATGAAGTCAAACTAAGAGGCCCATAGTAAGAGATAATATTCTAAGAGGACTAATAAGCTTATTAGTTATAATAATTTAGTTATAACTATAAGTTAGAAAACACATAAATCAAAAATGTGTTACCAATATCATAAGAAAGTTTGGCCAATTCCAGGGGCCTCCATTCTTGAATTAACTATTACTACATGTATAAATTGTTGTTGTTGTTGTTTTTTTTATGACAGCAAATCATGTCAACTTATTTAAACAAAATGAAAACCGTTTCCTAATTTTTTTTCTACATTACATTTCATCTTCTGACAGCTAAATTTAGCTGATATCATCATGTAGTTTTTTTTTTTGTTTTTTTTTGGGGGTGGGGGTGTTGAATTAATTTTTTTCAAATTGCCGGGCAAACACAAGTAGGCGAAACTCTGTAAAATTCAAATTAAGATGCATTTTCTTTTGGGCAACGTTGTGTGATTCGTTGACCTAAGGCATTTCTAAGTTGAAGGTTAGAGGATCAAATCCTGCAAGTAAGGTTGAACTTTTTTTCATCCCCCAAATTAAGAATATTCTTCTTTCACTAATATTATATTGCTTCCCGTATTTCAATGGACGTTCACAAATACCTAGGACAGTTTATCCATTCTGATTGGGTGAATCATGTGGCCATTTTTAAACGTGTGATATAGACACAGTCAGAAGTGTTTAAACATAGACTGGTGACTTTTTGTCAGAGGAGGTCGCTATCAGGTGACTGCACGGAGCGTGTAAATTTCACAGCCCACTTTAAGTTGGTAGGTGGCATAGTTTTTTTGCGCAAGTTTGGAACCTGCGTGCGATAGTTTTGAAATTTAAGCGCTCAACTTTGAAACTTGAGAGACAAGCTAATCGTCATTCCACACACAGAAATTCAATGCAGAGTTGATGTGAGCTGAGGCTAAACTGTCAGATTCGTTTACAACTTTTACAGTGTTTTTGGATATTTGTTAGGGAAAGGTATCTATTTAGGAATGGGAATGACATTAACTGTCAAGATCTCGCGATTGAGTTAGGGCATGTGATACCATTTCCATTCTGCAGGTGGAGACTTGCATGGCAGGTGTGAGAAATAATGGGGATGTCAGACTTGAAAACAAGTCTAGTGATGAGTTTGTATGTAGGAAAAAGAATGGTGTGTACAATTTTGCAATTACGTTTTGGATACACTTTATTTTTAAATGAGGTAATTTCAGTTGTCAAGAATGCTAACTTTTGTATAAAATGCCCAGAATATCACCAGACATTCTTAGGCCTTAAAACTGTGCAAATTTTGTTATCCATAGAATGTTTTAACATGCAATGAACTACTAACAAACTAATCAATCAGGCCTTATACCTTCAAAAGTTGATAGGAATATTGGATTCTAAGTTGATAAACTAGAAAGTATATTTTTCACCCCAAATTAGACAAGTCAATGTTAAATATTGCCCTAACTGTGACCCCAGATATAAAGTTCTGTTCAATGTCACTTTATTGATTACGTCAAAACAAACAAATTTGCAAAATTTGTTATTGGCAATTTAATACAACATAATGGGGAAAATGGAAAGAAAAAAGAAAAGAAAAAAATTAACCACTTTTTAATTGTAAATTTTTAAATAGCTTACGTCATCATATAAAATTAGATGAAATTAATATTTGTAATAATTCCATAAAATCGCTTGAGAGTTATGGAAAATATGGAGGGGACACCCCCCTCGTGCCAGTTAGTACATTAAATCGCTATGGCTTTTTGATATGGCTCATTTTATGTGTCCTATGTACTGTAACATAGTTACCGCAACAGCTCGGTGTTTGTTCACATAATGAACACTAGACATTTAGCTAATAGTTTGCTTTTTTGAAGTCACTTTTTACTGTTGCTGTGTCTAGGTGGATGAGGCAATCCATTTCAGCATACAATGGTCATTGGTTCTAAGGTGTGCCTATACGTGTACTTCCACTTTGTCAACCCTTTCTGAGGTTGATGTTATCACTAAATCCAGAAGTGACTCATTCCTTGTCGGGTGGGTTACATGTTGTGTCCATAAATTGTCAAAATAATTTGTCTTTGGGCACTCAAAACAAATTATTAAAAAAGCTAACAAAAAGTTATTGCAAAAATATTTTGTGCTTTCAAAAATTTTTTGCTCAAAATCATTTCAAATGCTCCCAAAAATTATTTTGTGGGCTCAAAATTAATTGTTGTGAGAGCTAAAAAAAAATTGCTGTAGAAGATGTCAACAAATTATTTCAAAATCATTTCAATTGCTCAAAATAAATTATTGTGTGCGCTCGAATAAAAGTTTTGTGAGAGCTTGAAATAAATTAATGCGGAAGCTCCAAAAAAATTATTGTGACAGCTCGGAATTAAATATTGCAATTGAGAAAAAAACAATATTGCAAAATCCTTTTGCTCTCAAAATATTTCAAATGCTCAAAATAATTTATTTTGTTCGCTCAAAATAAATAAATGCAAAATCCTTTAGTCCGAAATAATTTCAAATGCTAAAAAAAAAAAGTGTGTATAGTGTTTGGGCTCGAAAATAAATTGTTGCTGAAGCTCCCCAGAAATTATTGCAAAATCATTTCTTGATCTCGAAATGATTTCGCTCGACATCACTTCAAATGTTGAAAATAAATGATTTTGTGCGCTTTAAATAAAAATTTGTTAGAGCTCAAAATAATTTTTTTTGCTAAAAACAATTTTGCTCGCAATCATTTTTGTTCCCTCGAAATACATATTTCTGCAATAGCTCAAAAAAGACTTTTTTGCAAAAGCCATTGCGAGTCTCATCCTGAAAGACAAACAAAGTTAATTTCTTAGAATAAATTCCAAAACAAGTATTCATACATGTACGTAGAGACTACTTTGCAACCTGAATACAGTGCAGAGAATACACCAAAGAGTGAGAGAGACGAAGTATACAATCAGTAAGTGAAGCATTCCGTTGGGCCCTCCCACAAGTCCGCTCTGATATAAACATAAGCCATCTGTCTGTCAGCAAAAAAATGATGAAAGTCCAAAGTTGTTCCAGGCATTAAAAAAACTTTCGTTGGAAGCCTGTCCCCAAAAAAGATTTTATGATAAACATGTCATCCGACTCGAAGTAGTTAAACGAAAAAAAATTTTATTTTAATGAGCCACAAGTCTTTTTCTTTTTTAAATGCATAGTTATGACGTGTATAAAAAGGACACCCTAATTTGATATGATTCGAAATAATTCTTTGAAATCTGACAGTTTTGTTATAACTTACAAAAAACTTATATCATTGCGTATTGTGTCACTCTGCAGAATCATCCGAGAGCATTTATTCTGGAGTACTCTGCTGAAGATATTCTGATTGTGTCTCATCAGTTGTATTAACAGAGCTGAACATCATGGTGGATGAGGCGGATAGGTTTTATTATATCTACAGCTGTGATTTAAATGTTGATGTACAGATCAAAGTGTAAGTTCAAATTTGATTTTGGGGACAAACATGTACTTGAATTGACTGAATATTTAGCTGAAGAGGCTTAGACAGTTTTTATTTTCAAGCCAGCTGGTATAAGTACAATGTCATGGACAGGTTCTTTGTAAAAGACACTGCAAGTCTCCTGTGTATCGAAAACAAGAAAACAACTCAAATGAAGACCACATTTTTAATGAATTCAAATCTTCTTATTAATGAATTGTACACATTTTTTGAAAGTAAAAATGCCCATAGCAGTTTGTTTTAAGTACAGTTTCAATTCTTATATAATATAAACAATTTGTTAAAATTAACAGTGAAACAAAATTAGAGCTTCAGACAAGGTCGCTTGTTTTCTAGAAACCCCATTTGCCAATTATGCCCTAATTTGTGCGACCATTACAATTAAGGGCTTGGGCTGCAGCTACGACTCCAGGCTCCATTTGATATGATTGCTGTGCAAAATGCACACTTCTCCAAAATGGATAACAGATCCCAAGGCAGAGCCAGAGCCCAAGCGAAGCCCCTGATGTTAATGATAACATGAACATCATGTGGGTAAAATCCTTAATTGTTTTCAAGTAACTGGAAATGGAGGTCCAGTCTTATTCTCAGATCTTCTTTGTTGATTTGTTAAATTTAATTTAACTTTAATTTTACTGTCCCAGAAATATGATATAATTTTACAGTTATAAATTTTATTTGAAGAAACAGAATTGGGCACATGTAAAACTCAATATGGTTAGGACCAACTTACATTGTAGTCCTGGAAGTTCAAATTTACAGTCCTTATGTTCACTCACCCAAATAGCACTTGCATATGTTAAAGGGACACACCGGCTTACTGTATACCTAATTTAGTGATGTGGAATGACAGACAATAATTTTTAAATGGATGTTGTAAAAAAAATCATCAAAATATCACGAAATTAACGAAAATGAGAAAAAAACAAAACGCGGTCAAAGGTCAGTATACGCTTTTCCAGCCGTTGCAACTGTCACGTTTACGTGACAATGTTGCGCAATTTGTAAGTAGACTGGTGCTCTGTTTATGTATATTAATTATAACAATGGCGAGGCATGAGGATCCAGACTTCATATCCACCAAGCACAAATTCAAGTGTAAATAAAAAACAGACATAAACGGATGCCATAGAGCAAGGTTCCTTGCTCTATGGTCAGTCCTAGTCGAAGTCCGATCGCGGTCGTAACCAATAACTGTGTCGGTTGAACTTGCCATTGAAACATTCATTGGTTATGACCGTGAAAAATGCACCCCAACCTGTATTCTGTGTATGACGAACTGGACGAACTTACTTGCAGCGGAGACTGTTTCCAAGGATGGGTACAAAAAACATCGCAAGGAAAAACACCCAGAAGGTGGTCCAACGAAAAGTAAAAAGTAAAAAAAACACATGATAAATCCAAAGGGAAAGCCAGCAAAAGCAGCAATTTTTTTTTTGGGGGGGACATTGTGCAGCTACATGTATCTGAGAAGTAGACCAGCCATGCCAGCTGTATGGGATAAATATTCCCCGTCGTCGTCCCGCGTGTGTAGCGCAGGCAACACCTGGCAATAGTTAGGGGATAATAGCTAGGGGTACAGACTAAAACCCTCGTAAAAAAAACCTTAATTGTTGGTCTGGCTCCCTACCCCTCCGACAAGCTCCCAAGCTCACGGCTAGACCGGCAAGCTGGGGTAGGTTAAGAGACCTAGCGAGACAAAGCCTGGGGTATACCGATACGCTCCCTTCCCCCGGTCAGCTCAGGTAGCTCAGGGAGCTAGTACGCTAAATTAGGCCGTATCGTGGGGTATACTGGCCATCGGCCTTTCACTGCCTCCCGAACGCACTGAACTATCTTGGTAGTGCGACTCCAAACGAGATAGTAGTGGTAGCCTTCAGATGTTTGGATGAAGTGCTTCGTTTTTCCTTGGACCAGCTGACAAGGATCTCTCTTATCTCAGTCAAGTTTCGCAGAACCACTGTCTTGGATGCCTTACACATTCCATACAAAGGCGCAAAGAAGAAATTGAAAGACCTTCCCCTCTTAGGGAAAGACCTCTTTGACGGAAAATTCCAGGATTGATACTGCGGATAAACTGAGCCTAAGAAAACTGACAGCGTCCATCAAACCCAAGCCTGCGGAAAAGAAGACGACCGTGTTACCAACCTTTGCCACTGTATCAATCTCTTCCTGTCAGCTCAAACCGCACCAGCACGCGCCTGGCTGAAGTTGTTGGGGTTCATAGCCAGTCTAGTAGACCTTGTTCCATGGTGCTGACTAAGAATGCGCCCTCTTCAACTGCACCTCTTAGTGCATTACAGACCAAAGACAGACCTAATCTTAAAATCAGTCCCGGTCGGCGAACATGTTTGCCCTCACCTCCACTGGTGGTTGATATCCCAGAACATTCAGTGCGGCCTGAGGTTCCCTCGATCAGATCCCCAGGTCATCACTTCTAGTAACACCTCCAACGAGGGCTGGGGAGCCTCTATGGTGCCTCGTCAAACAGCAGTAAAGTGGGATGACCACTTCCGGTCTCAACATATAAACATCCTGGATTTCCAGGCTAATATCAATGCCCTCTTTTAAAAAGGCGTAATGGGTCAGTCAGTTCTAACCAAGACCGACAACATGACAGTAGTGGCCTATATAAACAGACAAGGCGGCACCAGATTGTCCTGCCTGTGTTTTCTGACCTGGGCCATCAGGAACAGGGTCGATCTCAGAGCGACACACGTTCTTTGCATAGAGAATGACGTAGCCGATGCATTGTCCCGGGGTCGGGTGATTCCCACAGAGTGGTCTCTACACAGGGGAGTCATTCAATATATATTTGCAATCCAGGGTCGACCTCACATTGACTTATTTGCTTCAGCAATTAACACACGACTTCCGGTATTTTGTGCAAGATTCCACCATGAGTTTGGTTGGGACAGTAGGTCATGACGAGTCAAAAGGACCCACTAGGAGTCTCAATATTTGAATGAACCATGACTGGCGGGGCAAGAATGGGTCCTCAGGCATGGGCCACGGATGCTCTCTTAATAAAATGGACAAACATGTTCGCTTATGCGTTTCCCCCGATCTCACTTCTCCCTCGGGTCATCGGGAAACCCGATAGAGAAGATTGCAGAATCCTGATGACCAACCCATTCTTGCCCAGCCAGTCATGGTTCATTCAAATATTGAGACTGCTAGTGGGTCCTTTTGACTCGTCACGACCTACTGTCCCAACCAAACTCACGGTTCCTTCACCCGGAACCATCGCCAAGCTAAAATTAAGTCGCATGGTATAGATGGAAAAATATTGCTCTGGATCCAGGCGTGGTTAGCTGATCGAATACAGAAAGTTGTCACATAAGGAGCAGAATCTGGATGGAAAAAAGTGACTAGCTCAGTGGTTCAAGGTTCAGTTCTGGGCCCACTCAGCTTTCTGATGTACATGAACGACCTGGAATGCGGTATCAGCAAAACCTCAACAGTTAGCAAGTTTGCTGATGACACCAAACTAGTCCACCCAGTAAGTACTGACAAGGACATCCAGGACATGCAGCAGGACATCGACCACCTCCAAAAATGGGCAGAAGATTGGCAGATGAGGTACAATGCCGATAAATGTGGAGTTATGCACTTAGGGTACCACAACATTCGCCACATCTACCATTTGGGGAACACAGGGCTGAATGAGACAACTGAAGAAAAAGACCTTGGAGTCCTCATCAACAAGTCGCTCAAAGTGTCCTCACAGTGCGCAACAGCAGCTAAAAAGGGTAACCGAGCGTTGGGAATGATCAAGTGAAACTTTGCATACAAAAGCAAAAAGGTAGTGTTGAAGCTCTACAAGTCACTGGTTCGACCCCACCTAGACTATGCAATACAAGCCTGGAGCCCACACCTGGAGAAAGATAAGAATTCACTTGAAAAAGTTCAAAGACGAGCAACCAAGCTAATACCCAGCCTCAAACACCTCTTGTACGGGGAACGTCTATCACAACTGCACCTGACGACACTAAATACAAGAAGAGAAAGGGCAGACCTCATCCAAACATACAGAATAATGAATCAAATCGACAAGATAGACCCTGACACAATGTTCAAAAAGGCTGAGCACCAGAGCACAAGAGGACACTCACAGAAACTTGCAAAATCAAGGTTCAGACTTGACATCCGTAAACACTTCTACAGTCAAAGAGTGGTGGATAGCTGGAACAAATTACCTGAGAGTGCCATCAAAGCCCCCACACTCCTCTGCTTCAAGCAGAGTCTTAGTAACTTGGGTTTTTAATGGGCAAGCAAGCCCCCTTAACCCTGCCACACTTCTCATCAATAAAACGCTAGATGACCGACAGTGTGGCTTTCAAGGTAAGGTATGTTCAAGCTATGTTCAAGTGTCTTTTGCTCAGCAGATCTTCCTGATACAGCAACACTGCAAAGGGACGCTGACTTTCAACAAGACGGGTCTATGACAGTAGGATATGACATTTTACAAAGTGGTGCAATGAATGGACATTGGATTTGCTCTCAGCATCTCTAGCAGATGTCCGAGAATTCCTCCTATTCCTATTCAGGGCGAACCTGAATTCAGCAATAGAAACAGTAACAAATTACAGGTCGGCCATCGCAGCAATTCACAAAGGATTTAAAGATGGGACCTCGATCTCATCTTACTTGGCAATCTCACATGTCTTACGAGTGATGTTTAATGAAAGACCACCTGTTCGCAAGTTGGTCACATCCTGGGACCTGAAACAAGTCTTGGAGCTCCTATCAGGGGCCCCGTGTGAACCAGCAGGTGAGGCCTCCCTCCTTCACCTATCCATCAAACTGGCCTTCCTGCTTGCGACAGCTACAGCCAGAACGAAAAGCGGAATCTATAAAGGAGTCTGCCTGGTTCCGAAACAACCTTCTTGAACAAATCAGACTATTGATTTTGATCCCCCTGAATGCAGCGAACGGACTGATAAATGCAAGGAATGGAATACTGAATACAGTGAATGGGAGGATGCAGCGAA
>CM021533.1:7039521-7053348 GCA_010994315.2 Pisaster ochraceus
CTCGATATCGTATCGTAACGTGTGGAAACTCATTTGAGGTTTCGTTAAAAACGTCAAGAGTGCCGAATTAAAAGTATAGGGTCTTGCCATGGTCAACCAGGTATTAAACCGGAAGCAGAACTTTTGTTTTTAAAGTACCAATCGTGTGTTTCGCATGTACGCTGCTCAATACATAGACTTGACTTAGTCCCTGCTGTATGGCATGGTTGCATTGAAACATTAAAAAAAAGATCTCTCTCTCTCTCAAAAAATTCAAACATGTGCAAATAATTGGACTATACAAAACATTTTATTCAGAACATTAAAAACAGCAACCGACCATTTTAAGGTAGTCTTCAATTTGATTAAAAAAGATTAAAATAAATTTTGAAATTTCAAGGACATAAAAGTGTAGGCAGTAAACTTGTAGTTATAGACAATATGGGATTACAAATATATTAATGTTTTAACTCTTGTTTAAATGAGATTGATATTCCAAACAAATTCTAATCTGGCATGTCTGAACAGGGTTTTAAATGAGCCAACTAAACTCAACAATTACAGAGGAAATACTTTGAAGTTGTGTGTTACTGTGGTATAATTTCTTTCCATTTTACATTTTAAAGCCAAGGCTTTAAATTATGAAGTAAAAACAATGAAGTAAAAATATTTATTAACCTTCGTTGTTGTTAAGCCTATCATTGATTGGTAACCACAGGTTTGTTATCGAAATAAACAAACACGAGTTGCCTGTACCTACATGCACTGAGTAATGTCTCATTTGGTCTGTGCTCTGTGTGGATTTTTTGTGAAAAAAAAAGTTGCACACCCTGTTTTTTTTATTTGCACTGACTGCAGTTAGCCATTTTTCGAAGACCACCTACCCTCATGAGCATTCGGACCAATCAAAAGCCACACAATTGCATGATATAACCAATGAATATGGATGAGCCTGCCTAGCGCACTTGATAATGGCAGGTCTCTCCCTGTATCATCGCAGTGTGTGTGTGTAATTTGTATAGGAAATCAATTCAGGACGTGTAATGTTGATATGTTCAGCTGTATCATATTGTCTTTGTGTGTGTTGTGGTGTTGTGTCACTGATTGTGTATCGTAGTACGTTTTGCGACTATTTTTGTAGTAGTTGGGGCGGCGCGGTTAATCAAGTACTTGAAAAGCGGCATTCGCAACTTGACATAGCAATCAATCATGTCAATAGTTGCCCAGGCTTAATGTCAAGCCATTAAATTTTGTTTTGCATTTAAATTGATTCATCATTACACAATGGAGAACAATCACGCGTGTCTTTAAAATATGTTCTTTGACTTATTTAAATGGTACATATCCAGCAACTAAGTGACAATTCTGCAAAAAAGTTCCAACTGAGTGTCAGCGGGAGGAATGAAGGCTACAATAATTGCATCACTGTTCTAGGTGTTCCGACTTAATTCCACTGTAAGCTACGCCTACTTTACAGAAAATGGCTCAGTTAAATACCAGAAGCACATAGGAGTGAGTTAGTTGCCTCAGAAAAAAACACCCAACCTTTCATAAGAAATGCCTTTTAGCGGTGACATTTTTGACTTTTTTGTAAGATTATATACACACAAAAATGTATGCCAGCTTTGGTGCCGCAATTAGCAAACTGTTTTTAGCTTGTAGCAGATATGAACGTATGTGACGCAATGACTTACCAACAGGACTAAGTTTACATAGACATGAAGGACTTGGACTCGGACTCGAACTCGGACTGAAGGGGATTTGGACTCGGTGGGGAGGACTCGGACTTTGACTCGGACAGCAGGGACTCGACTACAGCACTGGTTGACATTTTCTCAGGGTTTACTTCCTCATGTCGAAGAAGAATCTTAACCTTTCTGAAATTACTAAATGCAGGCACACAGGCGATTGGGGGGGGGGAAGAGTCTTTTGACAGGTTGATGACCATGTTCCTCAGCAGGTTGGGGAGTGGTTATTGTTATAAAAAAACTATGTTATGCAAGTTTTTCCCAAAGAAGGCTAAAAGCCACTCTTGGTAAGGGGCTACAAGAAGAAAATATTAAAGATGAAAGTAACTCAGGGGAGCTGAAGGTGGGAATTGATATTCCTCTTAAAACAGTCTAGATTGTAGGATGGAGGGAAACATGCACCATGCAATGATTTCCGAAGAGATGCAGTTTGTGGAATAATGCTGTTGGAATGGCTTTTTGTTCTACATCTGGGCAAAGCAAGAGTGTATGGGTGAGAAGAAACAGAAAGCCTTGTTTCATGCTAAAATACCCAGATAGGAGGAACTAGGTCGTCATTTACCATAAAAATATCTGTAGAAAATACAGAGGCTGGCTCAAAGAGGATGTAATATTGATAACCAACACGATTAACAATACACTTCTGCATTCTAGCTAGTAAAGATAACCATGAAGATAACTGATACTGACAGGCAGAAGCTCCAGCCCAAATGTGATAACAGTAATCCATTTGAGGACATATAGTTGTCTTACACAGGTAGAAAGTAGCATCAGGAGATAAGAATTTGTGAGGGGAACCAACTCGCATTGAAGCACTCTTTGCAATGCCTGAGATATACCTCCCAAAACTGGCATAAGTAGAGATGTCAAGTCCAAGAAGGCGAAAATCTGTATACCTCAGGCAAAGTCAATGGACCCGTATGAATGGATGGAAATGTATCATCTCTAGAGTGAGACAGACAGTAGTTTTCTTTGGGTTAAAGTTCACTAGCCAATGGTTTCCCCACTTCAGCACATTCTGTAAGTCATTATTCAATGAGACACCCACCTCACAGCGAGAAGTGTTCCAAGTGTTAGGGGAAACACAGTTAAGGGTTGAATCATCAGCATACATTGTGAGCTGAGACAAAACTTCATCGGGCAGATCATTAATGTAAACAGGAAAGAGAGTCGGACCTAGTACTGACCCCTGTGGAACACCAAATTTAATAGAGTGGTTAGGAGAAGATTGATCCTCAAGGACAACCTTTACCTTGCGGTTGAAGAGGAAAGCAGAGATTATAGAAAACATTCTGCCTGACACGCCATATGACTAAAGCTTGTGGAGCAGGCCAGTATGCCATACTTTGTCAAAGGCCTTGAAGATGTCCAATGCTACAACAAAAGTCTCACCCTTGTGACCTAAGGCCCTAATCAAATGATCGGTAATTAGGGTAAACAGATCACAGGTTGAGCGGGAATGGCAAAATCCGAACTGTCAGTCAAGGTTCGAAGGTCATTGTCCTCCAGATACCAAAGGAGCTGTTGATTGACGAAGCATTCAAAGATCTTACTTAATATTGGAAGTAGACTAATAGGATGATAATAAGTAGATTCAGAGTGCTCACCAGCACCCTTAAAGGTAAGGAAAACAAATGCCACTTTCCAAGATGGAGAGACCCAGAAACAGCCACCCACACACATATTGAATAGCTTGGCAAGAATGGAAACACATTTTCAAAACAATTGCAGGGATTTTGTCAGGGCTAGTAGCCTTGGAGGCATCCATGGAATAAATAATCCAAGCGATCTTTGATAATTCAATTCTGATAAGAGGATCGGATACTGCAGTGGCTGTATGGGATGAAAAGGCAGGAAGTGGATGCCCCTCATCATCCAGTGTGGAGTTGGAAACAAAGTTGTCAGCAAAAAGGTTTGCCTTATCTTGAGGAGAAGTAAGAACTTCGGCTCCATGATAGATACATGTACATGTAGGAGGAATGGAGGACTTGTTGCGGTTCAGTACACTATTGGCAATCCTACAAAAGTCCCTGAACCTTAGCCGCTGCGTTGAAATGGAACTAGAATTATAGTTTGCATATTGTTGCATAGCATTCTCTACAACTCTCTAACAGCGATTCCAAACTTCAATGGACAATTGCTGCAGCACAGACTGGAGTGTACCAAGGTTGAGAGTTGGCCTTGATGTGGTAGGTACATTGAGGGGATGTAAATCTCCATACCAAGGTTAACCTTTTGGGATATCTTGTCTGTAGCCAGATCATGCAGGACCAAGACTTAGAATCTATGACTAGGCAAGACCAGGGCACATTTGCATGAAAACATCCAAAACCATCCCGGTATGCCCTTCCAAACTGATTTACAGTACGATGAAATGACTTGATTGTAGTTGTGGGAGAAGAATATGACACAGAAACAGAGACAATTGAGTGATCTGAATGACCAAATCTGGAGAGAAGACCTTGGCAACACTGTTGTCTGGGTTAGGTACCTTAGGTTACCAATAACTGTTTCAATGGCAAGTTCAACCGAAACAGTTATCGGTTTATGACCGCGATCGGACTTCGACTAGGACTGATGTCCGTTTATGTCTGTTTTTTATTTACAAGTGAATTTGTGCTTGGTGGATATGAAGTCTGGATCCTCATGCCTCGCCATTGTTATAATTAATACACAAACAGAGCACCAGTCCACTTACAACATTGCGCAACATTGTCACGTAAACTTAACAGTTGCAACGGCTGGAAAAGCGTATAAGCTGACCTTTGACCGCGTTTTGTTTTTTTCAAATTTTTCGATAATTACGTGATATTTTGATAATTTTTTAAAAAACAACATCCATCTGAAAATTATTGTCTGTCATTCCACATCACTAAATTAGGTAAACAGTAAGCCGGTGTCTCCCTTTAAGGGTTTCAACAGCATTGCTGTTATTTTTAAACTCTGTTTGCCACAGAAACAGAGTAAAACACTTTGAAACCAACCACAGAATTAAGGAGACTTCCTTCTTTGACAAGACAGATGCATAGTCTAAGCATGGACAAAACCAGTAGCACAGTCTCGATTCCTGCAAGATGGCTCTTGCCTTGAAACCATTGGCATCAAAGGCATTGGTGCACTGTATCGCTGTAATGTTCTCAAAATTCTAATGTTTTTATTTAACAGCCCTCAGTGCCCTTATTACATAAATGCCCAAATCTCGCTTCAAGTGACATATTTAGACGAAAAAACTAAGATATTGTCACTGCATGAAATACAGAGGGCGTTCTTCATTGAAGGTGTCATTTAATTTTTACTAATTGGTCAGAATTTCACCTATTTTTCATGCTGTCCTGTGCTCTGTGACTATCAGGGCACACCATGATATGGGTTCTAGTCATAATACCTCGAAGAGTATAGCCGCTCTCATCAAGTGAACTAAGCATGGGCTAGCTACCTTATTGATATCTCGTCATTTGCCTGGGCCAGCTGTTAATATTGTTATCTATATGGCCAATATCCTTGAACCCTGGAATATTGAAGAGGCTTTCTCATATCAATATTTCAAAAGAAAAAACATCTGTGAATTCCTGCTCGAGAATCATCTCTCTTTAGAGCAAATGCCGCTGATACTGATGAATTTTTAATGGTCTTACCACTTTCATCAATGGTTAAAGACCAACTTAAATCAGATAGGCCAACTAGGAAAAAACATTTGTCCAGATAAACGCATCAAGAGTTCCTCAAAAGTTCTTCTGAGAAGCTTGACCTCTAATTAGGCTATGGGGCCAAAGCTTCCTACTTGTCAATTCTACTGTTGGATACTCTAGCTCGGGTTTCCGAAAATCCCTTGACAGTGGATCCTGATTTCTTACAGTCATGTTCAAATTTTTTGATGACTGCCTAAGTTCCTGTTTACTGTTCATCACCATAAGTTCTGTGTTATATCCACGCGTATGTACTCTGCAACATGGCGTCCTGTTCCCAGCCGTCCCATGAGGGCGCTATACACTTACAAGAACACAACATTCTCCCCTCACAAATAAAACTTTTAAATAACAGCTCTAGTAATGTACATTGTATGGCAGACAGTTAAATGTAAAATAGGTCCAGGAGTATAATATAAAGTAATCACAGTTAAATCACTTAAGGAACACACTTTGTTTGAACTGGCATGGAATGAACAGTTTTCTTAAAGTTACATATGATAATCTTTGGCCCAAGTAGGCTTCCTAATCTGTCTCTTAGGTCGGTTCTCAGGTTTAGGCGTATCAGTTTTTGTTTGAGCAGTAGGCACTTGATTGAATGGTTTCTGAGACATAGTCAAGTGTGTTGCGTTCCATGTGCGACCATCATCGAGTTGGTAAGTAGATGGACCTTTAGATTGAGTGATACGATGAGGAGGTCCATAGCGATTTGAGCCTTTATGAACATGTCGCGGATTTTTGACACGCACAAAGTCTCCTCTCTGAAACCACTGCACCACGCTTCTTGTCCGTGTACAGCTTGTATTTTGTCTGTTTTTGGTCAACGCGATTACGAACATCAATTAAACCTTTTGTTGCAATCTCTGTAGGTCGAATGTTCAGGGTAGTTGTCATAGGTCGATTGTGCAAGAGTTCTGCAGGCTATTTTCCAGTAGTTGCATGTTCAGTAGTTCTGTGCACAGTGAGTAGTTCAAGCGCTGCGACTTTCCATGGTCTGTGTTCGCGAGTCACAATTTGTAGGGTCTGCTTGAGAACGTGATTGAATCTCTCAATAAGTCCATTAGCCTGTGGATGGTAAAGTGATGTGCGAATGTGCTTGATACCACGCTTGCTCAGATATGACTCAAACTCTGCAGAAACAAACTGAGTTCCATTATCAGAAACAATCTCATTCGGCAGCCCTTCCCTCGCGAAAATAGAGTCAAGCATGGAGCAGACGGACTGTGAAGTGTCGTTGGCAGAAAACGCAATTTCTGGCCACTTACTGTAGTAGTCCATAACAACAATCGCAAATCTGCATTCCTGTGAGCCATATTCAAAGGGACCACAGATATCAATGGCTAGCTTTTGCCATGGTTGTGCCGGAAGTGGAACTGATTGCAATGGCGGAGTGCGAGTATATGCCGTCTTGTCACTATTCTGACAAGCAGCACAATTGCGAACTTGATGTTCAATCTGTTTGTCCATACCTGGCCACCAATAGCATGCTTGAAGATGTTGCTTGGTGCATACGATACGTTGATGTCCTTGGTGCGCGATGGTAATCAGGGTAGGCCGAAGAGCGAGAGGAATGATTAAACGGTTACCACGCACAATACAGTTATCAACAACTGATAGTTCATCCTTGAATGCGAAATAGTGTGCTAGCTCAGCTTTGACTTTGTGTTTCGGAGGCCAACCGGACATGATGTACTTTGAGACTGACTTAAGGACTTCATCCTTAATCGTCCCATTTTGTAGTTCAGCTTTGATAACCGCTGAAGCATCAACAAACAATGTGGAGATCCACTGAACAACGATTTCATCATCAGTTTGCTCAGTTTCATGTGTTGTAGTAGGAAGTGGCAGTCTAGATAAAGCATCAGCGACTCTATTGTGTGCTCCAGCACGAAACTCAACATGGTAGTTGAAATTTAGCAGGCATGCTGCCCATCTAGCAATACGCATTGGTTTGTGACCTGTGCCGCTTGTAGATAGCAATGTAGTCAGAGCTTGATAATCAGTTCGAATTGTGAATGACCCCATAAGGTACTTGTACCATTTTTCACATGCCCACACACATGCAAGGGCTTCTTTTTAGGAAACTGAGTATTTGCGCTCTGCAGTTGTCAGCGATCGAGATGCAAATGCAATTGGAATTTCCACATTGTTCTTGATCTGTGCGAGTACAGCACCTATGCCGTAAGCTGAGGCATCTGTAGACACGATTGTAGGAAGATCAGGGTCATATAGTGGAAGTGTAGTTGCACTGGAAATATGCTGTTTGATTGATGCGAAGCATGATTGTGCATCCTCTGACCAAATGAACTGAGAATCCTTCCGAAGGAGTGTACGGAGCGGTTCAACAACAGTTGCATAGTTCGGAACAAATCTGGCGTAGTATGAAGCAAGAGCCACTAAGAGCACATGTCATGAGTTTTTGGAATGCAGACGGTGCAGAAGCTAATCCGAAACACACATGCTTGAAACCGAATAAGCCATCATGCGTAATGAAGGCTGTGAGGTCACGCGAGTCTTCATGTAGTAGTAATTGGTGGTATGCCGAATTCAAATCAAGGGAGCTAAAAACACTGGTTCCACGCAGTTCACCAAGTAGTTCTTGAATGTTGGGCAGTGGATATTTGTCAACAATGACAGCTTTGTTCCCTTCACGGAGATCCATGCAAAGTCGTACCCGACCGGATTTCTTGTACACGACCACAAGTGGTGACACCCATTCACTGGCGTCAATTCGCTCAATTATCTCTGCATCTTCGAGACGTTTGAGTTCATTAGCGACTTCATCGCAAACCGAGAATGGCAAATTTCTGAGTTTCTGTCGTACAGGAACAAAGGATGGGCGAACTTTAACTTTGTGTACATAGTTCTTTGCAAGTAAAACCTTTCCACTGAAGAGTTTAGGATATTGTTTGCGCATGTCCACCGCAGTAGTGTTGGATGTCAAAGTGTGCGCATTAGAAGTTGGAGGATCGGAGGATGGAGTTTGCGAATCATTATCATTCACGAGCATAATCTTACCACCTGTGATTGTAATGCCTATAGGCTTCGGATCAAATCTAGCCCCGTGATGGCAATTCCAGATTGGTCGCAAAGATGTGCGCACTGGCACAATGCTTAGGATCACTGGCTAGACAAATGCTGGTGTGAAATGTACCCAGTACTGTAATTGGTTCGTGCAGGTAAGTAGTCGCAGGTAAGTAGTTGTGCAAAGAACTGTCCAAATGTGGATGCAGAAATAATTGATACAGCAGCACCCGTATCAACAACCATCGTAAGTGGAACGGATGTGCCCATAGTAACAGAACACTTTATGCTATCTGCATGTGAAATGTGCTGGATTGTCAAGACATTGGAATTTCCATGGGCAGAGTCATCTCCGTGAATACTCCATGAACTGAATTGCGTGTAGACTGAAATCTCCGTCTAGACCGGCAAACGCGTGCATAATGCCCTGTTTTTCCACATTTAGAGCATGAAGCATTCTTAGCTTTGTGGAATTTATCACCACATCTGTAGTACTGTACCTGTGGAGGTGTTGGTCTTGAACGTTGCGGTTGCTCTGCAGCATTGTTGTAATATTGTCGTGCTTTGTACTTATTCTGACGGGGTTTACGGCGTGTAACTGCATGTACATTGGCCTGTGGCATGTGACTGGAATTTATCCCCAATAATCTGTGATTCTCGAATTGCAGATTCAACTTGACGTGAAATAGTAATTGCATCAGCAAGTGTCAATGCTGGCTCAAGCAGTAGTCTCTCTCTAATTTTAGTAGAGTTGGTACGCTCCACAAACTGATCTTTGATCATCTCGTCTGTCATGTTATCAAAATTGCAGGTTGATGCTAAAGCACGTATTTCACGAGTGTAATCATCTACAGATTCCCCTGGCAACTGGAAACGTTTGCGAAATTTGTATCTCTCAGTAACCGCATTCAGTTTAGGCTGGAAGTGTCTGTCTAGAACCTGGAGTGCAGTTTCATATTCATTGCCATTCCCCACATCTGCATTTTGTGGTAGTGTATGGAATATGCGCTGTCCTTCAGTACCGAGACAGTGCAAAAGTAATGCACGTTTGCGTGGCGCTGGATATGTATTCGTACCTGAAGCAAAAGTGTAGGTTTCAAACATACCTCGCCTCTGGGTCCACGGAACAGTCCCCGGAGTCATCAGGTGGAATCGATGCCATTGTACTTGGATACTCTCACAATGATCTATATTTCATCTCGTCGCCAAATATGTTATCTCCACGCTTATGTGCTCTGCAACATGGCGTCCTGTTCCCAGTCGTCCCATGAGGGGGCTATACACTTACATGAACACAACATTCTATAACAACAGATTGCGTCTGTCTCTTATCCTCGACTCGCTCTTCTTGCTCTCGGGGTGTCAGAGAATGCATGGAAGAACTGCCAATCCTTTGGAGTGACCTCTTCACTAATTAACTTGACAAAGTCATACTCCATGAAGTGAAACATCTGAAGACTGATGAGAGGGTTAACTTTTCTCAAGTAAATCTTCTTCACTGTTCTCTCGCACTACTGACGAGCAGGAAAAGCAACCAAAGGTCTTTTCATCGCTCCTTAACCCTCCCCAATTTGGTTGACAAAAGGTCACCTTCACACGCCCAACGGCCAAACCAAGTTACCACTCTCAACCTTCTGCAGCCAACACAACATCCTCTAGTTCAACCCACTCCTTCAAAACACAGTGGCCTAGAGGGACAAGGAGATCAGAGGTCAAATGATTGCATATCTGCTGTACCCCCAAAATTCTGTTGTTACTTGTGTGTAATTTTACAAATATTTACCTATTTCATTGTTCAAAAGTGTTTCTTATGAAAAAAACTTTGAATTCTGAGGAAACTAACTTAATCCTATTGGTAACCATTGGTACTCAGCAGAGTATTTTTCTGTAAAGTAAGCTTGGCTTAGAGTGGAATTATGCAAAACATTTAGAAAAGTGCTGAAATAATTGTCGATCCTCTTGCTGACAATCGTATGGAACATTTCTGAATGCAATTACGGCCACTGCCATCAATTTCTCTTGGACTAATGACAAGATTTTACTATCTTGTACCAAAACATTTGTATGCCATTGCCAACTTTGGGGTAGTATTTTTCAGAAACTCTCACCCAGTTAATACACGAGCGCACACTCTCTAAAGATTTTATGCGGAGGGAGGGCATCGCAGGCAGTAAAGGGGTGACAGTTCACAATTCCCTGTACGGCCATAGGCCTGCTTTGGTTGTGACGACAGAGTCCCTTTCTGACAGCTGGTTTTTGGTTTCATAGGTAGAATTCTCACCAGCAGAACTACTTTAAACAGTCTGCTTATCATTGGGTTATTTTTTGTTGAAATTTTTATCGTGACATACATGTACTTACATAATAATACAGTACAGATCACTACGAACAATATCTTCAAGGGGTGACAGTGGAAAAAATGAAAAATCCACGAAAAAGTTATAAAGAGTAGGTGCTACCAAAACCCACCCTAGATTTTATTGGGAGCATTTTTTGCCTACATAGCAGACGTGCAAATCAATGGAATTGAAAAATTGCAAAAATATAAGGGTAAAATATGCTTGTCCGGATTTCAGGCAACATGTCATTGTTCTGAGTTTGGGCAGTAGACCTTGGTAACAAATTGTTTATTCTGAAGTTGTGAAATGTGCTTCGCATTAGCATTGGCATGAATCATGAGCCAGGTTTAGCAAGCAGAAGGTGCAAATGTCCACAACAAGATACACATGTGGGTTGGACACACGTAACCTTTCCTCACAAGTAGTAGAACAACACCGAGAATTATCTCCAGCCATAAATACCTTGACGGTATCTGGAAAATGTGCTTTTCCAGAGAAAATTCATTCTGACGACTGGTCCAAAAGGCTAACAATGCGCAATGGTCTTACTAGTTAACCACAGCTAAATCTTATAAGACAACATGTATAATAATTATTACTAAAAAATTTACATGAATTCTAGCTATATGCGGATGAAATGGGGGACTTTTGGGATGCTAGATGGCAGCAGATTTATCAGGTAAATCCATCATTCCTGGTAATGTACGCATGCTTAGATCTACGTAGACAATGGAAATTTACCTGGTAAGTCTGCTGCCAGCTAGCGTTCCAAAGTACCCCACTCTACCTACAATGGATGCATCCCCAAAACTATTTTTATGTCTGCGTTGATCTCACACAATGTCATGGCACATGCGCATTGCACATGGAATGTACCATTATACCAAAGGTACACATGTATTGTGTGACCAATACGTGGGCATCCCAAAAATACGTGCCGTTGTAAGAAGCGGGTTTTATTTTATGTGCCATAGCCACACACTCTTTGTTTGTTCAGTATACTGTCAACTAACACTTTTAGATATAAATCACAGCGGTTCTCAGCTTGCATTTCACTTACATGTAAGTCATTCCCTCGTTTCTTCCATCATTATCATTGGGAAACACTTTTGTAAAACTAACAGGCTACACAAAGCCAGAAGACACCATTTTATTTTTAAATCTGGCAAAATCCAAGCAAATCTCCTCCCTGATATATACTTAGAATCCAGCTACTCAGTACTGTGTGTTGGTCACCTAAGAATTATGGGGCTCCAGGTGTACCACTTGTTTTGGTACAGGCCCATTTAGAGACACATTAGTGTTTCACGTACCAATCACCTTTTAAGTTGCTCTATAAGTAAGTAGATTTATGTAGGGCAATGTCACACTGGGAAATTTACTGGCAACCAGTTCCAGGCGATCTCCAAGGTGAAAATGTATTCACATTTGAATGTTCACATATTTTTCTTAAGGATCGTACGACAATGTTTGAAAAGTTATTCATGTGCTGCTAAAGTGGTCCTGTAGCGTGCATTGCAGTGATTGCCTCCAAGTTGCCTGGAAAAGTTGCCTAGTGTGACAAGGCCCTAAGACTTCTCACCCCAATCCCCGGAGAAGTGTTGTTAGAGTCAACGATCAAGTATTTGCCTGTTGAGTATCCAAGCTGCCACTGCATGGGCCAACAAAAAAGACATACAATGGATTAAATCTGTAAAATAGAATCACACAATGATTACTTGAACTGGGCACACATTTATTGCCAACTGATACCATGATTGGTCCCTGCTTCTTCTTATTGTGTCCACACAGCTAGATAGATGTTGTGTTTCAGCCAGAACTTAACTAGGGTTGTGCGTTTATGGGTAATTTTCTATCCTGGTACCCGCTAATCTCATTGATTCGATTATCGAGTATCTGCTATGGTATTCATTATGTGACAGCGGTCAATGAGTTGGGAGAGAAAAAATATGTTTACAAGTTAAAGACCCATCATATCTGGCAATGGTTCCCCTAATGTGAATATATCTCTTTTTGTTGACAGTTGACAGCCTTTAGTACCACAGATTCCATGATATATTCATGACACTCCTGATTTTCTCCGTAAAATCTCAGGTATTCAGAACCAGGTCTCCAACACAGCTATCATCAGTACTTTTGATGTGTCCTCTTTGTACATCAACATTCCCCAAGATGAAGGGATTGCTGCCTGCTCTTCGGCTTTGGCTAAGAGCGGTCACACCTCACCACCCATTTCTGATATAGTATCCCACACGAACCATGTTCTAAATAAAAACAGCTTTTCGTTCATGGGTAAGATTTTCCTACAGGTACATGGCACCACAATGGGTACACGGATGGATCAATGGCCTGCCTATCCATAAGCCAACTTGAACAGCGCATGTTGGCGTCAGCCCCGTGCGGTCCCTGGGTCTGGTGGCGCTATATTGATGACATCTTTTACATCTGGACTAGTGATGAATCTAGCCTCACAGCATTCATTAACCACATCAATTCCTTCCACTTGACCATCAAATTGACAACCGAATACTCATCCCAGGATACCCACTTTCTGGATGTCAAGGTAAAGACGGATGATGGTTTGATCACAGATCTCTTTGTTAAACCCACAGATAAACATCAATATCTCCACTCAACCGGCTGTCATCCCCGACACTGCAAAACCAGTATAGCCTACAGTCAGGCCCTCAGACTCTGTCGAATCTGTTCTAATGATTCTAATTTTAGCCACCACTCACAGGAACTTAAGAAACACCTTGTCTCCCGGTTCATAGCTCCCTGGCAGTTCATCGAGCAATCCAGAAAGTCAAGGCTCGTTCTAGGGAGTCAGTACTCTCCAAAAGGCCCGCGCAACAGCAGAGTTCTAAGGAGAAAGTTCCCTTTGTTGTCACTTTCCACCCCTCACTTCCCCCCATTCGTACAATAACCAGTTCTAACCATCATATTCTTCACACATCAGATCGACTGCAATGTGCTGTACAGGAATAACCCATAGTAGCCTACAGACGGCCACCCAGTCTCAGGGATCTCATTGTCCGGGCAGAAGTCCCC
>CM021533.1:7328684-7342873 GCA_010994315.2 Pisaster ochraceus
AACATGGTTGCGAAGTACTATGACTCAGAAACGTCTTAACCATCTCATGGTCTGCCACGTACATCGAGACCGACTGGTAGCAGTAAATCCTCGAGCCTTTGCACAGGAATTTCTACTCAAGTCAGCTGATACACGCGGTAGAATTTTTGGTAAATTTTAAGGTAAGTTTAGTGTTATTACTTTTTATTCTAAAAACTAAATATAAATTAAAATAAAAGAAAAACGAAAGAAGAAACAAAAACATCAAAAATTCTCAATTTTACTGAATAATTTGTCGCAATGTGGTTAATTAAAAAGAATTGTGAATATGATATTTGTATTTGGTAGAATCTCAGTTTTACATAAGGGAAACCCAGGCCCAAACCCCATTTCGGATGATGTTATTGTTAAATATCACCCCCCCCCTGTAACTCGCCTCCTGGTCAAACAAAAATAGGGAACAAGTGTAGAACAGAAATTAAATGTAAAAGTAATGGTGTGGGGTGCAAATAATGTAAGATGTATTTTTTCAAGACTTGCTCGCCCGTCCCCCCTACTTTTCAGTAGCGATCGACGCCCTTGTGCATAATCAGTGTATAGAGAAGCACTGTAGATGACTGTTCCGCTCCATTATTCAAGGTTCAAAGCCCACAAAGCCACCTAACAGAAACATAAGCAGTACATTTCACATGCACAGTGGTGCTATATCAAATAACTGTTCATGCTTTTATCTCGCTCTGGGACATTATTATTGGCTCGCTCTGTGCCATGGTGACAGATGCCGCCTCGGAAATCTATGTCATTTAATATTTAAATCTTGGAATATTTGTATCAAATCAATGATAAGAGACCCTGGGTTGCTTTTTGCAGGATTATACAAAGGTAGTATAGGTCTTTGATTTTAATTGTATGCGTGACATGGCATGACCTCTACTTCCAGTTGAAACCGGAAGTGTCTTAATTTAAAAGAGGCAACTTTTTTGGAGTTGTTTTTAGCGATGTTGTAGTCTGACAAGGGCCTGGTTTATAAAACAAGACCGACGACGTCATAAAAAAACACCAAAGCACCTTCTGGCGCAAAACACAATTTTACTACATGTAGATGACTGTGGCAGAGTATTTATGATTGTTTCAAAATTCATTTACATAATGGCCTTCATGCAGACAACACGTGTGTTGAGTCGTAGATTGATGACGTCACCACGTGCCATGTGGTATCACTTTACAGGTGCACTTTTTAAAGTCATGTATCTGCCAAACCAAATGTCCAACTTAGTTAAAACTTGGTGTGTTGTTAGACAACGACACTGACTGCTCAAACTTTTAGTGACGCCATGATGACGCCATCTCAATGATTTAAAAAAAAAATCCACCACTTTATTACATACCTATATAACAAAGCAATCTGCATTCAAATGTTATTTTACATCAGGCTTGTACTTCCCGAAATCAAACACCAGAGTTTGTCTGAAGACAAACTCAAAATTTCTAGTTTGATAATATATTTGTACTTTAAATCAATTGTTTTTGTTAAAAATGGTTGTTTACGTGATTGTTTAGTGATATTTGTTTGTATGTATTTGTCTTCATGGTTTACTTTGATATTTTACATGTACATTTGATTATGTCTTTCAAATTACATGTTGTTCCTTTAAAAAAAAGATATACATTTTTTCAAAACAAAGCATTGTGGCGCACGGTTGGGCGCCGTATGATCGGTGCATCGTGGGCTACTGATTCCAATACTAATGATAAAACAATGCATCCCCTAACAAAGGATATCGATAGTAAGCAAACATCGGCCTCCTTGGGCCACAAGTGCTTGCCAAGACCATTTATTTGTGGCTTGCTTGAGTCTGCATACTTATGATAATTGCATGTGTCATACAGTCACAGCCTCATTTTCATGGCAAATGCATGGTAGTGATTCCTCTTGTCACTAACCCCTGACAAACTACAATCACAAGCCTAATTTTACTGTGCCATTTATTTGCACAATTAAATTAAACAATTAAGCATGTCATGCTAGAGAAAAAAAGGCTAAGTGAAATCGAGGTTGAGAACAAGGATGATACAGACATATTGACTCAACTGCCACAGTCAATTAAATACCGAGCTTCATGACTGCTACATGTAGTTACCCATGGGTATTGTGTGTCCATGTAATGGTTTACAGTAAGCACAACATTTTTGCCCACCAATTATTAGCTTTATGAAATTAGTCTGGGTTGTGGAGCACAACAGCTCATGGCGTGTCGTGGCCAAGCAGATAAGAGCACTGGACTCAAGCTCTGGTGTTTCTGATCAGCAGAGTGTGGGTTCAAGTCCCGGTCGTGACACTTAACCATGATTGCTTCGTCCTTCAGATGGGACGTAAAGCTGTTGGTCCCGTGTGTTGTGTAACGCACGTAAAAGAACCCAGTGCACTTATCGTAAAGAGAAGGGGTCCGCACTGGTGTTCCTGGTTTGATTGGCAGCATATTGCACCACAGCACCTCGTAAACCATTACATGGTGCTATAAAGGAATAGGTCTCATTTAAAAAATTAAAAATATTATTTTTTTTAAATGAGATATCGCCCAACTCACAAGGCCGGACGGCCACTTCAAGGTGAGGGCTACACTTAACTGATTTGGGCGTCGACCCAGATCAACAGTCACCAGAGGCACGTTGCCACCTTCTCCTGGGGCTGAAACACTACCCCCTTCACAGTCCGTAAGGATGTAGGCATGGGTATCATCCACTAGGAGCCTGGCTGGTAGAGCTGAATGCACTACCTTCCCAACTTTTTACGAAGCAATTATGGATAAGTGCCTTGCTCAAGGGCACAAGTGTCATGACCGGGATTCGAACCCACACTCTGCTGCTGACAACACCAGAGCTTGAGTCCGATGAACTAGACCGCTCGGCCATGACACATCATACTTTAAAATGTAACTCCACATACCTTGCAGGAAAAAATACTGAGTGCTTTGATACGCCCCTAGGGGTGTGATAAAGTGCTATATAGGAACCAAGTATTATTATTATTATTATTAGCTGTAAACGTGTACTTTTAATACCAATCCTTTATGTTAGAAATTATCAAATTCTTTGCAAGAACTGTACTGACTCAATGAATGTTCTTTTAAATTTTGTTTCTTGATAGATTTCTAGACTTGAGAGTCAGCTTAGCAAGCACACAACTGAGCAACACTTAAAAGTTGACTCTATTGGGAGTGAGTCCAAGCAGTCAATGTCTCTTCTAGATACAAAAACAAAGATTCGATTTGAAGAAATGCAGAGGGCAATAGATTCCATGAGGATGAAAGGTGATTCTGAGCATCAGCTTATTGAAAGAGGATTATCAGCAAAGGTTGAACTGGCAGTCTGTAAAAGGGATACCCAACAGGTAACTTACCATCACCATCACCATCATTCAAACTCTTTTGTTATACCACAGTAATAGATCATGAATTTTATTGGTAGAGAACTAATCATGTGATGTGAAACAAAGACGCATGTACATGGCTCAGGGGAACATGAGTGATATACCTCTTGATGAGGTACATTGCCTTGATCATGCCCACTGTTGGTCATTTTCAGCAGCTTGTACAATATTATAGAAATAGCCCGGGTTCGAGGTTATAATTATGCTGGATAAATTGATACGTTCACGAACAGTAGCAATATTTTTGTCAATGACCCATTCCTTTCCCTTTTTTCAACTGTGCCAAAAAATGTTGTAATAATGTTAGTAGATGACAAACATGGCCTCCAAAGAAGAGGAATCTGTTATCATTACACAACTGACATCATCTGTTGCATGCTCTATGATGAGGTCCATTGGTATTGTAACTCGGCTATTCCCCTGCTTCCGTAAGCGCCAATTCTTTGCTTACAATAAGTAGAGCCATGAAATTGGGCCCTGATCTGCATGGGGATTCTAGACAAGGCCCATCTGACTTGGTCAGCTTGCATGCACCCAGCGGCCATTATGGTCATGGTTGAAAGACACCGGGCCAACAGGGTCTATCGCACATGGCTAGCTTTGCACTGGCAGCTCCGCCAAACATTAGCCTTCACCCATCTGCATCTTGTCGGTGTCCGAGACGGAGCTGCGCTTTATCCAGAGGGACATGATAGGGTACTAAATCTTCCCTCTGATACCGAACCTCCTCATCTTAAACAACAGCCCTTAGAGGTCAGGTCTGGCAACAGAAGCAGCCAAAGCCTTTCCCACGATGCCGCTGGATTGTGTGTGCGTCGACTAATGGGGACAGAGAGATGGAGTGCCTACTCTATAAACGCATCCAGGGAGCCCTATTACTGCTTTTACTCAGGGGAATTCAATAAACATGCTGCCAGTTTGGCCACAGACAAGCTTGCTGTTGGCAGAGGGTCAGCGTCCTCCTTCACTTTACAGACAAGACCCACATGAAACTAGAGGAGGTTGCCCGGAAAATGTACACGTCGGAGCGCATGGGTATATGCATGACTTTGTTTTCTTCTTCTGCACTCCGAATACCTGGCATTGGGATGTGAAGAGGTGTCAGCGGTGCCAGCTGACATGATGGTAGTGGCTCTCCATTGTCTTGATAATGGTTTGCACTCCTATCTGGATCCATTCACTAGAGTGGCGACCCTGGCGCAGGTGCACTTTGCCCAATATGCTGGACGCCCTTTTCTTCCCGTCGTCAGGGGTGTGTAAGTGCTTAGCAATCTCCCCCTCTCAGAGTCCTTGGGGGCCAAGGCAAAGCGCCTCAAGGCCACTGACAAAATTAATTTAAGCCTTTGTACCCAAATCCTCTGGTAAGTTCAAGAAACACGCTTCCTTTGTCATTCCCAGGGGAATGGCGCAGTTGACTTGCTTGTCTTGAGTGACCTCTTTCTAATGGATCCAGGGAAGGCTGTGGGTCGTGGGTTCAGTTCACTTCCGATCGGTGGGTTTTCGAGACAGTCAGCTGTGATTATACACTTAAGTTCACGAGGACCTTCTGTCAGACATGCTTATTTGGCTAATGCCTATGCTGTCCATCATGGCAAAGCATACTTCCTGGAGGGGGAGATCAACACTCTCCTTCTGAAGAGATTGGTGCGGTTTGTCCCCCAATGGTGGACTCGGACGGAATTCATGTCAACATTCTTCTTGTCTCCCAAGAAGGAGAATGGCACGTGACATCCGACTTTAAACCTGAAACCCCTCTACAGATTCATACGTCCGAAGCATTGCCGTATGGACCAGACGTCAAAGACCATTTTGGAATTGATCAAAATGTCCACAAAGGTGGCAAGTCTGGACCTAAAAGACACGTTTTTTCATGTACCGACCAGGCCAGAGCACCGCAAAAACCTACGTTTGCAATAGAACCATTTCCTGTACGTAGTTGTGGTGTTCCCGTTAGGGGTGGCAAACAATTGGGGTGGCACTACGGAGGCGAGGGGTCGTGATTTCAATGTACCTCAAACATTGGATAGTCGTGGGTCATTCTCGAGAGGAGACGGAAGTGGTGCTCTAACTGACTTGGCATCTCACTTCCGGCCTTGGATTCATCATCAATACTGAGAAATCTCACCCACCTTCGTACGGCGAAAGTGGCTCCGGCACTGGCCGGGCTCAGGCTGTTGGGCCTTATGGCCAGTATGGTGGATTTGGTGGATTTTGGAGGATGAGGCCTATTCAACTTCACCTCCTTTCTTTCTACATGCCCTGTTGGCACTCAATCCACCATCCGGTGCATACTACGCCCTGGCTACTCCACCTTTGCTGCTGGCTAGTCGAGGCTGACACTACGCAGGGTCGTGTTTTCCCATCCGTCAGAGACAGTCTCGACTGATGCTTCACTTTACGGTTAGCGGGTGGGGGGGGGTAACCCTCCACCCATGACAATTTCCTCATGTACCCTTTTGACAGCAGTCGCCCAATGGCCATGGAGAAAAATTATAAATCTCCCGCCGCTGCAATTCTTTTAGGGAGTCTGGAGGGTTCACAACGAGTCCGCCTTTTCAGCCGGTGGCCTGTGCCACAATCGCCCACTGGATCATGACAGCCATTCTTTACATCACCAAGGCAGCCTACTGTAAGAACCCCAGTATGTTCTCCAAATGTTACCTGAAGGGTGTCCTTCAGGCAGATGGCAAGGAAGGCGGCAAGTCGAGTTTCGCAAAAACAATAACTGATGGGCTCACCTTTTGTTGATTTTTCTCAAGTTACAAGTTAAACCAAGGAACCATAATACAGCCTGGTTTATTCCTGTTAAGAACAAAGGCATTTAGTCATAATGGCCTAATTATGGCCCAATATTGTCTTTTAATGGAATTTGACAATTTTGGTTCATGAACAAAAAAGGTAGGATTTTGGGGGGTTGACATACATGTACATGTACTCTTGCAAAAAAGGTTGGTCGGGTGCATTTGGTTGCAGCAGCCCTTCCCCTTCAAGTCTGTCAATCCAACATGCTGAAGACTGAACTACTATTTTTAGCTCATTAATTATTCTCTGTTTTCTTTGTCAAGTGCCTGTATCAGATGGTTTGATTTAACAACTTTTAGCTATATTGCACCCTTTCCTCTACACTGTATACATAAACAGAATCTTAGATCTGCATGTACTATGTAAATGTGTGAAGAGTTGGGTGCAGTGAAGAATGTTTAAGTTGGTCTGTATAAAACGTGTGAGAAGGTGTAAATTTCATTTGATGAACATTCTATTGCCAAATAATACTTTGGCTTTAGAATTGGAAGTCAGAATGTCATTTCTATTCTGTCATTTTCAAGGTATAGTCATTCAATCAACAGTTAAAATCTGTTTGTTCTAGCCAAATGCATATTTGTTTGTGTGGTTGCTGTTTTATAGGTATGCAATGCTCAATTAAATTTTTTAATTTGCCACTACATGAGCACATAGAACAAGACATGATTAACAGAAAAGATAAGCAATTAACTAAATTCTCTTTCAATGTTGTGTGCTGGATTATTTCATAAAAATTATTATTTCACACACAAAAACTAAATTTTCTGTTTGTCGTAGGAACATTTTGCAGAGAAGATTTTGAATCGACTTGAAGACTTTGAAAAAATTGTAGTGAAAATTGAAGGAAGCATATATGCTCAATCTGATAAGCTTCAAACAATGCTAGAGGATAAAATGAAGAGATTTGAGTTGCAAGTCCATCAGAAACAAGTTGTATTGGAGAATGAATTGAAACAGGATATGGAAGATATTGAGCAACAACATGACGCTGGATTTAAGAGGGTTAAAGACAGTATGGCAACCATGAGAACTATTTTAGAGGGAAAACAACAACTCCTGGCTGATAATCTTCACAAACAATTAGCTAATGTGAAGAAACTGGTTGTTCTGACTTGATTGTAATCATCAAGAACTGCAAAACTGACATACATATGTTGACATGTGTTTCATCATCATCATTGATTGACTACAACTTGCGTCTGTATCTGGCACGTTGACAGATGCACCACTGGTCTCATTCCATCGTCAGTGTCTTACACAAGTTCATCATCAGTCACAAGTGCTACAGTCCTCTATCAGGGTCTTGACCATCCAGCGCATCAGAGTGTAGCAGCCATCAAGGGACTTGTTTATAGACTTAGTTAGGATCCAATTTCACACCCATGATGGAGGACTGTCTCGATTGCTGTTGTTAAAGAGGGGTTCCCAGGTCAGACTCATTTTTGTGATGAACTAATTTTCGAACCGATTGAGCCCTTGTGAGCTGAAATTCTCTGTATGTACAGATCGTATTTAAACGTGATGCCATGTAATGTTTTTCGATTTTGACAAAAATTGCAATTGAAGGGTATCAAACACAGAGACATTTTTAAGACTCTTTCCTTAAGTCTTCTTGCTGTCCAGAGGAGATACTTTTCACATCATTAAGTGATATCCAGGAAATTCAAGTGCATCACAAAACTGAGTTTGACCTGTGACCCCTCTTCAACAACAGCAATCGAGACAGTCCTCCTTCATGGGCGTGAAATTGTACTCTAACTAATCAGAAACTTGCTTCAGTGGTCTTGAGTGGCTCATGTCAGCTACATGTACCTCTAATCACAAATTCATATTGATAAAGATCAAGTGCCTTTTAAGTGGATTTCTGAGGAAAAAAAATTGACACAATCTTTTATTATGAGTTTAATCGACAAGTATTAAACATTGATTGTCATAAGCCCATAGTTTGAATAGGGTTTGGATACAGATATAATCATTTTTAATCACATGATTGGGAAATTTATGAGTGTATGAAAACAATCTTTAAAAGTGATTCTCATTGTAGTGTACAATTTTGTAAACGTAATATCTGCAGTCTCAAAGAATTAAGTGTTGTATTCTTTATGAGGCATTATTGTACATTAGACTCCACAGTGTGCAGTCAATCATAATAGCACACAACCCATACTGAAGAGTGTAGCTTAACCACTTCATGATGAATGATATCTTTATCCATAAATTTTTTGGGACAAGACTTATGGCGGCTGTTAACAGTGTTGATGCCTGGAACAACTTTTTATTTCCCTTAATTTTTTTCTGACTGCCAGATGGCCGACGGTTTTATCCACCCAGACTTTCCAGTAGCCTGTTGAGGCAGGAACCCATTGTGATACGCCCTGTTCACCGGTAAAAAGAGCCAGGTTCTGGAAAACATGCCCTTTAAAATCCCTTTCCGGGGGGTTATTGTGTAAACCCTGATTCCAGACCTTTGTCCTGTTGTACAAATCTGCATCTACCTAGCATGAGGTAGTGTTTAAGGTTTATTGTATTTTCTAGATCATTTTAGTTGGTGTTAAGCTTTTTGAGAAAATTTGATGTTTATTGTTTTGTGAAAATGTACTAAATGTATAGGCTTTATCTACATTTTGCTGTATGAAAGCAGCATTAACAATTGCCTTAATCTGTCATAATTTTTACTTTTATAGGTCTCTGAATATATCACTTTGAAAATGAAGTTTGACCTTGTGACCTTCATCTGTTTCTGTTGGTATTTAACTTCCCCCCCCCAAGAAAATAATAATAAATAACTGGACATAATTTTTGTTACGCAACAAAAAACAAGTTGTTCGGCATGACGTTCAAATGTTACATGTACATGTAACACTTTGCAACTTGAATGCATATAATTATTACACACATTTTTGAATTTTTTTTAAAATTTCGACCACTTATTGATAACAAAGCAATCTGCAAGGCTCAGGGGTAAAAGTTTATTCCATATAGAGACACCATCTAAATTCGAGATTATATTGTTTGCAGACCTCAAAACGACACCGAGAATGTTTATTTTCATTTAAGCTTCCAGTTTTGACCAGAATTGAAGGTCACGCGGAGACACACTTTGTGTAATAGTTATACAAAATGCCAAGAGCTGTCATATGGTGCAAAGATAATGTATGTGGTTCTCCAGATAAGAATTGTTTAGATGTTAAAGGTTAATTAAATGTTATAACATCGATGTCGTCATCATCCCGAAAATAACTGCGGTTTCATCTACACACCTAGGTCTAAGTACATACGTAAAGTTTGAGGTTTTAACCCTTTTTGGTTAATGGGATATGAGTTTTGAAGTATGGAGTATCGTCTTTCAGTTTCGACCAGGAGTAAAGGTCACGGAGGGTCACACTTGTGTAAGATTTTAAAAATACTCCGATGTCTTTCACATGGTCAAAAGATCTTGTATGTAGCAAAAATGGTTCTCCAGATTTGTTTTTTGTAAATCACATTGATTTAATGTTATGACGTCATTGATGACGTCATCATCCCGAAAATCTACGCGGTTTTATCAACACAAAGGCCTGAGTACATGGAAGGTTTAAAGTCAAAACCCTGTATGGTTCACGAGATATGATTTTTGCATATACAGTACATATAAATATACCTGAACGGGGGTTAGCATCAATTCAATCCGACAGTTGAAAGTCATAACAAGATTGTAGACGAAATAAGGAATGCCCCCATCTTTATAACGATGACTTTGGAACAATAAAGCTTACCATTTAAACCACCGGGTCTGAAGGGCAAACTCAGCGGGCCTAGAACGTATTTGGAAGGCATGGTCACGTCGATCAAATTTTTTTGGTGAGAAGCGAACCAATGTCGTTCTGTTTCGTTGTAAGTTTTTGTCACGTATTAAAAGTCATACAAATCCCTAAAGCAGGTGGACACCTCAGTGAAACCTCCACTTCTATTTTGTTTCCATTAAGCCATCAGACGGACACAACGGAACTAAATTCACACTGAACTTTGAATGAGTTTGGGTTCTTATGTGCGGAACAACGTGTTGTTAAAACGTACAAGAATAAGCAACGGAGTGATGTAGATTTCCGAGGCGGCCTCTATCACAGAGCGAGCCAAAAATAATGTCCCAGCAGAGAGCGCGGGATAAAAGCATTAACAGTTATTTGATACAGCACCAACGTCCTTGTAAAAGGTACCACTTACATTTCTGTTATGCACAGGCTTCCTGGACTTTGGACCTTATGAATAATGGAGTGGAACACCTAAAAACTAATCTCGAGTGTTTGTTAAAACAAACACTTAAGGTGTTCGGGAACACATAATAAATAACACCTGTTTAGGACCAGAAGTTAAGATCCTATTTGTATCATTTGTGTGCAAAAGTTTGAGCAGTTAACAGACCTACAATCTGATATAAAAATTGTGATAAAATAATAAGTAGTTCTGGAAATATACATTTTTGAAATTTTAAACTTCCAGTTTGAACCGAAAATCAGGGTCAAATGAGGTCAAATTGTGTGGAGCATTTTCAGAGTCATGACAGGCCTATCCGATGATGTACAGATTGTGAAAATCAATTATGTAGTTTTGGAGTTAAGATTTTTTCAAATATTAACCTTTAAATTAATGTAACTTGACACCTGATGACGTCACCATGACGTTACTAAAGCGGTTTCATCTCTTAATGAATATCTAACTATATGTCTTGTTTTAAGTTCATATAATTTTGAGAAGGGAGCTTTTGTTAGAGGACAAGGGATGCTGAGAAGAAGAAGAAGAAGTTTCAATAAAAACTAGACATGAATTTTTGTTGCAACAAAAACAAGGTGATCGGTGTAGACATTTTTGAGAAAGAGAAAATCGAATAAACATGTCAGGTACGGCAAATTGATACGTAAAGTGAATGGTGGGAGATTTCGAATTTGAAATAAAAAAACTTTGATAAATTTAAAAACTGATGACATCATTTCGTTTTATTATTAAGACATTGAGATTCATAAGTATCTGCTAAGTTTTTGAAAATGTTACAGGCTTTCGGTTAGGCCTATTGTTTTGCTTGAATTGAAAGACCTATGGGTAAATCTTTATTCCATATAGTTGAATTGAAAGATCTATGGGTAAATCTTTATTCCATATAGAGGGACCATCTGATTTGAAGATCATATTGTTTGCAGGCTCAAAACAAGGAACGGGGTAATTATTTTCACTTAAGCTTTCAGTTTTTACCAGAACTGAAGCTCACAGGGGGACACAATTTGTGTAATCATGGGGGATGGTGCAAGTTATGTATGTAAAAATTTTGGTTCTCTGAATATAAATTGTATTAAAGGTTAACTTAATGTTATAACACCATGGAGTCGTCATCATCCCGAAAATAACTGCGGTTTCATCTACAAACTCGGGTCTAAGTACATGAAAAGTTTTAGGTCTCAAACCTTTTTGGTTAGTGGGATATGACGTTTTTAAGTATGGAATCAACATCTTTCAGTTTCGACCAGTAGTAATGGTCACAGAGGGTCATACTTTGTGTAATATTTTTTAAAAACTCAAGGGTCTTTCCAAACTCTTGTATGTAGCAATTATGGTTTTCTAGATATGTTTTTTGTAAAAATGAAACATTGATTCCATATTATGATGTCATTGATGACGTCAACATGCTAAAAACATGTGCGGTTTCAAATTGACACACTAATTAGGTCTAAGTACATGGTTAGTTTAAAGTCAAAACCCTTTTTGGTTCACAAGATATATATATTTTTTATGCACAGTATCGACTCAATCCGACAGTTGAAAAACATACCGTAATTAAATTAAAAATTTTGAAAGTAAAAAGAAAAAAAAAAGTATATCAATGTCTTGGTACCGGTAATTACACGAATTGTGAGCCACTCTCTCTACTTTCCGAGACCAATTTTAAAAATGCACTAGTAACACCACTCCTCAAAAAGCCTTCACTAGACTCTGAAAATTTAAAGAACTTCCGTCCAGTCTCGTCTAATTCAAAATTTGTGTCAAAAGTTGTGTTAAAAGTTATTGCGTGCCGTCTCATATATACGTAGATCATTTATCTTCAAACAATCCATGGGAACAATTTAAATCTGCTTACAGAAAATACCACAGTAAAGAAACAGCTCTACTCAGGGTTCTAAACGATATTTTATATCATCAAGACAATAAATTTTGTGTATTTCTGATACTTCTCAATATTTCTGCATCCTCAATTGACAACCATGACATCCTTTTTAGACACCCTGCATCAATTGGTGTCAAAGGTTTGGCTCAGAAATGGATACAATTGTATTTTGAGTGATAAAACCCAGGTGGTGAACATCTCTGTATTCTGTCTGCTTTTGAACCGCTACCCTTTAGTTTACCAGAAGGATCGGTCCATTGCTTTTTACAATCATGCTGCCCTGATTGCTAATATTGCACGTGAACACTCACAGGTATACACAACCTTATGGATCCAGTTTGTGGGGTCCTGCTATTGTTGTTCTCTTATTCCCTTATCTAAATAATTCTCTTGTGGGGTCCATTGTTCCATACACATACGTGGATGACACACAATTTTATTTGTCATTTGATTTCAAAAAACCACACAGTGAAAAATCAGCTTGTCACCATACCAAAGTATGTAGTTCAGAGATAAAGTCCAGGATGACTTTAAACATGTTAAAACTAAACAAAGAAAAGACGAAATTTCTCATTATAACTTCAAAACATCATCAACATAAGACGACATTGCCACTATTCTTGCCTCACCCTGGGCATGAAATTTCAGAATTACTTTGATAACACGCTATCCATGAATAAACATCCCTATAAAGGGCCAGAATTTTTGAAAGTGTTCAGAATCGGTGAATCACATGCAGATGGAGATTTTTCTAGAGTTTGGGTCACAGATGGAGAAGGCTTGTAGCAAGTATGGATATGGGGATCGGGAGCTTGTTTGTTTGATGATTCCTACATTTAGCTGTACGGTACTATACAGCACACGTACACTATTTCTACACGTACAATGTACACATGGCTGTACAGGTCCAGAGTATATTTTGTACGTGTAGGCCTACAGTATCCTGCGTTGTCATGCAATGTGGGTCATCACACACATGTGCGTTGGCATCCAGTTTTGACCAGATGCAAAGATTAAAATGTTACCATCTCAGTGCAAAAGTTTGAGCAGGATCACTCATCAATAAACTGATGCAAAATTAGTCGTGAAATATTACGTGGTTTTTGAGATATGAATTTTTGAAATTTTCAACTTCGGTTTGAGCCAAAAGTCAAGAACAAATGGGGTAATGCTTTTTGTAGCGTTTGTTGAACTTTTAGCGACCTTTCCGAATATGAATAGATTGTAAAAATCTAACATGTGGTTCATGAGTTATTAATTTTTCAAATATTAAATTTGGATTTCATGTAATTCAATACCTTTTGACGTCATCATGACATCATCAAGTTTGTGTCATCTTAATATTAAGGTCCAATTGAGGTCCAGTTGTCTGATGAGTTTCAATGTTCAATTCAATGTGAATCTTGAGTTATGCCCTGAAAATGTGTTTTCTTTTAACAAAAACCAAAGGCAAACATTTACCTTTCGGTATGACCGGAAGTAAAGGTTATACGATTTTGGCAAAAACTTTTTGAATGTTGCCCTAGTCTCGATCTATCACATGCCCAATTATGAACACCATAGCTGTGAAGTTCAATGAAATACAGCGATTAGCATATGGGCATTCTAAAAACTTAAATGGCTTGTAATTTGATACCTGATGACGTCACGATGACAATATTGTAATATGCACTAGGTCTGATCAGGGTCTATGGTAGACATATGAAGTTGATGCAATGTTTAGAAGTTTGCATTCAGGCCCGAGAAAGAATTGGCGAGAAGAAAAAAAAAAAAATTTATTTTTTTGTTAAATTGCAAATAATAAAAAAACAATTGTTGAGGTCACAGAAAATAGTTACAAAAGTT
>CM021533.1:7446963-7458338 GCA_010994315.2 Pisaster ochraceus
ACATTAATTCAACATTGACAACAAAGCTGAAACCCCAGTGTTTGTTCGTTACAAACTCGTTTCTAGTTTATCATTGATATGTTTGGGTACAGGATGCTTGTAAGATCTGTTCAGTGTGTATGTGCATTCATGGTGTGCTGGGCTCCATAAAGAGGTCAAAATGAATTGCTAGAAGAACAATTGAAGTTACTTGTGTACACATTTGTATTGAAATCATTTTAAACCTAAATGTACAACCCACTTACTTTCTCTTAAAGGGATCTACACATGCATGACATGTACTGTACATTGGGTTATTTATATTGGAATTTCGGCTGGTGCATCACTCTCTTAACTGACGGTCTAGGTGGTCATTTCTTAGATCATCATAAGAGGCCATTCCTGTTGACATTATCCCCTTTTAATAAAGTTATGAATGAGACACAAGTCCCATTTAACAAAAATTGGTTCACAATAAAATAATGTTTATAATACAAGTAAATTCAATTTTGGGGTTGAACAACGAAAAATTGCCTGGAGCGGATTCGGTATAGCTTTCTTCACTGAGCTTTTAGCCCTTAGTTGGCGGTCTCCTTATTTTGTCAATACCTTTGGTGGGGGTGCCAGAAACTATACAACCTGTATCTGCAGTATAGCGAGGGGTCAGGCCCGTAACAGGAATGCCCCCCCCCCCCCCAAAAAAAAAGCCCCCAAAACAAAAACAAAAAACTAAACAACAACAAAAACCCCAAAAACTAAAAACAAAAAGAAGAAAAAGTCCAACCCAAATTTTTTAAAAATGGTGCGCAAAAAATAAAATAAAATAAATAAGCGCAAAAATTGACCCAATGGCTTGAATGGGGCTTTCATCCCCAAAATTGCCAACTACCCGCCTCGTTGCAACAAGCGGCACTAATGTGCCGATGTACTACTTTTCTTTCATTTTCGCCCCCCCCCCCCCCCCCCCCCCCCCCCCCTGTCAACAAAAGCTCGCTTTGCAATCTTGGCCCATGATTTATGTGGCGCTCTTTTACCTGGCTGAAATATTCTTTGGAACCGGCTGTCACATGTGTCACATCCAACAGTCCATGTTTTGCAGGTTTCTGGTTTGTTTGTTAGAACAAAAGTGTTATTTGCACCTTAATAAATCTTTATTTGCACCTTGAGATATTTTACTGATGACTGTCCTTAAATGTGTGCACATATTCATGAAGAGTGTGTTCAAACTATGGTTCAAATGTAGAGAAGTTCATGTACATCGACATTTTTATACAAAGTACTGGTAATTGAACATTATTTTTGGTCAGTTTGTTGGGGTTTGTCTAAGAATAAAGCAGTTATGTTTTTTTCTTAATCAACAGGTTTGTGGGAGTAACAAGTGCTACAGAGAGAAGGCTGTGTGTACAGTGTTGTGTTGCAAGGGCTGCTCTCACTATGAGTAGTGGCAATGCTATGCTTAGCTGTCACCATTGTGGATACTTGGCTACATCTCCTGTATATCTTGCCCAACATCTGAAACGTCACGGTTTAGAATACGAAGGTCCCTGGCGTACCTGTGATAATTGTAACTTTGCAACAAGATCTGCACAAGAGTTCAGAGCTCACACCAAGCAGCATTCTCGTGAACTACCCCAAGATTTTAAGTGTGGGTATTGTGGAAAGAGCTACCAGACATTCAAAAACTTAGAAAAACACTGTGTTCAGGTTCACGGAAAGGATAGTTTGTCAGATATGGAGGACGCACCTCATTCAGGAAGTAGTAATGGAAATGAATCAACAGTCAATACTTTTCAGTGTAGTGAATGTGAATTCACTTGTAGAAGTCACGGCAGCATGTGGTATCATCAGAAAAAAATGCACCCAACAGAAGAGGACAAACAAAAAGAGTGGCACTGTTGCCAGATCTGTGGTTTGACATTTGTTTATAAGCAACGTTATTATGCTCACATGGAGCAATATCATGCTCTGTCCATGGATGAACCTATTGAAAGTGATGAACTACCACCGAGTGACAACTTCCACACAAGTGAACATAGTTCATCTCCTCCGACAGAAAAACATGAGCTAAGACCAGGACAGCTTATTATTAAGTCTGAGGCAATATCGGATGGTGAACCAGATGCTGACTCGGAGCGGGATGGAGGCTCATGGGTAGATCATGATGATTCTAATGAAAATTTGATGTTATCTCATGATGAAATAAGACCCAGCAGTGAAGGTGATATTGATATTGAAAATGAGGGTAATAATGGAAATCTAGAGGATGATGATGAAACTCCACCGAGCTTAAGACAGATGCTTGAGAGAGGGCCTAGCCCAGCAAGAAGTGTTGGTAGTAGTGGTCAGTTTGAGCGTAGACCACCAGGTGTAGGATTTCCTTGTGATGATTGTGATTTTGTTGCAGCATCTTCAAGTGGACTGTGGTATCATCGACGTAAAGTGCATGAACCAAATAAGATGGCCACATGCCCGCATTGTGATTACACTGCAGTAAGCAGTCGAGATGTACAGAAGCATTTGCGAAAGCATACAAATGAACGACCCTTTGACTGTAAGTACTGTGAAAGAAACTTTACACAAAAGAACCATCTTTTCAATCACATCATTACAATTCATAAAGGAGAAAAGTTACCAACAGAGATTGATGAATCATCAGACAGTCGTTCAGCTGCACCTGCTGTACCCTCTCCCAGCCATGAAAGCAGTAGACCTTTTACATGCAGTCAGTGCGGTAGAGCCTTTGCAAGGAAAAACCTGTTGCAATTGCACAAAATGACTCATGGTATGGTGCAAGATCAGAAAGACTGTGATGGGAATGAAGATGAACAAGGTAGAGAAGAGAGATTCAACAAAATGGATGAAAATCCTGATGGTGCCGGCCCAAGTAATGTACAACCATCTAAAACAAGTATTACAGAACAATGTCAATGTACTATTTGTCAAAAATCAGGCCCCAACATGGTTGGATATAATTACTTGAAGGAAAGTCTTGCACCCAGTGGCAAGAAACGGTTTGAATGTTCTTTGTGTAGAAAAATATTTTCAGCCCTATGTAAGTGTTTAGGACATATTAAACTTCTGCATGCTAATGCAAGTGGCAATCCATATAAGTGCAGGAACTGTGGAAAATGTTTCCTGGCAGTGACTTCCCTGTGTGGTCATATGAGAGCTCATCGTGAGCGTAAGAAATTTAGCTTTCAGTGTGGCATCTGTGAGAAGGTTTTTCAGATTGGTGAAGCACTGAAAAGACATGTTGTTGCTTTTCACAGCAAGGCAATCTCTAAAGAAGCTCTTGCTGCTGCAGTCAAACATGGCTCAAAACTGAAACTAAAAATCAGATTACCAAAACTAACTGACAAATTACTTGATAAAGTGTCCACAAGTGAAAATAAAGAACAAGTGCGGGATGGTAAGAAACATGCACTGCCTAAAACAATGACATGCAGTAAGTGTGGGCTAAGCTTTACACAAGGCAATTCATATGTGCGACATATGTGTAAGCATTTAAACATTGTCCCATATGATTGTAAGAAATGTGGTAAGTTGTTCTCTTCTCAAGCTGTGCTTAAGGCTCATATGCAGCACCATAATAGTGCCCAGATATATCAATGCATCCGGTGTAACTTCAAAGCAAAATACCTAACACAGCTTTATGTACATATGGAAAAGCATTTTGGGAAAGGTGTACATGGTTGTGTGTACTGTACAACCAGGTTTACCAAAAAGTCAAACATCAAGAAGCATATCTTGACCAAACATCGTGGGAAGCGGCTAGCCTTTGAGGACTACAGTGCTACTGTACAGCCAGAAGATGAAGTGATTGATCAAGAAGAGCAAACTGATGATATGGCTCCAAATGAGCAAGTTGAAATGAGTGACACACAACCACATCCTGTGCATGTGTATCCTGCTCCAGCTTCAATAAGTCCAAGCAGACAGACTCCATCCAAACAAGCAGTTGTTGGTACACCCAATATGCGTGTTGAAATTTCACAGCCTGATAGCAGTCAGATTGCAGAAGACAGGCCTCCAAGTACACTCAGTTCAGAAGGATCAGTACACACAAGTGTGTCTGGTACTCCAAATCAAGCTAAGAATATTAGCCACCAACAAAAAGAAGTCAGAACAACAACTGTGCTTAGTCCTGTTGCAAAGAAAGACAGTTTTGCTGACCAGAAGTGTGCAGACTGCCTGTCAAAGACCTCAAACAACCTAAAATGTAATCACTGCGGAATAGTGTTTTTGGACATGGTTATGCATACCATCCACATGGGATGGCATGGTCGTAATGATCCATTTGAATGCCATACTTGTGGTCGTAATTGTGGAGATAAGTACGGTTTCATAACTCACATATTTAGAGAACCACATAACTGAGATTTGGTACATCTTAAAACCAGATTAAAGAACACCTGATTTCACAGGTATTTTGTTTAATTTAGTATTCGTTGACGATTCAATATCTTTAATGTAAATAATGCTGAACTGTCTTGTTTGGCTGCTTAAAATGGGTGAAAATTCTCAGTTCTTACAGTTTGAAGCTAATGTAATAAGGGTCAAGTTCTAATTTGAAAAAGGTGTTTTTTGAAAAGTAATAAGTTTTATAATTGTGTGGTTTGATTTGAGGTGCATGTAGTGATTTTTGTTTGTACTCTTTCTGAAATTTCCGAGGAGAATAGTTGTGGCTCACATGTACTCTGAACTGCACGTGCATTACTTTGGCTGTTGTGGTAATGAGAGGTACATTTATATGGGGCATTGTATTGTAGTTGAGATTTGTCAATGTTTCTATGGAGCCCTAAAGGAACGGGAAAAGACAAAATGAACAGGTAAAAACATAAATAGAAAATATGTGTGCGTGTCATCCCCTTTAAAAAATAGTTTGTTTCCTGTGATATTTCACACCTTCAAAATTTTACTTTGCTCCCTTGAAGCATTTTTGTAACCTTGAAATAATGTTTTGTTCACTCAAATTATTTATAATTTCATTCTCACACAAGATTATTTCTTTTAAACGAATTGTACTTCAAAAGAAAAACAAAATTGTTTTGAGTAAAAAATACCAACATTATTTTGAGGGAGTGCAATAAATGATTTGAAGGCTTAACTGAAGTTGACTTAACTCAAGGTACAGGCTCGCAAAGCTCTGAATTTGTTAAGGTAAGTGATTTTTCAAATCTGCCCTAAAGGAACACACACAAAACTATTGTATGCATTTCCTTGAGGGGGCTCTCAGTAAGGTACAGAACTTTAAATAGTTTCATATCACGATAAATCAAGTGGCATATTCCAAGGGCTATGTACCAGCCAACTATTTTGTGATTAACAAATCATCATTTTAAGTAAACGAGGGAATAAAATTGTTATTTAAAAAATGAAAAATTATGAAATGTTATTTTGGGGGAACAAATATTTAACCAGACCATGAATTTTGGGGAATGAGCAAATTTGTCTATAATTGGATCCGCACTAAAATCTAATCAGTTTCCCTAGTTACAATCTCAGCGTACTTATATTAAGCAGTAGTTCATCTTAAAAATAAATTGACAACCTTACCTTTACATAGAAATTGTCTTGTTTACCTGTTCCTGAAGAAGTCCATTTTCACTGTTAAATGGGCTATATGTGCAATGATATGAAATGACTTTGGGGAATTGTCATTGGCTTACACCATGTGAAACTATTTTCTCTTGTAATACATGTATATCATCCTAGAATATTATGCATGCAATGACAAATCTTTCAAATGTGGGGATCACCTAGTGTACTCATGAACACAATACATTGTTTATTGCATTTCATTTACTTATATGTTTATTACATACTCTTATGTGACTGTAAATGTACATGCTGCAATTTATTTTACAATGAGCTCTATCTAGACTTACTGTACAAGTGAGTAACATTGTGGATGCCTGGGAAAACCAAGACTCTGTATGCAGCACCCACTTATTGTCACTCAGGTTCAGCAAGTTTCAATGTTGTAGATAATAAAAGAGTTTTGAAAACCTCATTGTGTCACACATGTATTATGTAAATACTTGTTGAGAAGTTCAACCTTAACAGTTAGGAATGCCCATGTCACTGTGTTGTTTAATGTTCAAAGCTGACATGATGCAAATTGTGAGCTTTTGATCACTGAAAATCTCAAGATCAGTTCATGCATTTAAACAAAATTAAAGCACATGCGCTCACCTCTTTAGGGCAAAGTAAATAGATCTTAGCTGTTTTACTTAGCAAGTTACAACATGTACATTTGATTAGATGTCACTGTTTAAAATGATGTGTACATGCATATAAGGTCACCTCTGCCATCATAAGTATTTGACCAAATTGATGTTCATGGTTAATTGACTGACTTGTGTGTACATTGTAGATTTGAAGCTCTGCATGGTTGTCGTTTTGATGTGAAATACAGTACATGTACACTGTACATGCACAGTACACCATGTGCATGTATGTAATCTCACTGTATCAAAAAATCACAGTTCTGAAAATTGTGACTCCTCATAATGGGGTCATGTACCACAGTATCTTTAGAGTAAAAGACAGTTTATGTTAGCTTGTAACTACATGTAGATACAAGGCAGGAGAATGCGGTTCATACATGCAGCTCTGGGTTCATAAAGCAACCAGTTGTACATCTTGTAAATGCATAGCAACAAATAAATCAACACTGTTGTTAAATGGCTTTAGATTGATTGTGACTGTTTTTCTGCTATACACATAGATTTGTTAAGCAGTTTGTGGTGTTAGATACCCATACAGACTTTCTGTGAAATGAAAATAATAGGAGGATAATAATAAGACAGGGCACCAACACGTTTTTTCCTGAAATTCAACATTTTCTTTACCAATTATTATCACTGCTGCTGTTTACTCACTGTGCTTGAGCTTTGACAATATTATTCATCACCCCCAGTGACAATGCTGACATTGATTTACACAACCGCTTTGTTGTACTTTGAATTATTTGGTTGACTGTATTTCTCTGAAGTATAGTTTGGAACATGGGAAACTTTGTCACAGTTTATGCCATCTTAAGTAAAAAAACCAAAAACATTTTCTGAATTGTTTAATGTCCATTGACACTTTTTGCAGCTATAGAACAGGTATGGTAAGCAGTCTGCATTATAGCAATTGTTTTAAATTAAGTTGTATTTAAGAGTTTTCACCAGCTTCATGTTACCATAGAGAAGACAGGACTCACTCACATATAATGGTTATCATTAAGTAAAATCCATATAAAGGTTAGTCAAACTGTTGTGTACATATTAACCTTGGTAGTGTTAATCAATTTGTTTAATTTTAAAAAGTAATGAAATTAATAAAGAAGAGTCATCCTTGTTAGCTATTGTGAAACAATAGAACAGTTTATCATGATAATATTTTTTTTTAAAGTAGGGTTAGTTTCTTTTTAATTAGGAGATTCTGTATAGCTAACTGGAATGCACATCATACAGGGATGTAATTTGATACTTTGTGTTGTTTCGATGACAAAAGTCTTCTTTGACTTGGCCAAGTTGTCAGCTACAATAAGGTATATCAATTGTACCAATGGTAATTTTAAGTATACATTAAAAAATATTTAAACTTTAAATCCTCTTTTAGTGGGCACTCTTGGGGGCCTGGATCGCACTGATGATTTCATACAGGGGTCATTATCCAATTTTTGTATAACATTGGCTGTCAAATATTTATTTGAACTTATGTTTAGACCAGAAGCAAAAAAAGGTTAGAATTGGTTTAACATGTCTGAAATGTAACACTAGAAATTAATAGCAAGATGGCACGAAGATGATGAAATTAAATGTATGTCAAGTCGTTCAGGAGATATTATTTTTTTTGTTACAACTAAAGTTTTGATTTAATGTAATGTACATAGATACCTGAGTACAACATGATCATATATAAGCATTTTTGTTTTAGATACCAAGTTTAGTCTTAAGCTGCAATAATAGTTTATCTAGGAAGAAGCCTTGAGTGCTAAATTTTTGAATGGTTTACGTTTGAATGATTAATTAAATTGTTGGAACGAATTAGCCCAATTGTTCAAATTTTGACTTAATCACATGCCATCTTTTATTAAGTAAATTAAAGAACAGATTGTCAGAATGTTTGTCAAAGAGTTCAACCAGATTAATGTTTCAGATATCATGGTTAAAATGAAGTACAATTGATATTAAAATTTTAGCCAAAGTGAGTTGTGTACATATTATGCGTTATAGATTTGAGGTGAATTATTTGTGTTTAATTTTAAAAGTAATGACGATAATAAAGAAGAGTTTTTGTTGGCTATTGTAAAACAGTTGCAACAATTCATAATATTAATACAACACCTTCTCTTTTGAATTTTTTTTTGACATGTACCTCCTATTTAAGTAAGAGGTTCTGCATCTAGCTTAAAACCTGCAGACATTGGTTAAAATTATCCAACACCAGTATCCACTCTTTATGAGACTGAACATACACATTAAACAACAAACTTGAAAAGTTTACATGTAAGCTCAATCTGTCATCCCAGGCACAATAAATAAGGGAGGGGGGTAGGGAAGAAATGTTTTCACTGTTGTCAAACATCAGAGTTTTTGACTTGTGATATCAAAACTGTTTTATATAATTCTTAAGGTATCAATGTGTATTCAGTTTGCGGTAACACCATGTGTGTATCTACTTTGCTGTGTAGATTTGTTTTTGGGAACTAGGTCTTGCTGTTTATTCTACTGCCGCAGAGTAAATTTTTGAATTTGGGAGACTACTTAGTTCTGAAAAGAACTGCCCAACTTACTACCTGGGCAGAAGGTATGAAATCGGCCGGGACTGCTACTTTTGCTCAGTGGATCAGGAACTTCTCGTCACTAAATTCACAGCTGCGATGTGAGTTCTTAATTGTTCTCAACGTTTCGACTAGCCTGCTCTAGTCATCGTCAGGAGACTGAAGAGTATGAGACATGATGATCTATTTATAAGGATTCAGAGGTTTCAGTGTAGAGTCAGACACTGATCTAATTGGTTCTTCTCAAAGGAGAACTGTGATGGAGGACTGAGAGTCATTGTGTGGGTTGCCCATTGTGTGTGAGTGCCCTGTGTAGTGGGGCGTGTCAGTAGACTGTGGGATATCAGTGGAGCAGGGTGGTAGGATTGTGTGCCAGATATGTACTGCTAATGAAGTAACCGATATCTTGTGGCACAGCATTGTGCTTGTGTATTTCGATAGCTTCCCTGATGCGCCGTGTATACCAAAGTCTCTCAGGAGCTATGATTCGAGCCTGATCCCAATCTATGGCATGGTCTAGATCGATGGAGTGTTTGACAATGGCATATTTGTTATATTCCCCTCTGCGGCCATGAGCCTTATGTTCTTTGAGCCTTGTATTATAAGGTCCCTACCAGTCTCGCCAATCTACACTTAACCACATCAGCTAGGAATTCGGTAAACTCCTGCTTGACTGCTATCGTCGTATTCATCTTTGTGGGTTTGTAGCTTTGATTCCAACTTATTGTGAGTATGGTAGTAGACCTTAATCAGAGGATACGCTGGGTTTTATGTGAAAAATAACCAATGTATGAAAGGACTGCAATGGGCATATCTGAGAAGTTTGCAGATAAAGAGTTGTGTTCGCGAAAGTCTGACTCTTGTTTGTTAGGCCTGTACCTATTCTCTTTTAGCCCTGTGCTTAGGTGCCTCAGTGCGTTTGGTAAGAGTTCATCATCACAAATCATGTGAGCCCTTCGAAGTAGGGTGCGGTTCACTGAGGCTTTCACAGGAGGGTGAAATGACCGAGCATTAACATAGTTGTCTGTATGAGTCAGTTTTCTGTACATGGAGTGTGCAAGAGAACCATCAGTGCTCTTGGAAATGAGTATATCAAGGAAAGGTAATGAATCGGATGTCTCTGTTTCTATGGTGAACTGAATGTTGCCGTTTAAGGTTACTAAGGAAGTCAACAATGTTTTAACAGTTCATGTGACCAAATGATGAACATGTCATCCACATATTGAAGCCAAAGCTTGGGCTTGAGTTGAGCTGAGCCCAGGGCTCTCTGTTCAAAATCTTTCATGAAGATGTTCGCCAAGACGGGGGAAATTTGAGACCCCATGAAAGTACCCAAAGCCTGTCTGTAAAACCCATTTCTCCATTGGAAGTATTCAGACTTCACACATGTCAATAATGGATCTGGTCTGGTGTTAGGCTGGTTCGGTTGGTTAGAGTTTCATTTTGTTCGAGTACCGATGTGATAATTTGGCATGCTTCAACGGTTGGTACGTTAGTGAATAGTGATTTGACATCAAAACTCACTAGATCAGAGGTCTGTAATTCAATTCCCTTCATGATATCGATAAACCCTGCTGAATTAGGTTCATGGTGAGGCATTTTGCCCACAAGTGGGTGTAGAAGCTTTGCCAAGTGTTGTACGATGTTGTAGGTAGGGGAACCCCGAGAGGAGACAATAGGGCGGATTGGTTTGTCTGGTCAACCAAAGATTCATAAACCAGACAAACCACTCCGCCCTATTGTCTCTAATCTGGTGAAAATCACATGAAATCAAACCTTTATTACAAAAACCCCCAAAGTAGTTGAGTTGTGGTTTAGTTGTTTCAAACTAAATTGATTACATGTACATGTACAACATGTACATACACATGTACAACATGTACACTAGTCAATTTTTTGCTCTCTATGTGAGGACTTTCCTTTGTCCCTCTAACTTAACACTCTCCATAGACTTAGCGCATGAAAAAATGTGAGGACACAAAAATACAAAGGATTCCAATGTGAGGACAGCATTGTCCCTTTTGTATTCCTTTGTTCTACTGTCCCCACTCTGATGGTACTACCATTACATGTAAATGTACAACATGCATAAAGCAACAATGTGTAGCACTACAACATACACAAAACAGTTGGATAAAGTCGCAATAAATGTCCAAACACAAGGTAGAATTTTATTTACATATTCATATTTGATGAAAGAATTCTTAAATATCAAAGAAGATAACCTCAATCCATTCAATAAACAATGGGTGGGGAATATTACTTACAAGTAAGAATAAAGAATAAAGTAACGATAGTGGTGATGACGACCAGGTTCACTAAAACGTATTCCGAGTTTAACTATTCTGTAGGTATGTTGTCCTTCATTTTGCTGCTAAAAACTGGATTTTTAAGATTATTTTATTCAAAGCTAAAGTACATGTCAACTGGAAGTGCCCCCTTTATTGTCTTAAATTAGCTGTATCCCCATGATAAAGAATCAAAAGCAATGTAGTTAGAGATGCTGAGGAAGTTGTATCATCATGATGATGTCATTGGATGTTCAATTACATTTAAATCATAGTTTAATATTTAACAAAAGATAATAACTCATTAACTACACAATGTTTTTTTTTTTTTT
>CM021533.1:7459338-7472413 GCA_010994315.2 Pisaster ochraceus
TTATGGGGGCTGTTTAAATGTACCAAACCATTCATCTGTGTGCATTTCCCCCCAGCTCATTTGAGAGGGGGGGGGGTGTCACTGCATAGACCTTCACTTCTACATGTACATGTACCTAAATGTTAAAATGTCATGAAGTGTTGAATTACACTAAATCAAAGATTAATACCTCAAAAATCATAACTACTTAACCATTCAACAGAGTTTTACAATCAATACATGATATATGTGGGTTTGAAAAACTTAACAAAAGTTGCACTGAACTGACCCCAGTTGGACCTTGTCTTCCACTTCACATGGAAAGTTTATGTGAACAATACCACCCATTAGCTCTTATGAGCTCAGTTGATGAAATGTTCTTTGAAACAATGACATATCAAACCCAAGATTTATGACATATTTTGACATCACCAATAGTTTAAAAAACATACTGGTATTGAAATAACAGTTATTTATCTATATTCAAAAGCCAAGTCAGAATGTTTTCAAATTTAGAACATAAATAGCTCATGTCAATATAAACACGGCTGACAAGTTTGATTAAAGCCACTGAACCGTAATGTAAGATAGAACTTCAAACGCAAAGAGAACGTCAATTTTGATGGCAGCTTCAAATAATGTGGGCAACAGTTTCTCCTACAAGTTGTAAGGCAAGTTGTAATGGTTGTCAACATTTGTTGAGGAATTGCCTCTCAATTTCGAAATCCTATTATTTTTATTACAATTCTTTCTCACCCCCCCGCCATTTTTTTGGATGATCTTTTGACAGTGTTTAGGAGTGGCAATTTTTGTAAAATATTAAATTGTGAACTAATGTTATTTGACAGTTGACACCAGGGCCTTTCTATTCTATTCTATACATTAAGTTTTAAGATTGTTTGAACTAAACAATGTTGCATTTGATTCAACAGAAAAGTTGAAAGGAAGAAGAAAAAGAAATAGTAAGAAAAGTAAAATAAATAAACAAAAAAATGCTTGACGCTGCACTTAAATCTTAGTTTTACCTTTTTACAGCAAGAAATTATTGTCAATCATAGTATAAAAAAAAATTATCCATATATGCACTATGAGCATTTTTTAAAAAGTCAAATGTTTAGAACCACAAATCACATTTAGGGACAGTCAGATTACCAACATGGTGTACAGTCAATCAAAACCTATATTGATCCATTTGTGTACCACTATGCAAAACCTTGAAATCTACTTTTTTGATCAAACAATTTGTGATTCGGCCTAATGCCATTCTTGTCTCGACAGATCTGGCATCACAGTAAAAAAGATCCTGCTTCTGTGTTGGTTTCTTAAGATCAAAGACGTAAGCTCATATTTACTGAAGAAAAATGTGCTGAAATATGATAAATTATTTAGTTTCATTTCATTTACCTTTGATATTAGAGAAAACATTCAAAATTGGTTTTCTATATGAGAAAGTAATTGTCAATAAGTATACATGTAAATATTTTATGTAGAAGCTGTATGATGACCAGACTAGATTTTACATCCAGAGGAAGTTCCAGTTTCTTCTTGTCACGTAATCTGGATTGGGATCCTACTTGTAACAAATGCATTTCACATTTCTTGTTGTAAGACCCTAGAAGGAGCTGTATTTTACTTAATTTGACATCCACAACACATTGTTGGCCAAAATCGACTCAAATGCCACAAGACCACATGGGAAACTCACCTCATACAGGCAAAAGGTAATTATTTGATTGTTTAAAGGCAAAGTGTACCTTGGTTTTTGGAACCAATCTATTGTTTTAATCCTATACAAATGTAGATATAAATAATAAAGTTAACCTGGGAAAATTTCATTTCAAAGATAGCGTTTTTGAAGATCACCGAAAATGTGGAGCGGCTATGTCCACGCAGGAAGAATAATCCGTTATTGGAATACACAACCTAAAAAACGTTTCATCCATGAAACGTTTCTCAGATTGAAATTAAAAAAATATTTCTCTAAACCAAACTCTTTGGAAGGGTATCGTTTCTTAAAATGTTATCATCAACAGCTGTAATGCTTTTAAGTAAGTTTTTATGGTCATTAATTTGTTGAGTATACTTTAAAGCACATTACATGTCTGAAATACATTGTAGATAACTATTTACAAACCTCAAAACCTCAAACCAACCAAATTCATTTAACATAAATCTGTCCTGTTTTCAAAGGATATTAAATGGTAAATCAGGCTAGGATCCAAGGAGGTGCTTGGGGGGGTATGTACCGTACAATAAAATTTGACAAAAAATATGTTTAAAATAATAAAGAGAGGGAGAGAGAGAAGCGAGAGGTGAAGCAATTCTTCTGCATTAAAAAATTACAGCACAACTGCGTTTATTCCGATTACTGTGAATTAAAGTAATAGTTAAAAGGTAAATAACACAAATTATTAATTTTAAAATAACGTGTAGACACCCTAAATTATCCTAGATTGTACCAGAGAGCATCTAACAGGCCCTAAATGCTTCGCACTTTTAACTTGCTGGTTAGTCTTGTGAAATGCCCCTCCTCCACTATAATTTCACTAGAATGCTACTTCTACATACCCGGCAAATGTGTGGCGTATTTAAGGGGGGCACGTGCCCCCCCCCTTATTGATGTTAGTACCCCCAGGTGCCCCCTATTTGGAACCCGCCATTATGTAGATCAAAATCTTTTTTTTTTTAAAGTGCAAATGGAATCTATAATTGATTTGCCAGCAGTGCCCCCTAGAAAAAAAAGTTCCCCCTAACCAAATTACCTTAGTTACGCCCGTGTGGCCCCCTTATTTTTAAAGCAAAACCCTAGAATTAAAAAATGAGAAAGCTAGAAATAATATGTTAAACGCATCTGAATTGTATAAAAAAAATAAATCCTGCACCAGTGCGAAATGTAGTGTTGGAATCACAGGCCCCTTGTAGGCCTATACGTCTCGTATGCAGACAAGCCCCTATAGGCTATAATTTCAGCCTACCTAGAATGCTGTTTCTACATGATATCAAAATTCTTTTTGTCAAGCATTATGATGCGTATTGAGAGTGTGGTCAAAACAGGATATCTATTTTGAAATATTATCTGTGATGCTCACCCCCCTCCATAAAAAATTGGGGTAACCTTCACCCGAATTTCATTGTACCACCACCCTCTCCAGACGTAAAAGGACAGTATATCTCTGTAGTTAAGGATCAAACTTGGTTATGTTTAGGCCTACATACATAAACCAATAGAGTATGTGGGTCTTGCGGCATGGAATATATGTTTTGGAGCACTTCAAGATTCTAGGTGTGCCCCCCTTAAAAAAAACCTTGAATCTGTGCATATAATTACTCAATATTTTCACCTACGAACATATTTTGTATCCTTCTTTTATCACAGACACTCCATATTTGTATTAAAAAACCAAAACCAAACAAACCAAAACAACTAAAAGGGAGAGTTAATGGGGGGACATCCAGAATGGCTGCTGGCGATTGTATCGAGGTCCTTCCCCCAGAAGTGAATGCTGCACAGATGGTGGTGGTTTTTGTGGTATGCCCTGTGCAACAGCTATTGGTTCCCCTCGTGGACGGGACATTGCAACACCCTGTGAGACTGAAATACCAATTCTCTCGGCTTGGTCTACAGATATAGCAATCCTTTGTTGATTAGCTTGATTTCCTTGTGAGACAATTATTCTTTGTGGTGGAGGTTGACGGAGGGAAGGTCCAGAAGACGTTTGGAAAGCATATTCTATCTTGTCTGGTGAGCTATGATGAACTGTAGGAGATGGTGGTGACCTATGGAAGATGACTGGAAGCTGAGGACTATTAGGTTGGAAGTGGGTGTGTGCTTGTGGAGAACGTATAATATCCTCATCTTCATCTGAATCTCCAGTATCATATGACACTAATCCTTTGTTGCGCTTCTGTGGAGGCTCATCCATTAAGGCAATCCTATGACCCTTAGCTAGCATCCATTTAATTATGTACATGTAGTCCCAATTTAGGGGTTTTGTTAGAGTTGTGCAATTTATTTTTTGAGTGTATTACAGATACCATTTGAATCCAGCCATCAATCAAAACAAAATTTTACAATTGGTGATAAAGGAAGTGTTTCATTTTATTTTAATGGTTTCCCATGATAAAAATAATGTTGTACAGAGAATTATTTTTTTAAAGATTGTAAGATTTTTTAAAAATAAATAATTCATAGCATTCGTTCCATTTCCAGATATCAATTTGGGCATTAAGTTTTATATTTTGGTAATGAGAAATTTCAGTGATGTGTTAGATGTATAATATATATTTGAAGAGAAAAAAAAAGTATCATTAATTTCCCAAGTGGGAGAACGGGGAGAGAAAGTTGTTTCAATTAATTTCCAAACCACATTTGTGATGGTAGGATGGAGAAACATCAGCAGGGAACAGAGTAACCCAATCACGTTGACATCGCATTGATTAACGCCAGACATGAAATAAAAAGAGACAAAAGGAGGAAACACACACTGTGTTAGTTGGGAACAAATTAGATTCCCTTCCTTGTGGAAAGATGATGAAAAGTTTATCACTAGTAATAACACATCACTGTTTGAATTAAACATGAATACATCTTCCTGCAAATAAGTTTCTGGTATTACAAATGGAAATATGAGCAAATAATTTGGAGGGGTTATTTTCACTACCTCATTGTCCTACCTCTTAGGCAAAGAATACTCCCAACCTTTCATCAAATTTTTACTGGCTGCAAGCACTTGACAAGATTTTGATTTTGCAACTTACTTCAAGACCATTCTCTGCCACAGGTTGAAATTCAAGACTTTGTGTTACCTTACTATCCGCAAATCTCAGAGTGCATATAACATAAATTGCTTTAACACCATGGTTGCCACACAAAAAAGAAACCTTTACGTAGGTTTAGAAAGGTCTTGCAAAACAAGTTTGTTCCGTCTGTGTAACAGTATTATAATAACCAATGCATTCAAACATAATGTCAAATTCAAATACCAAACTCTCAAAAGTGCTAAAGAAATGCAACTTGAAAAGAAAACAATTTGAAAGAACATTTTGGTGTTTACAAGGCCAGATTAGATAGCAAACCAAAGCAAAGTAAACAACATACTTCACCATTTTCCAATTATTCATGAATGTCAGAAAAGGCAGACAATCTTTGTTCTGATAGGAAAAAGCACATGACTCAACGCTGTGTTGTTTAAATACACAGGCTGCATGTGCAATGAAAGTTATCTTATGAAACACAAGCATCTTTTTGGGATGTCCACACTGAAGTAGTTTGTTTGTTCTTAGTAGTTTGTGCAATCAAGCCAAGTTCCCTCCTCTTTTTAACTAGATGTACATTACATGTGTCTCTTCATTGTGAAGAAATGCATGTACGATGAAAGTTATCATATGAAATACAAGCATCTTTTTGGGATGTCCACACTTTGGATGTGAAAACCCTTTTTATGACATCAGATCATTTTATTAGCAAAAAAAAAATACACCAATGGCTAACTCATCAATGTAAAATTGGGACCAGATCTCGATTACACAAATAGCTAGGATTGATCTTAGGATTTGTACCGATCTTAATTCCTAAGCAAAGTGTGGTGCCACAATATAAATCACTATAGGAACATTGCCATTCATACCATGATGAATCTTAGTAGTTTGTGCAATCAAGCCAAGTTCTCTCCTCTTTTTAACTAGATGTACATTACATGTGTCTCTTCATTGTGAAATGTTTCTCAAACCCTTGCATCCTGCTTAATAGTCAACAAGGGTGTTTTAATACATAGATACAAACAATTATTAGAATATGACAAACCCTAAAACCTGCCATTTGTGTGATAAGTATGCTACCATGTGTTTTGAAAGAACACACTTCTGTACAAAGGAAATACATCGCATGGGTTTGGGTACCCATTAAGTGTGTGAAAAGAATACTATTTTGGAGTACATGTACTTGTCTAGCATTTGAAGAATGTTAGCATTTAAAAAAAGTGATGGTAACACCTACACAAAAACAATAAATTAAGCACATAGTTCTCCAGATCAGGAGAAGGCTAAAGGAAAAAGAAGTCACAACATTAGACCCAGAGGTTGAGAGTGAAAGTGCTATAGAATTTGGTACGAACCAGGTGGATGTAATGGCGGTGGCATAAGATGTTTATCCAGTTGTCGTGGTGGTGGTTCAACCATTGATGGTGCAGCAGGTGGCGGTGGCATTAAACTGAAACAAAAAGAGTGACCTTTACAGCTCCTCTATATGACCTGGCTTTCTTTTAAATGATCAAAAGATATTAACAATTATGCACCAAGTCAATCTTTGCATCCTTTAGCAAAAGCTACCAAGAAGATAGAAGACAGTAATCTGGGTTCCTAATTTATGTTTTTGTAACTTAATATGTTGACAATTGTCAGTTGATAAAAACAGATTTCAACATACATGTATCAGGTCAAGAGCATAATCCAGCTTTTCCAGATAACTGTTGTCAATGCAACATGAATAACTATTGAATGGCAATTATTCAGGTTGACATACAAGTACGTGGGCATATGGTGTCAGTTGACAATACAAATGTTACAGAGAGAGTATAGATGCAGTGTGTCTAACAACTTTTCTGATTCCATTGAATCTAAAAGATGTTGACTTCAATCATGGTTAGGCCTACTTGGATAATTTCAGCATGATACCATTTTTAAAAGTACATGATTTTAACCCAAAGTATTAAATTTTTCTCTCTCTCTCTCATGAAATTGCTTGATTCACTTAATAAACATGCAGCTTAGGATAATTGCATGCCATTCAGTCATTGACCTCAACTGTCTAATACATATTGTTTTGCATGAATAGTTTTGGGTAGACTTTGGTAGCGAATAGAATACTGAGCTTTGTGACCGCTCATTCCTGCCAAGTAATGGTGTATGTCAACTCATCTTAAGCCTGTCTCCACGGTGCAGTGTGGCACAAGGCACTTCAGCCATTTTGCAAACATTTTCTTAGAAAAGGAATTGTTTAGTACCAATTTGTCTAGGCATAAAACCTGTATGAGCCAAAAACTCACAGAGTATCATCTGCTGCACTCATTAGTCCTTCTTGGTGAGGTGGAGGTTGACCAGATCTGCTTATTGTCTGTGCTATACCTGGTATACTGTCTGTACCTACATTAGTCAAATGGGGAGGGCCATGCTATGCAAAATGGTAGGAAGATAAAAACACAGTTAGAACAAGAAACTAGGTTTGTTTCATAAACAGACACAGGAGTTTTGGCCATCAATGACACTCAATCAGCGATGTGCCTGAAAGGCGAGACTCTGAAGATGATTTCATTATAAAGAGAAAACATAACTTCATTCTTTTTTTAATGTGGTTAAAGACTCTATAGTGATACTTTTATGTTACCTTCCTGCTTAAGCTGTGTTTGCATTGGACCTTTTCCATCAAATTCCAGCCTCTTCTAGACAACTTAACAATATTAAATCCATGCGGGTGGACGGTAATCTTCTGCACCTATTGTATTAACTTTATACCCCGGCAATATTGTCAACCAAAAAGGCTGAACAGAGTCAGGGTAAGTTAACATTGTTAACTTAACCGGGAATGTTTACATTTTTCGTGCTCATCCACGGGATCAATTTTCAGAATTTCTGGAATGTTTTTGTTGTTGAGAGTATCATTGTCACAATGAAACCATGACTTAACTAAGTAAAGACAACAAACACTCTCATAAAATGTTCCAGAATTCTCTTATGAGAAAATGTGGCCTTTGTTCACCAAGAATTGGCCAAACTTTGGCCGAAAGCCACGGCCGCTAGCATGCTGGGATCTCAGACTTACCTCCCACACCGAATGCAATGGCGGCAGTCTAACATTCCCTCATAATCCCCGTTTGAGTACATTATTGCAGAATATGATCACTTGTTGAAGTCTGGACTGTTTCATTTCACTTGGTTTCACACCATGGACGCCTTGTAGAATGGAACAGTCCAGATTTCAATGGGTGATTATATTCTGCTATATTGTATGAATAAAATGCATCCAATATTTTTTTTATATACCTCACACATAGATTCGTTTCATTTGATATTTTAACACATAATCCATAATCTATTTCAGCAATAAATTGTACAAAGTTTTAAACAATTTATTTCAGAGAAGGGAATTGGTGGAGGGAGTAGAGAGTTGAGGGAGAGAATATGGTGCAGTACTTACCTTTTAAATTGTTGAAAGGAAGCCTAGAGGCAAAAACCATCTTTTAATGTTGTTTTTGTCTACTTGTCATGGTTTTGCAAATAAATTACAATTGTAGCAATTACAATCACTTGTAACATAGATGTACCAGCTGAAATTTGCTTCCAAGAGAGAGTAATAACCCTTTCATATTGTTCATCTTTTAAAATAAAACCAAATAAAAACAAAAATAGATGAAGAGAAATGTTTCTACATTAAAAAACCCAATTCCTTTGAATGCTTGTACATATCCCCCATTCCCAAAGCTGAGAATGAGTTTGTGCAGAGTATGAAAATGGATTGTAAACATGGGATCCTGATTTATGACTCCAAATGAAATAACTATTGTGCATGTATTTGTAATGTATAAGCAGTTGCACTCTAGTACAGGATGACCAAACCCATTACATTACATTAATGAGAGTCAGCTCATAATCTACAAATTGGAGATCCCGATCCAACACCGGGTTCAAACTGCAATCCCTGAGTATTAATAAAAGTTCAGCTTAAAAATAACATGCGAGGTTGTTCAAGCACAAAGTAGCCTTAATGAGTGGATTCTACCTGAACATAAAGATGGAAGATTTCTGCATCCACATCCACTACCACTATAACCTGGGTACCAAAACCTTTAAAACATCGATGTGACATGAGTGCAAGATCAATGCGATTCTGTGTCTGGTTCTCGCCAGAACCATCGATAGAACACCCATGTATTGTGCTGTATGGTTATGCAGAATAAATGTGTATGTATCAAACTGGTTTTCAAAATTTCAACCAGACTAAAACATGTATGTGTTGTTTTTCATGACTGAGTGTGTCTGCTCACGACTGTGATTTTGGGATGCACATGTACAACTAAACTGATGCCTCCCGCTTGCAAATTAAGAAAAAACTGTGGTCAGGATATATTAATAACAGCGGCAGTTTGTATTAAATCATTGTTTTCTGCACAAACGTTGGAGAATTGCAAGATATTCGGTCCCCTTTTCAATCAAGTTTGTTACACTACTACTAAAACTGTTGCAATGATTGTACATATCCCTCCCTCTTCAGTACCGTATATTAATGACGACCATCAATAATTTACTATTGTTGTGCCTTTTAGCAAGTCGGTTTTTAAGTTAACCTCATGCATTTTGTTTTCATAAATAGTTTACTTGTCCCATGGGTACACTTATGAATGCTTCTCCTGTCTTTGGTTAATGAAAATATCCAAAGATCGCTTCTAATTTGCCTCTGACCTGTGTACCATTGAAGTTATCATTATGCACTTATTAATGAAACAAAGTTAGTCTAACAGCAGACACAACAACTGTCTAAACATAATAAAGGATGGCTAACGATGCAGTAAATTTGACTTTGCATAATTCATTGAATTGAAACAGTGACCATCAAAACTCAGGAGTTTATTCAAACGGTAAATGTGACCAGTCCAAAACCTGGTGGACCAGTTAAAAATCAAGCCAACCGCATGGTTCTGCTGGCTATTGAGAAAAAACTTCACGGCAAACCCTGGAGTCTGATTGACATTGCATACCTAATTGAGCTTGATTGCCCTTTAATCCGGCAACGCAAGATTTGCAGGTAATGTTGGTTCTTTTATAGTCTTGGTGCAAGATATTCTTGTTTCGATTTGTCACAATTTGTCACAATTTATCAAGAGGGCACTATCATCCACAAACCAATCTTACAACATGAACTGCCCCACGAAAAGGTATTGGGAAACTCTCATTCATCAGGTTGTGCGTGCCTAGTGTTTGGCATAATCTATTGAATATGGAAATTATTGTCACAAAGTTGATTTGCATATGTAAGAGCAGTCTAACACCCGGACACTTGTTGCCTACAGAAGTACATACTTGTAGTTTACAATGCATACGTGTGTGTGTGTTTGTGTACTTTGCATGGGCAAGCTAACTTTAGCTAACAGTCCATGAGCCAGCACACTTGCCAATATCGACTCGAGGGACTAATTACTTGTTGCAAATAATGCAAACCTTACCAAAAACTATGATAGCCTTTCCAAAAAATTACATAAATACAGTTTTTCAAAGATTGTCTTCATCAAATTCTTAAACCTCTAAGCCTTTTCCGTTGTTGTTAAGCCAACAGCTGATTTGTTGGTAACATTTTTTTAAGCCCATGTATTTGCACTGAGAGTGAATAGTTGAGTTGTGCTCACTGAAACAGCCATTGTATTGTCACTTGGCAAGCATAACAGTCTCCTCTAATAACCTGCTTTCCCATGGCTACATGTATGATTTCACTCTTCCTTCCTTTAAGCACTCAAGTACACAGACGTATGACTAGACCATTCAGAGTTGTTTGTGCACATGTACCCTGATAAACTGTTGTCGACATCATCACCAAGCTTTTGCATGCACAGTGGTTTTTTACCAGTTTGGTTAGCCACAAATGAGAGTTTCCTAAGACCTTCTCGTGGGACCAATTGTGTTGCAAGAGCAGTTGATGGATTATAGCGCCCTCTTGCGGGGAAAATTGTGACAAATCAAAATGAAAAGGTCTTGCACTAAGACTAGTTGTTTTCTTGAAATGCAGTTTCTGATCTCAGCAATAGAGAAATTGATCTAGATTTAACAATGCAGGATATTATCTATGGCAATGCACAATCTGATCTAGCTTCAGAGTCCAATTCTGAGCTGCAGGTTTTGATCCTGCCAACCATGATCAAATCTAACAACACTGTTTGATCTGCCAGTGCAGGATCCGATCTCCAAGTGCAGGATCTGATCTGCCAGTATAGGATCTGATCTTCCAGTGAAGGATCTGATCTGCCAGTGTAGGATCTGATCTTCCAGTGCAGGATCTGATCTGCCAGTGTAGGATCTGATCTGCCAGTGCAAGATCTGATCTGCCAGTGTAGGATCTGATCTGCCAGTGCAAGATCTGATCTTCCAGTGCAAGATCTGATATGCCAGTGCAAGATCTGATCTGCCAGTGCAGGATCTGATCTGCCAATGCAGGATCTGATCTGCCAGTGCAGGATCTGATCGTCCAGTGCAGGATCTGATCTGCCAGTGTAGGATCTGATCTTCCAGTGAAGGATCTGATCTGCCAGTGCAGGATCTGATCTGCCAGTGCAGGATCTGATCTGCCAGTGCAGGATCTGATCTTCCAGTGCAGGATCTGATCTGCCAGTGCAGGATCTGATATGCCAGTGCAAGATCTGATCTGCCAGTGCAGGATCTGATCTGCCAATGCAGGATCTGATTGTCCAGTGCAGGATCTGATCGTCCAGTGCAGGAATTAATCTGCCAACATAGGCTATAAGGAGTCTTATCTCAAAATGCTAAAAGAAGGCAGAAGCATTAGTAAGTGGGTAATGTTCAAAACTGCCTGCAAATAAAAGCTTCTTATGTGATGAAAAAAGAAGAAATAAATAAATGAACAGGAGTAAGAAGTTACCCCAACCAATCTTACTTGATAGCCAAGAAGGTCCTCTTTGCAATCATTATCTGGGGCTTCTTCTCGAAACCGTCTTTTCTGTCGTTGTTCTGGATGGACTGTTGAAATACTTGACAGACTTGGCCCACGAAGAGCTACTTGTGAGGCATCAGACTGCTGATGCTGCTGCTGTTGTATTTGCTGAAAATGTTGCTGGTGACGAATTTGATGAGCTTGCTGCTGTTGTTCTTGCTGCATTTTTTGCTGCTGTATTTGTTGATGAATCTGTTGATGGATTTGTTGTTGCTGCTGTGCCTGCTGTTGAACCACAATGGTAGATGATCCTGGAGGGACCGAATGCTGAGATGAAGCAGCTTGTGTGTGTATTAAGCCAACAGTCTGTGCAGCAGACAGCTGTAATATCAAGACAACACAAGCAAATCACTTTATTTAACTCTTAAGGGTAATATACTTTATAATTAACTGTAACAATTTTGTTTATTAACTTGTTACCGCTACGAACTGTCTCTATTACTACCCTGTGTGAGACTGACGTAAGTCCACCACCCAATCAAAACAAAAAAATTGGTAATATCAATTTGCAAAAGTACACCATTTAATGTAGAAAACCTGACCATGTGTTTTTAAAGTTGACTTAATTACAACTTTACATGACCAGTGCTGATCTTTATGTTGTTAAGTAGAGATGTTACTGAACATGTAGATTTAAGTAGGTAGCAGTCAAATTAATGTGAATTACAATGGCTTGTGAATGGCTTCTGCTATCAAAGCAAACTACTGCTGGGAAACAAAACATTCTCGTTTACAAGCTTTAAACAAAGTAACATGCTCATTATGGAGAAAGCTCCCTTCAAGAAAGAGGCCAGACTTCCACCTCCTTTGTGTTCACCAACTGTCACTTCATACCTCCAGGTATTCCCTTTAACAGGGTTGTGATAGACTGTTGAAAAAAAAACCTGAACTGTGAGCGCAAAGCGCGAAAGCTTGCAAGGGCGAAAACTTGCGAGCTCGAAGCCTACTCACATACATGTGTGTGTGTACATTTATATTTTGTTGTAAAAGCCCTAATCTGCACTCTGGGGCATTCTAATTTTGTTTATCTTCATTCAAGCAGTTTGTAACTGGGAATGATAAGTATGAGAAAGTAGGGCGCCCCAGTGTACACAGGAATTCAATTGGAATTTGATTGTTTAAAACTTCTAGCCAACTGTTCTACTGAACTCCACCAGAGAATTAACTAACTAATCAGAATAGTTTACTGACACAAGTATTTACATAATGATAATGTAAACATACTCGCTCATTAGTGATGAAACTTCTCAAACAGAGCTGACTTGCCTCAAACCACTGCTAGTAAACACCGACTTGACTCAAACCACTGCTAGTAAATACTGACTTGACTCAAACCACTCACAGTAATCACCGACTTGACTCAAACCACTTGCAGTAAACACTGAC
>CM021533.1:7480476-7495236 GCA_010994315.2 Pisaster ochraceus
AAATTGTTTTTCAATGATCAAGAGTATAAATAAACATTTTGCTGAAATCACCTCTGTGTGTGGAAGAAAATCGTGAGCGAGGTCAAACCATCACTCATGTGTTCACTGTTGTCATACGTGAGGATGAGAGTAGCAGACCCACTAAGTTCATTGCCAGCATCAAGCCCGACTAGTTGGTTGACTTCCCAAGGCACGTGGTGCATTGGTGTACCAACCTCATACTTAAGCAGTGAACATGCAGAAATTTGTTGCTGGTCACTTTTCTTTGGTTTCACCCGTGGTGTTGAAATTTGTAAACATAAATCAACCTAATACTTTGATATTAAGAAACAACTATCGGTAACCATCTTTGGTTGATTTGGCATTTCATGTGCCGATGTAGAATAGTCTGTGTTCCGTAGGTTTCGCCCACACTAAAGCAAGAATGCACAGTGGGATCCAAACGAGAGCAATAGTTTTTTTTATTTTTATTATTATTGTTATTGGCTTATTTCTTACTATGGTGCTTTAGAACACTAAAGTTTGCAATATTTGCAATAGCATGTACAGTGTGCGTGTACGCAGTAGTTAGTGTTGTTCTGTGGTTTCTTTGACACATTGTACTTTTTGTGATGTTTGCATGTTTACCTTGACAAAACCTTTCTATAGCTGGGAGCCGGCACCCAGAGATCATGAATATGCCTGGTGACGAAAACCAGCAGTCTGCATTGACTCGCTGATAATGAGACACATTATGAAATCATCAAGAACCGTCTGGTACTTCACGGCTCTTTGGTGGTTAAATTGATACATGTTCCCTAAGTGAATTGCATGCTGGCAAAGAGAAAAATATGCATATGAACTGCTATTTGGGTAATATGAATGAAGCAGACCCTGAATCTACTCACATGTGAACTATTGTAACAGTAAAAACTACAGCATTTAGAGCAAACTGACCTGTTGGGCATGAGATTGATGGGCTGCTTGTTGTGGAACAACCTGCTGTAGATGAGGATACACAACCCCTGCAGATACAGGTACAGTACAGGTATACACTAGCTGACCTGACTGACTCCTTGCTGCATGTTGAATATCTACAAAACAAATTGTAAAGTACCATCACAAGAACTGAAATTCAAATATCTTATGCGGGAAATATTACCATTTGGAAAAACTCAAGCTGCGACCATTTGGAGTGCTGCATTTCTTTGTGGAGCACTGCCACAGGCTCATTATAATTGTCTAGTAAGCAAAACCAACATAAGGGTCACTGGTACTCACTCCCTTGGGCAATGCTAGCTCCTAAAGCTGAGTTGACAACTCCAACCACAGTGTTACCAACTTGAGCCAATCCCACTTGTTGTGCAGGTGAAGCAGATTGTGATGTTCTTCCTTGGTTAATTGCTACAGTATGGGCCTGAGGCTGAGACCCTCCAGGCGTTTGTTGTATAACAGCTGGTACTTGAATACGTTGAATGGTTCCAGTGTTAGGCTGCTGAATCAGCGCAGTTGTTGAACTGTGACCCAAAATTGCTTGCCCTAAATGTATGTATAAAAAACAAAACAAAAATGCAAACAAAAAGCAAACACAATGAGATCCATTCTTTCCTTTCAAGCCATCTTGCTCATAAAGGTTATGTTTTGAAATGCCTTTTCGAAAAAATAAACATTTTATTCCACAAGTTTATGTACACTTTGATTGTGTATACAGTTTTTGTTTTTTTTAAAGTTTTTTTGCCGATTCCAACATTACTTTAAAAAAGTGTTTCCAAACTTCATCATTCACTCCGTTCATAAAGGAGCAGAACTACATGCATGTCTCAAGTAACCTAGTTAAAAGTTGGTACAAAAGTGAAGTTGTCACACTAGTAATACTACTGCTAGGCTTACCTTGATGTGCAACACTGGCTGGAACAATCATTCCAACAAGTGGGGTAGGATTTGTCCTTGTTTGGCTTTGGTGTTTACTGTACTCTGTATGAATCTGTGAGAGAAACAAACCTCACATTAGTGACACAACATCTGTCATTATGGATTTGTCATTAACCCTTACTACTCTGATCATTCCATCAACTGTGTTTTTCAATCAGAATTTGGTGGATCTACAGATCCTTTCACTTTGTTAACAAAAGCAAGATAATGCACTGGTCAAATAAAAAATGTTTCACCTTGAATTGAATCACAATTACCGTTGTACAAAACCATGAATTCAAAAGTAACAGCGGAACAGGTTTAGAGATCTATGAGATCTTGAGGTCTGTGATGCTTATCCAATGGTGGTATTCAAGACAATCGCACTTCTATCAGCAGATCATCGCACAGCACCTTGTAGCTGGCTGAATGGTGGTGAAGACCTCCTACCTACAATTTCCTCCTAAAACTTCTGAACAAGATGCACCACCATGACCACCGCATCAAGTTTCCCATGGGATAAGAGCTAGGATATTTAATCTCTTTTTATAAGCCATGGTGAACTTTAATAACTAATGTAACGATTTGTATCCAAGTCATGAATTGCATAGACTGGAGTATTTGGATGGCTTTGGGATAGCTCCTGTTGGTATCTTAGTCATTAATTGCATAGACTGGAGTATTTGGATGGCTTTGGGATAGCTTTTGTTTGTATCTTAGTCATTAATTGCATAGATTGGAGTATTTGGATGGCTTTGGGATAGCCCCTGTTGGTATCTTAGTCATTAATTGTATAGACTGAAGTACTTGGATGGCTTTGGGATAGCTTTTGTTTGTATCTTAGTCATTAATTGCATAGATTGGAGTATTTGGAGGGATTTGGGATAGCTCCTGTTGGTATCTTAGTCATTAATTGTAGAGACTGAAGTACTTGGATGGCTTTGGAATAGCTCCTGTTGGTATCTTAGTCATTAATTGCATAGACTGGAGTACTTGGATGGCTTTGGGATAGCTCCAAGGTATAATTTTGGACAGCTCCTGGCCAGAATATCATGGAGGAAGTTTGGGTTAACAAAAGTGAAGAATAAAACCTCAAAATCATTTCAAGAAAATTGGTGGTCATTTGTTGAAATGTAAAAGAGCTCTGGTATTTGTAATAATTTTCTATTCGGAGAATTTAACTATTATGCACAAATGAAAGGAACTTTAGTTCCATACTTACAGTTTGAATGAGATTTTCACAAAGTTTTTTGGCAGCAAGTACTCCCTCCAGCTTTTGGTGAGTGATGAATATATACAAATTTTCAAATGCTTCTCGACCAGATGTTGGCTCCAAGTGTCCTGAGCCGCGGCCTCTTAAATAAATATTAGCACCAGTCTCCGTACGTATATGTTGAAGAAATGACCCCTGTAAAACACACAAGACACATATCCAATTATCTTTAGGAGTATCCGAAGCCATCTCGGACATGTCGGATAACGTTTTAACAAACATTATTCATCACTATAGTAAAACAGTGACATCAACCCCCATGGGTTATCCTGTGGCTTCCCAAATTACATAACTATCACTGCCAGTGTTGTCACATCACCAAAATAAATGTAGTATCATTGTGCTTTTGAATGATTAAGCTAAAAAAGGAAAAAAAAACCACAGGTGGGTTCCCACCGGCTGCCCGCATGTGATGTAAACTAGTGATGTTCAACATATTTTGTCTTAAAAAAACCCCTGTTTTATGGTATCATGAGCAAGCGCCATGAGAACCTTTTTGTTGGGGGGGGGGGATACAGGGACTATACAAGACTCCATTATTATTATGTGTGGTTTTGAGAAATTGACAAACATTCCCTTCATGTTATGATGCATGCTTGGTTATGAGACACCCAGAAAATTTTCATGAACGGCTGAAATGTAATTTTTGTCTAGCTTCCGTAGCAAGGCTGATCTCTGCCTATAGATTAGGAAGTTACCAACCACCCATACAGACAATTTGGGGTGGTATTGTCTACACCAGTGGTCAAAAAACCTTTTGGCCGGCTACCAAATAAAGTTTCAGGCACTAGATGTGACCCACCTACCAATCACTGCCGATTGTTTTATTTACTTTTATTTATTTATTTATTTATTGATAACCAAAAGCAGTTAACAGCCACTAACAGTTATCATCAAATAAGAAAGCATTAAAAATGTTACAATAAAATAAACTTTAACAAATGTTTACAGAACCCCCCCCCCCAAGTAAAAAAAGAAAAGACAATAAAAACCCAAAACAAACCTGTTGCACAGGTAATATCATCAAAACAGGCTAACCTTAACAGGGGTAAATTATTTGTTAAAAGCAGTTTGTATTTATTGTCCTATTTATGAGAATTGCAATGACCTGATAACAAAGTTAAAGACAAACACCAAGTCTTTGACGTTTCATGATAAGTTTTAGCACTTCTGACAAAGTTTGGTGACCACACTGACTTATTTCACCACTCACTTTTATTTGTTGACCCATTGTTTTCAATATGCTTGTCTACACCATCTACAGAAATGGCGTACTCTGCTGTTGTAGATCTTTGTTTTTTTATCACTAGGCTCTAAAAATGTTTGAGGGATGAAATCTTTTTTATAATGTGGTTTGCTTCACACATTTGTGTGTATGCTACATGTCTTGATAATTGTCATAAATTTGCTAAATAGATGAGTCTTATCAGTAACTTGATATAATTATACTTGTTCATAACAGTTAATGTACATAACTTACCCCTGGTCCTAAAATCTTCTCACGTACATTGAAGGATGGATGTGCATGTTCTAGTCCTACGAATACCTTCTCTTGGATGTAAGGCTGTAAGTGATTTGATAACAAATATGTATAAATGGGAACCAGTATTAGTGTAAAGACACTCAAGATTCTTAAAATTATCTTCAATAGGTGAGAGCTGTTATAATGAATTTATTATTTGTAGAAAGATTAAGTAAAGGTAACAAGATATGATAAGATAACAATTTATTCAGCCAATGTTTAAAAAGTTAAAACAATAACATCGGGAATAGTTGTTTACCTTGAGCTCTCTAAAAAATAATAAACCCTGAACAAAATGAGCATTAAGAATACTTACAATAACAGAAATAAACAGACAACAAACAAACTAGATCCCATTATAGACATGAACTGCAGGATAAAAACTGTCAGTAAATGATTACTACCAAACAAAACCAAAATGCTTTAAAGACCTTCTGATTTTAAGGGCACATTTTGTTTTCACTGGAAGAGACTTGTCAAGGCTTGTTGGTACCAATCACCAATGCTGAACTATCACCGAAGCAACGTGACACCAGCATTAACAAGACTACACAAGCAGCTTCTACAACTGACTGGTCACGCAACTAGGCGTGACACTCCACTCTCAATACTCCTGGACAAGAGCACCCAACCTACACAACCATATCATAGAGGTGGAGCACTTATGCGAACCCACAAACAGCAATTTTCTGATGAGTTGATGATGGTTGGTATTGGCTTGAATCAGTTTCACCAAGCCACTCAGAACGCCGAACAATGGAAATGAGCAATTAACATGTAGCTACTGAGCAGCACCCGTGCGCTACACGAACATCACCATGATGATGATAAACAATGAGACTTCTCCGAAAGTCAAACTGTCTGTGACACTAAATGATGTTCATCCAACAAGTTGAATATTGTAAGTTGTGGAGTCGTACCTGTAGGACTATTAAGTGATCATTCCATGACATATAACTGATAGGAATTGTAATACTTGTATCAACTTTAACAAAAACAATAGCTGTTCCAGCGTGCTATTACACATTTAGTACAACAAATATACAACATAGTCCTATTTTCTTTTTATTTAGGGGTGAGAAACTAAACAACCTCAGCATGATCATATTGTGTACAACCTACAGAATGGCTAGCTAATGTACAATGCAATGACATAAATCTCAAACCCAAGTGCTCTGATTCAGGGAGTACCTTAAATCTTTCGTTGTAGTAAGTACTACTGTACATGTACATGTAACACCAAATTGTCCATGAACTAATGTCACTCATACTGGTAAATCTTTTGTTGTTGTAAGTACTAACACCAAATTGTCCATGAACTAATGTCACTCATACTGGTAAATCTTTCGTTTCAGTAAGTACTAACACCAAACCGTTCATGAACTAATGTCACTCATACTGGTAAACTTATTTCCCAAACCAAAAGTTAAATGCTCACCCAATCTATATCTTTGTAATGGACAAGATGACAACTCACAAAACAGATGCAGCAATGGCAGATTGGTGCTTTTTTTGTTTCTCTGTATTTAGAGGAAACTGATGCACTGTCAATTGAGTGACTTCTAAAAAACTTTTGTACAAAGTTTCAGACAACTTTTGGTTGAATAAACTTGTCTGGTTTATCCATTGACCGTCTTCCAACTTTATGTATGATTTTCAGTAACAGTAATGGCTGCTTATGTGCATAGCTGACCATTTACCCCCCACCCCCGGTTATTTCTCTTTAGGTATAAAAAGTACATTTAAAGAATTGAAAAAATAGACAAAAACTCTGCACATAAAAAAATAAAAAACACTACTTTACTATTTTTTTTTACAACAAATTCAACCTGTATTTTTAACAACTGCTGTCTTTTTGCGCAAAACTTTTTAAAACTGGCTTACAGTGGATGTTTACAGATGCCTGGAACAACCTCAGAGTGCCCACATGTATAGTCACCCAGATATTCCATTGTGTTGCGTGCACAGACATGCACGTACTATGCTACCCTTTGTTTCTCCTGTAAAGGGACAGATGGTACTGGAATTCATGGAAATCTACCTCTTTCTGGGGTTATTGTGTAGTCCCTGATTCCAGATCTTTGTCCATTTGTTACAAATGTGGCTTCGAAAAATGGACAGGCTGTCATTGCTTACCATTTTTTATCAATGGGAGGTAAGTTTGAGCATACTCATGTTTTCCCTAAAGAGAGCAACAAATACCGGTGCTAATTATGAGAACCATTGGCACGGTAACAATTTAAACAAACCGACGTGCAGTGGTTCATGCTTAAAAACTTGTGTGAAAGGTATAGAGCTGAACGAGTCATCAAGAATAAGTGCTCACCCAACTGCCACAAAAGAGAAAAGAGGAAAATTATGTGAAGCCCATGCCACAGGGTGTTGTCAGAAGGTCAGTAAGGGGTGCTATATTTTGTGTAAATTTGGGAAAATATTCATTGGTAGTGGCTCTATCTAGAGGTTAGTAGATTAATGTAGACTGCTGAATGTTGCCTCACAGAAGAGTCTTGCATACAATGACACATTCAGTGTTCTTGAGGTTCTTATTTCTAGAGCAATTGAAAGGACATGAACACAGTCTCAAGAATGTAAATGAATAATGATGATCCTTACCCCAATTGGCTGTGTAGAAGTTGGTGCAGATGACTGAATAGACATCAGAGGCAATGGCTGCTGTGAAACAAAAGGAGTTCCTAGACAGGGTTGCTGATTTGTGGTTTGAGTAGGTTCCATCTGCCCAAAGAGTCGACTCTTTCCCCTACCTTTTCCCTTTGGTTTAGACATACTTTCATCAATAATACTACGGATCCTTTGAACAGCTCCTGCAAGTTAATCATATATTTCAAGTATTAATAATCAGATGTTAGTTTTCATACACAAAGTGTGTAAAGTGTGCCACCTAATTCATCATAACTCATACCATGGCAGTTTCCTCCCTTAAATTCCAGTGCACACACACATGTACTGCCAAGCCATCTCAGTGACAAGATGCCCAGATTTATCTTTCAGTTTTAATCTGCATTATCTCCCATGAGCATACCAGTGGACATGGCAGATATCAACTTTCTTCCAAATAATTGTAAAGAATACCTTGCAAACAGCGCATCCTGTAATCGTGCATTACATGTACCTTCCTTTAGCAACTCACCTGACCAAACCCTGTATTTGGTCAGGTTGCTGTTCAGCCTTTTGGTACTATTCTAAACAAGAAAACAGCAGTGACTCTCACCAGTGATTAAGATTGTTATCACCACTAACCTGGAATGAGTTTGACAATGTGTGAAAACAATCCTGCCTGAAAGCTTATACATTTTCCCCCCAATAGAACACCAAGATACAAGTTTTAAAAATATCAAAATAATAACACTTGTGAAAAGATTTGTGAACAGTTTCTGAACAGTACAAATTAATATCGGAACAGTAGAGAATGATCGATTTTGTCTGTGGATATTTTGTTCCTACAGCTGCTTGTGCATGCGCACTAACACCATAAAAACTGTGAAAAGACTCCTTGCAACATTACACACAGTAAAAGTCTGTTCATGGTCTCCCATTTTGGGGGTCAAGTGAGCATCTCACTAAGCATGTGTGTGTCACTTAAAGCACACAGCATAGTAACACACAAGCAACCTGATTCCTAAAATGGTGCAACCAAGATTTAGAAGGACTTTCTGACATGCAAAGGACAAGCTTGGAGTGCCAGTGTTCACAAGCTTCACAACATCTGCCAATCGAATATAGCAAAGTCAACAGAGCTGGCCTTCTTCATAGCCTTCGTAGAAAGCATGCCTCTGTAAGGAGCCGAAACCTGGACCATGAAGCTTCTTATGGGGGTGCAGAACATCTTAAAGGCCCAAGGACACACCAAGAGCTCAAAAGGCCAGCGATGTCAACCTTCAAATCAGCGTGATGGTATGTTGCTCCCAAGAGGCAACAAGACAGCACTTAAGCAAGGAAGTACAACGACATGGCCTGAAACAGGGAGTGGGCTGCAGTCTGCTTTTGGTGAGTTTGGTAGTGTGCCACAACCTGTGCTTTTAAGAACAGCAGCAGCATCAACATCGGGCAGTGTTAACGTAAATGTACATGGAAATCATACTAAAAGCAGTAATGAATACTGCTACTGCGGGCAGGGTTGTTCTCGTAACACTGACAGTAGGCATTGTTGAATTCCATGATGATCTGCATGATTCTAGCCATTGATATGATTAGCATCCCTACCTCCTTTCATGCTTTTGGTGATGTAGCACTGGAAGCACAGTTTATAGCATGGTTCAATCCTCTCACACTCTGTCTGGCTCAAGTTGGGGGGATCGGAGTCTCAGTTTTTCTTTAAGTGGGCCATATCAAGTACAATTGGTACCACAGATACTATTGGTACCAAGGTGGGCATACATTGGACATACAAATGCCTCTAAAAGAACAATTTGGTATCAGCAGTTTGTTGATTTGTTTTTAATACCATGACTATTTGTCTTATACGAGTTCTGGGTCAGTATCATTTATGAGTTTGGCTGTTGATGGTGACAAGGTTGTTTTTAAGCCAGCTTCTGCTCAGAAAAGGAATGTTTTTTTTGGCACATGAACTAGCGTGCTCTATGTCTTTATGTCAGTTTCTATGGTCGGAAACCTTGCGGTTGTGCAGTTGTTGAAATCTGTAAACATTTTCAAAACAGGATCCAATTGGTCTGTCCTGGGTTTGGCTGGCACTCATGTGATAAGCAGTGATGTTTGCTGCAAGACTTGGGTGGAATTGGAAATCAAATTTTGTGTCATTGATACGTTGGTTTTAGTACCAGCAAAAGCAGGTAGGGATACTGTGGGTTTCCACTACTCATATTTTGTTTTGCATTTAATCCTGTAAAGAGTTGCTATTGGCAACATTACAAGTTTGCACAACGGTTCAAGTGATGTGGAACATAGCACAAACAATGATACGGTCAGTATGAGTGTAGCTACAGTGTAGATTGAAGGAAGATCGCCCAGTTGTCCAAAATTTTTCTGCACCAAACTTTAGGTGCATATAACTTGGCCCTGAGCGATCATCACAACTGCCAGGGAGTGTGGGTTATTAAGTGTATCAATCAAGCGGAAAAGGCACAATGCAAACAAAGCAATTTTTCGTGCCTTCCATGCCAACTAATATTGATGTTTTGCAGAGTTGGCTGTTGCAATTTTTATGGTTAATGTTTGCCAATGGGGTGATCCATTTCTTTAAGATGTGTCAGGTTGCTCAATCAGAATTTGTTGATCATTATTTGGATGACTTTTTTTTTTTGGTTCGTCATCAGGTACTTTGGTAATTTTCCTTGACAGGGGATGAATTTCCATAAAACTTTGTTTTATGGCTAATGATCCATCAAAAGTAATTTGGTGAATATCTGGACCTTTTTGTGGCATTTTAAAAGTTCAACATGTGTGGTTATTTTTGTGGTATTGCAAGTTTATAACCTTTCCAACTGCTCATACTAACCATTACAATGAAGTAACCCATGGAAACTATTGCCATGCATTGGTTTTTATATATTTGTGCAGTTTAATGTAGCATGTCTCTTACTAATTAAGCGAGGTGTAAACAGTTTTGTTTTACACTCACTTAACTCATGAAACAATAACCTCCCTATGTGATTCCCAGGTAGCTTTTTCCCCCTTTGCTTTTTTCTCAAAACATGGGCAGTTCCAGGGAACATTAAAAATTTGTTTTACCGTACTGCTTATGCAGTAGTCAACATTTGGATGTGATTTGTTACTTTATTGAATGAGGAGATGCATTTTGTTGCCAATACATGTAGCTTTTGGGGTCAACTTTCAACATTAATACAAAACTTTATCTGAATTCGAAAAAGTTGATATTGGCTATCCTAACATTGTATAACAAAATCAGAATGTAAATACATACATACATACATACATACATACATACATACATACATATATACATACATATATAAATGTTTGATACACTTCTTGAATTTGCATAAAGAGTCTGATTCTCTGTTTGAGATGGTGAGTACATTCCAGGTATGGGGAGCAAAATGAGAAAAGGTGCGCCTTGATGCAGACTTGAGAAGCTTGACAGAGTTAGGTTCCATGAGGCGAGTAGTGTCAGATGCTGAGCGAAGGCTCGAGCGGCCAGGCCGGTGGGGAGACAGGCAAGAGGATAGATAACCAGGTGCTGTGCCGTTGAGGCATTTATACACATAAACCAAGATCTTGAAGGTTATCCTGTCCCTAACCGGCAGCCAGTGAAGTTCTTTTAAATAAGGTGTGGCATGATCATGCTTTGGGGCACGACAGACAAGTTTAGCAGCCCAGTTTGGTAGGCTTTGCAGTCGTTGTATATCAGTTGTGTTGGACCCAAACAGCAAGGCATTACCATAGTCAAGCCTGGTGAGAATCAGAGCACGGACGACAAGATGGCATGTGTCCCTGTCAAGGAATCCTAGGCTTAACTCACAAGCAAGTTCTTTGGGATATTTTGATGACTTTGAGTTGCTTTATTTCAGTTCATCTGATACAAGCATTACATATTTGATAGTATTAGTATTAGCTCTGTTTGAACTATTTGGATACTTACTATCTATACACTCCTTGTTTTGTCCTTGTACACATAAGTATAATGGTCTCTCACTGCAGGGAACAACAACAAAGAATAGATACATGTACTACATGTGAAATACAGAATCTGTTGCTTCATTGATCCTCCAGTGGTTTATGCAGGGTCATGGGTTCAAATTCCATTCTTTACTTTTTATCCCAAAGGGCTCAAACAGCACCCAGAATACAGTGCTTACACATTGGTATATTGGTAAACTAATATTCCTTATGAAGCTCACCCTATTAGTGAATTTACTAATCGTGCACTTGCACAGCAAATAGTCCTGAGTATGCAACTATACCCACAATTAGTTGGCATCAGTTTAACAATAATAATCTGAAAAAATCACATTCCAAACATAATGAATTCTTAGTGTTGGTTATTGCACACACACGGAACATTCCGTTTTCGAGGATAACTAAGCATCTTGATATAAACATATATATTTTATCACTTACAAGATTGATCAAATATCAGGTCCGACAATTGACCCTAAAAAGTGTCTAGATTTGAGAAAACCTAAGAAGAGTATTTACAGGCTTTAGGTGTTTGTTTACACACATCTACGGCAGTTTACCACCAGAAGCACAATGAATCCCATTCTCATTTGCCCCTACTATTCAGCATAAACATAACCAAATACCATGTTTGAGGTGACCATGATCTCATAGTTAGGGACTGTCTTATCTTCAAAGCAGCAGTGTGTAACACCCATCAAACTTCGCTACAAAAAGACTGAATGGTTGATGGGAACTACAGGGCCACATCATGCAAATTAAGTAATGCCCAATTAATTTGATTGATTGATTGATTTATTCTGGTTCATTAAAAATTACATGGCTGGCATCCACATAAGTGGTGAAGAGTGATTTTGAACCAGATTTCTGCGCCATTTGTCCCCGTTTTGTACTAGGCCATTGAAGAATGACACTTTGAGCAATGCATGGTGGCCCCTACATAATGAGCCTTCCAAGCTAGTCAACATGTCCACCACTATTGAACTCATTCCACACCAATGTTCCCAGCACATTAAAGGTCACCCATACACACACACACACACGCATGTTTGTAAATCCCGCTTACCGAGGACTTCTCTTTGTTCTCCCATTGTTTGGACATAGTTTTTTTTTGCGACGTCCCCATTGGGTTTGTACACGAAAACGAAGCGAGGACGTCCTCGCTCTGTCAAACACCCGGATCCCTTTTGTTAAAGTCCTCGGTTTGAATGGATATACACGCTCACACACACACATGTAAACACCGGCAATTGTGGACCCTCCTTTGTTCAACCCTTTGTGGTAGCAACCGCGGACCACAATGTTTTCCTTTGTGATAGCAACCGTGTACCTATAGATGCATATTCGGTTTGCGGTAATACCAATATGTGTATATCTACTAGCTATGTAGATTTGTTCTTAGAGAACTAGGTCTTGCTTTTAATTCTACTGTCGCGGAGTAGATTTGAAATCGGGAGACTACTTTGGGAGACTACTTAGTTCTGAAAAGAACTGTCCAGGTTATTAGCTACTACCTGGGCGGAGGGTAGGAAATCGACCGAGACTACTACTTTAGCTTAATAGTGGATCGGATCCAAGGGCACTTCTCTTATTAACTGCACTGCCGCGGAGTGAGTTCTTCATTGGTCTAAACGTTTCGACTAGCTTGCTCTAGTCATCGTCAGGAGAGTGTGAGACATGTTTGTCAATTTATAGGGTTCAGAGGTTTCAGTGTAGAGTCAGTCACTGCTCTAAATTGGTTCTTCTGAAAGGAGAACTGTGGTTGGAGGGAACAGGGCTATTGTGTGGGTTGCCCATTGTGTGTGAGTACCCAGTGTAGTGGGGCGTGTCAGTGGACTGTGGGATGTCAGTAGAGTATGGTGGTAGGATTGGCAGTATCTGGCACACAATCAAAATCTCAAAGCCCCAAAAAGTATAACTGTGGACCTATTGTCCCTTTTGTTATAGGTCCCCGGTTTAAATGTGTATACCTACCCACACACAGACGCGTGTGTAAACACCGGCAATCATGGACCTTCCTTTGTTCAACCCTTTGTGATAGTAACCGTGGACCTATTGTCCCTTTTGGATGCGTATACCTACCCACACACACATACGTTTGTGAATCTTGTAAATCAAGGACTTCTCTTTGTTCTCCCATTGTTTGGACTTTTTAGCGACGTCCCCATTGGTTTTGTGCACGAAAGCAAAGCGAGGACGTCCTTGCCCTGTCAAACAGAGTACTCGGTTTTGTTTGTGCTCAGCAGATGTCTGTCTGCATGTGAGTATAAACTGTATTTGTAGGTAACAAAGGTGATTATTTCCTGTAATTATCATTGACTTACCCCATGTTATTTTTAGCTCTGTCTGCATATGACATAAATCTTCCTCTTGTGGACACTGCAGCGCCACTCATTTTGCTGATCTAAATAAAAAACAAAATCACGTTTTTGGTAAAAATACAACCTGAATAATAAATGGTTGAACTAAAATACAACTGAAAACTGAAATAAATATCCTTGAGTGTACATTAGTCCATTAGCCTGAGGCTGAAATTTCACATATTGGTACCAAATCGAGGGGAAAATTCTAACATAAATTATTTTGTTAAAAATAATCTAAACTATGACACAAAATTTTTACAAAAATTTTATTAATACCAGTTTGGAAAGTTTTTTACCATTAAACATGAAACCTTTAGCCTCTTCCGTTGCTGTTAGGCCAACTGCTGTTTATAGATAATAACATTTTTTGAGCCCATGTATTTGAAGGGAGAGTAAATAAATGAGTTGTGAATACTCAAAGAGCACTTGTACATGTATATGGCAAGCATGGTCTTCTGTCGGCAAAGTTTTTCTTTGTCAAATTGCTGATGTACTTTTTTCCATTAAAGGGGCACACCGGCTCAGTTGGGCTATTTGGGCTACATAATAGGCTAAAATATGTCTCCAAAGGTCTTCCAGGAATGGAAACGAACAGTTCCTGAAAGAAACCCACAAATTTTGCCATTTTTGAGTATTTAAAAAAAAAACGAAGGTAAGGCGATTTATTAGAACCAAAAAAGTGGTTTGGATAAACCACGTGATCTTCGGGTTAGTTTTACTTCCAGCCATATAAAAGTAAATTACTGAACCAAATTTAAATCTGCTTTTTTTACAATTATTCACGAGTAGTTGACAAAAAAGACTAGGTATTCAGATTATTGATACAATTTGTAAATAATGATGAAAAATCGAACGTAAGATTCGCATTCAGAGAGTTCGTGCAACCCGGGGCATGAACTTGCTGGTCTAGCCGTGAGCTTGGGAGCTTGTCGGGGGGTAGGGAGCCAGACCAACAATTCCTTTTTTTTTATGAGGGTTTTAGTCTGTACCCCTAGCTATTATCCTCTAACTATTGTAATGTGTTGCCTGTGCTACACACGTGAGACGACGACGGGGAATGTTTATCCCATACAGCTGGTCTACTTCTATGATAGCTG
>CM021533.1:7534681-7545153 GCA_010994315.2 Pisaster ochraceus
ATTTGTGCACAAATGCAATTATGTCTAGTTGTATTTTTATTTTTCAGACTTCCGGAAGTCATTGAAATAACGCACAATTCGTTGTAAGCGGCCTTCTGCCTAGTTCCTAACCTGCCTAAAGAGCAATTGCAATGAAACTTTCAGTGATGAAAGGCATTGGTGCAATAATGCCCCTAAAACAATGATGTCATGATGACGTCATCACCTGTAACGTGACGTCATCTTAAAGGTTTCTATTTTAAATATTTGAAAATCCGTAACAAATCGGCCACAAGAGACCATTGGTTTCTGTTTGCGGGATTGTATAGGGATAAACTAGGTCTTCATTTTATTCAGTGTGCGTGACCTCACATGACCTCTACTTCCGGTCGAAACCGGAAGTGCCTCGTAATTCAAAAGTGCTAAATGTTATGAAAATGCTTTCAACGATGTTAGTGTCTGGCAAGAGTGTGCATTTAAAAAAAAATACCGATGACGTCACGATACGCACGAGCACCCTCTAGCGGCAGGTTGAAAACTAATCAAAATGGACTTTTTGAAGATGTGTGTGGGAAAGTTTTGTGTAATCACTTCAAAATTTACACACATGTTGACCGTCAGGCAGCCATCATATGTGTGAAAATTCAGATCAATGACGTCATCGGGGGTCACGTGACGCGGCATTAAAGGTGCAATTTTTTGAAGTCGTATATCTCCCAAAGTGTAAGTGCGGTCATGTTGAAACTTGGTAGGTTGATAGATATTGGCAAGTTCTTGTAAATTGTGAAATGACGTCTTGATGACGTCATCACATGATTTTTTAATGATTTTTTTTCAGTTTTTGCACCTTTTAGTCCTAAATTGCTAACAAAACGTGGTATAATACAGATTCTTTTTTAAAACAGGCTCGATACGTCATAACTGCTTTGAATAAAAAAACTTTCATATTCAGTTGAGTAATTTAAAAAAGTTATGGCGAAACAGCTCGGCATTTGTGCACAAATGCAATTATGTCTAGTTTAAATATTGTTTTGATTGCTCTTTGCATATTCGGCATACTCATGTAGGTTTTGTACACAGAATGGGTGTATTACGATGTGATATAAAGACCAGCTCTGTGAACTAGCGAATAAATGGCCCCTAAACAAGCACATTGTTATGCACAATGTGCTAGTTGTTATGACAATGTGCTTGTTGTGCGGAGATCTCTCAAATCAACTGTTTTCTTTTTGCCTATTGTTTTTTGGCGAGGTAGGACAGATGGTGCCGCATGCACGCTCATACCATGGGTAGATGCAGAAAATGTGCCAATTTAAGGTAGCTTGTACGCACACGAAACGAACATAATGCAAAGCATAAAGCTAAATAGTTCAGTATGCAAGAGATTAGGTGCCATGCAAAAGTTGAACAGCCTAACGAGTGGCCCTTGAACATGAGTAAAACATTTCTCAAAATAACGGCGACAGAAAAATCACAAATTCTGATAGTTTGTACCCTTTTTTGTAAATGGTATTTATTAATGGGAATAACAGTGTGTGGAGCCGGTCTTCACTTCGTGGTAATGACCTTGGTTGGTGGCTGCTAGCTGTTAATGGACCTAGCCGACGGCTCGGTCCATTAACAGCGGTCAGCCACCAACCCGTTCATTACCACGCAATGAAGACCAGCTACACACCCTAATTGTAGCTCATAACTTAACTTACATGTAGTTAGTTGACAACATGGCATTACCATTGCGTCAGTGTTCTGGTGTTACCCGTTTTGTAGATGTTTTTTAATTTGTGGGGAGCCGATTTCGTGGACAACTTAGTCATGTGACACACGGAAATAAGCCTATTGTGCACAGTTTCTAATTGTTGTTAATGCCCTTTTTATTAACATTATTTAAGATTTGTCTGTGTTCTCCAGGTCCCGGTTAGAGTTCGACTCATACTCTTCTAAAATGACGACATTATTTTATTGCCCGCCATACTGGAGTATTCGTGCACGTCACGCACAACTAGACCTGTATTTGTAAACATGTGCTAACAAACGCAATGCTGGTCCGTGTATATGCATCTTGTACTCTGGCATGGCAGATTTTGCACACTGAAATAGAAATGTGATGTCAGTAAGAAGGCTCTATTACAATGCCAACTGAGCATTAGGGGGCCTACCTCCTGTTTGATCTTATCGATTCTGTGTTTGTGTTTTTCCACTTTTGCCTGAAGAAATTGGATCCTCTCTTGGGACAAAACTTGATGGAAATCCTTAAACCGTCCTTCTCCATTCAGCTCCCAAGTGGATTTACCAAACTTCTGCTTGTCCTTCTCCAACTGGCTGATTACAACTATGTCAAAGTAAAACAAAAAATTAAGCTAAATATTGTGTTTGTTTTTTAACAGGGTTTCAAACGCTAGAAATGGCATATAATTTGTCCCAATATGATAATGTTAAGTACATGATGTCTAAGATTTTACTATTAAAATTTTAAAACCTGTCACAGTGCACTTTCAGTGTAACACAGGGTAATTCAGCTCCATCCAGTCTAGAGCGGGATCGAGTAAAGGAAATTAAAGAAGAGATTCTCAGGCATAAACAGGAATTCAAGGTAGACAGTATTTTTTCAAGGTTCTTCAACAGACAGTAACACGTCTGGACAGTTTGCAATTGCACGATGGCGGGGAAAGCTTCCTGGTTTCCAATCGTATACATGTACTTCTTGGACTGGTTTTCATCATTCATATACAAAATGAGAAGACAATTAACCACAGTGTACATAAGTACTGTTATTCAACATCAAACGTTTCACTTATTGAAGCAAGGCCGAGCTTAGGCATTAAGTTAGACTACTGGAGTATTGTTGACAAAGCAACACGAACAAATCAACGATCAAGCCCGTACACAATTACAATCATGCTGTTACTGGTTTTAGGAGGGGACATACAAATAAATCCTGGTCCAGTCAAGTACCCGTGTAAAATCTGTAGCAAACCAGTTGCCAAGACACACAGAGCACTCCAGTGCAACGACTGCGATCAGTGGGTTCACATAAAGTGTGGCAATGTAACATCTGATGAATATGAGAGCCTAGGTAAAAGCAGCGCAACATGGATCTGTTATTTGTGCGGCTTTACCAACTTCTCTACATCCTTTGGCAGTGATGACCCAGTAAGTATTGATAACTCGTTCACGGCTTTATCAGAAGATGGAAATATCACTTCAGATCAAGAAGAAAGTAACTTCTCAGATAACAGCTCGAGTGGATCAGATACAAGTACTGGTTCCAAAGGAGATCAACATGGCCGCCAGGAACCAAGATCAAAACCAAAATTCAGAAGGCTAAAGCTCTTGTCCATTAATTGCAGAGGGCTAAAAAGCAAGCAAAAACAAAGAGACTTGCACAGTGTAATCCAGCAGGAAGATCCAGACATCATCTGTGGATGTGAAACTCACCTGGATGGAAGTTACAATACGAGTGAAGTTTTTCCAGGTAACTATGACATCTACAGGAAAGATAGGAACAGACATGGAGGAGGAGTTTTTATCGGTCTAAGACAGGATCTACTCGGCATGGAAGAGGAGAGCCTCCAAACAGATTGTGAATCAATCTGGGTTAAAATCATCTTCGCTGGAAAACAACCACTCTATGTCTGTTCCATGTACAGACCAACAGATGATAACATAAAGCCTCAAGAAGGATTGGATAAAGCTTTGAAGAAGTTGACTACCAGAAACAGATTACCAAATATAATACTTGTAGGTGACTTCAACACACATGACATCAATTGGAATACCAACTCAATTATCAAAGGGAAGAATAAACCTCAGTACGGCAAGAAACTCAACCAACTTCTCCTTGACATAGGAAATGACAATATGCTGACACAAGTCCAGCAAAAACCAACCCGCGGGAGTAACATACACCATGTACTTGATTTATGTTTCACCACCCTTCCCGATCAACTGAAAAAAGTGGATATCTGACCATGACGCTGTCTGCATTGAGTTGGATACGGCAGTCAAGTATAGTCCCAAGAAACTGTCTACCTATACAATAAAGGAGATATGACTGAAGTCAGGAAAGAGCTAGAAGACTTCAAAGACTCATTTCTTCAATCTAAGCCCATGAACAATAGTGTTGAAGAAAATTGGAACCTACTGAAAAATGCTATATTTCATACCATGGACAAACACATACCAAAGAAAAGCTTATCCTCATGGCAACATGTTCCGTGGATGACCAATACCATCAAGAGGAAGATCAGAAAGAAGAAGAGGTCATGGAACAAAGCAAAAAGATCAAAGCTTGAAGAAGACTGGGAAAAGTTCAGGAAAATTAGGAAAGCAGTTAAAGCCGAGATGAAGAAATCACATGAAGAATACGTGATGGGAATCTTGGAGAACTCACTAAAGGAGAGACCAAAGAAATTCTGGTCATACATCAGTAGTTTAAAGAAAGACGTAAATGGCATTCCAACCCTGAAAACTGATAAAGAACCGGCGACAGACAACAAGATGAAAGCAACAGCTCTGAATCAACAATATCAGTCTGTATTCACCAAAGAGGATACTTCAAATATTCCAACCATTGGCACCAGCCAACACCCATCTATGTGTGATATCATATTTGACACTGAAGGCATTAAGAAGCTGTTGTTAGGCTTGAATCCAGGCAAAGCATCGGGACCTGATCAAATACCGATCCGCATATTGAGAGAGGCTGCACATCAGATCGCTCCTGTTCTACAGGACATCTTCACTCAATCATATGAAACTGGGACCCTACCTCAGGATTGGCTCACCGCAAATATCGTGGCCATCTACAAGAAGGGCAACAGAAGTCTACCAGCTAATTATCGCCCAGTGTCCCTGACGTGTGTGATAACCAAGTTGATGGAGCATATCATCTTTCATTCCATCATGGCTCATCTTGATTCTCATAAACTGCTTCAACATTACCAACATGGTTCAGGAAACAACATTCTACAGAGTCGCAGTTAATTGTCACATTGGAAGAGGTATCGAGGGCTTTGGACAACCATCACCAAATCGACATGTTGATTCTCGACTTTTGGTTTTAATGGTGTTATTCATAGAAAAGTGTTAGTCATTAAGCAAAACATGAGAAAATGCAGTATGAACAGGGTCTCTACTTTGCCATGCTTGCTGGAAACTTTCTTTACATGCATTATAATGTGTGGGTCCAAAATGAACAGTCTAACAACAATGCTATTCAATCAATTTATCAAATGTACAGATGTAATAAGAACATAAAACATACTTTTAGGATTGTTTTGCTGGCAAACCTATGCCCAGGCCTGACACACAACTCTATAATTGCGAAATAAAATCTGACACTCATTCAGCATGAACGGATATATGGTTATCAAATCAGTATTTGTATCCATATCAGTAAGATTGCAAAACCTCTCTATCATGATACATTGTTACACATACAGCTAATGCCTGGGGTAATTTGTCCACTTGCTGTACAGTTCACACAAACTTCATGCCAGCAACTGAGGGAGCATTGTCCTTTCATGATCCAATGAGGTACTCCAACACACCCGGTGGGGCTTCCCTCTCCAACACAGGATACAGTTTGTGTTCATTACAATACCAATTAAAGCTTAATCATGTTAACTGTAAAATTTGAACAAAATTGGCTGCTGCATAATTAAGATATGGTAAAACAAAAAATGTATTTTTCTGTGCAATCAGAAAAGCACAAAATATGGGGTCTACGAAAGACCATTGTGTTACACTATCACTGGTTGTGTTCCTTCAAACTATTCTCAACAACATAACTAAAAAATAACCCTGTCAAACTGAACCTTGAAACTAATTAGACAACTGAACCTAGACATCAAGACGGAACCTAAACTATGATGTCATGATGCAGCATCAAGTGTCGAATTACATTTAATCAAATTTTAATATTTGACAAAACATGATCGACACTCAATGGTTTTTTGTAATCTCTACCTAAATCGCAAAGGTCTTTAAAAACTGAACCAATGTTGTACAAATAAGATTCGAATTTGACCTCGTCTTCTGGTTCAAACCAAAAGTTAAAAGGAAAAACTATTCAAAAGCCATAACTTCAAGTTGAAAGGTAAAATGTCATGAATTTGATACAAGCATCATTTGATGACATCAAGCATGAACACCCTTTTCTTTTTTTAATATAACCAACAACTGAATATACATGTAGTTGTTTTGTTTGTTTTTATTTTTTCATTAAAACAAACAAGCAGGGGGTTTCAATGAAGAAACCATAACTGATATCTTTAAAATTTTGAGGGAGAAAACTAATATTTCAATTTTTGTATTTTTTCAAGAGCTCATAATCAACAAGCATTTAAGATGGTCACTTCCAAATCACTAGACAACATTAGTCCAATTAATCTTTTTCTATTTGTAATGAGTATTGTGGTTATGGCATGGACCACACTCAATATTTTAGGCTCAGACGACTGGGTCATGGATAGCCACACACACTGGTGCTTTGATGTTTTCTGAGGTCATGACCTAGATGCCCAGATCACCCATCCAGTACGTCTGGATAAAGCCGCAAACCGAAAGTATTAGATTTATTTAAATCTGATGTCTGGTGTGATGATGCCACCTACATGTACCCAGTATTACATTTGAAGCTCATCCATCTGAAAACAAATTCGGACTGCGAGTCTTGATATATTGTTTAATTGGCACCTCTTTTCATTCGAGTTCATTTTATTTGTACCGGTACTATTTAAATTTTCAGGATCCTGTTTATTGTAAAGTTTATATTTCGCATTTCTTTGGATCGTTGATTTATTTCATAAAAACAAAATCAAAGTTTCTGTTTTTGCGCATAACATCTTGAAATCTTTAACTTGGTTTTTTTTCAAACGAAGTTGTCTGTTACTAATGTTCAATTCCTGCTACTTTTGAAGGTTTACCCAGGGTATTATTACATGTAGATTTTACCACTGTACCCTTGTTTATTGTGATAATTTGCCTCGCCCAGCTGACTACAAAGGGAGGTGTGTTGTCTCACCCAACACTGTTTCAAACCCTGTCTTCTGTGCGTAATTTGAAACTTGGGTACTTTCTGATGCAGCTTATAAACTGACCTCTGAAAACTTTTTCAGTGATTTTCCTAAATTCCTATGGTGTGGCTTATATTCTGTGTGGCTTATAATAGTCCGAAAATTGCAGTAATGGTTCCTGGTCGGGGTATATTAGCGCAATTTAGAAAAAAAAATGAGGCATCTGGAAGTAGCGATACACACACTCCATCCTAAGAGGAGGCCCAGGATAATGCTTTTTGCCTTCCACACTGTACATTATGTCAGTATGTACAATGTAGTGCATACTGCATACTGTACATAGTTTCCTACCGACATCACAAACACTACATCTGCAATCATACAAAGTAATGTATGTCAGAATTTTAACCAAATTTTAGCTAATAGCAAGAAAGTACGACACTATGTAATTAGTTATTCTTCAAAATTACCTTTGGTGGTTTCCACACACTGAGCAAAGTATTTCACCCGTATCTCATTAATAGCCTCAATAGATACAGCATAATGTTCTTGCCACTCACTGTAATCTATTAAGCATCTTTCCCGTCTTCCTTGACTCATGAATTTATCCTCCAACTCATCCTGTAACCCTAAAAGCTTATTAAAAGACAACTCTCTCATGTCTAGAAAAGGCTGCAGCATGACATTAAAGAGCTCTGCCTGAGCTGTTGCTAGTTCACCAAGGACATTGTCGACATGTGAGTAGAGCTTTATCATGTCCACCATCTTGTCCAGCTCTTCTGCTCTCTTAAATAGTCCCTTGAGTTTCTCCTCCAGGTGCAATACATCATCAGCGTAAGCTTTCTGTCTCAATTCACTGCAATTCTCAAAATACTGCTCTGCAAGAACATCAGTACTAAATAAATAGTCTGTAAGAAGCTTGTTCCCGCAAATTTGCGTGGCTGTCATTAAGTACAATTCCAACTGCTGGTTAAAGTCATCTGGAACTTCAATCGAGTACAGGAGACTCCAAATTCCACGTGGCTCATAGGGCAAGTTTGGTGGGTGATTTTCAAGATCAGGTTTAATGAGACACAACTGCTGGTGAGCATAGGTGATATCCTGCAAGGTGAAGATGCCCGTCCAGCTACTAAGGTCTTCAGGACTAAGCTCTGAGTTTCCAGAAGACACAGACTGTGCTTTTTTGGAGTTCCTGGCCAACGTGCGTTTGACATTTCGAGGTCTGGTCTCATGACAGGTGATACTAAGGTGCCTTTCCTGAACATCCCAGTTGATTATGAAGCGGAGATTGTTTTTTTGTGGCTGACTGGATTCAAATGGTGCCTCTTTCACTGCCACCCAGTCTTCTAGGCTATGTTGCTCAGCAAGCATGATTAGTCACGTTTACATTTTGCTGTGAAAAAATCATACCATCCAGTCTTTTCAGAATACAACAAGTGAATAAAACAAATTATGTCAATGACTGTGGGAGAAGAGGCTACACTACATTTAGGTACATATACTTACTTTGCTGCATGATACAACTACTATACATGTACATGTACATCAGTGAGTTTTTCACCCGCATGGATGTATCTCGTAAGATCCTACAATCCTACAAAGCAGGTTCCCTTATTGCATAATATAAAAGCGTAAGTCGTGCATACACATGTTCGTCAGCAAACAATAATCAGACAAGAGCAAGACACAGTATTAACAGTAATAAGTATACAGTAAAAAAACTAAGTTTCCTTAAATATGTTTTGTAATTGCATACTCAGCAAGCCAAGCAATTAAAGGATAATGGGGTGATTTTTCATGCACACACGAAGCACCCTTTTGTGTTTGTAAATTCTTATTAATATTCTCATGTGAGCTGTAATGTCCAAAGAGTGAAAGATTAAAAATACTTATCAGAACCACAAAAGCAGTAGGGAATCTTCGTCTTTATTTGTGAGAAAGTGACTGGATTATTCTTGAGTACTTGCAAGTAAGCAAAGTGAGTGAAAGTTTGAGAGATAACCATACAAAGCTGAAAGAGAACATTATAACTACTATTAAAAGTGTTTAACGTCATATTTTCCCGACGTCATTTCGCTGCAAGGTTTTCCACAATAAATGGAGCAGATGTTTTGCATCAAATAAGACTTTATCACATGCGCAGCCGAGTACAGTTCACCCTGATTCGTAAAGACGCACGCAAAAACTAAATTTTAATTACAATTGACAAGTATTCGTCAATGTTTAGTTTTTGAAAATCAACCAAAGTTAAGGAAATTTACACCAGAATTTTCAAAATTTGCGCGAGAATTATGGCTAATATTATAACTGACTTGGTCAAAAATTGTGCATCTGGAAGGGCAAGGGCACTTTGTCTTTTTGAACATGTTAGTTGATGGTGTGGACAACCTAGCCAACTCCAAACCACAAATCAAAACATTTGAAGACTGAAACATTCTTTTCCTGCCACACTTTTTTTCAACAGAACTACCAACTACTGGTTTAGGGTTCTGCGAAGACCGATTTCCCAAAATGCACTGCGCCGCCCCCCCACCGATCCGCCCCTGATTTATGTAACAATACATTGTTACAAACTATGGCTATCTGTTCTTGTTTTGCAGTGGCTTTCCTTAATTTTCCAACCTCGGTTGGCAAAAACTTGGGCTGTGACGTTGCAATAAGTAATTAAGGAGAAAGGTCTATTGTCCATGTGCCATGGTAAGAAAAAAAAACAGGTGCCAAGTTTGCAAAGTGCTGAGTTTGCAAAGTGCCAAAGTGACTGGTAACCGGTCACTTCGGCACCTTGCAAAGTCGGCAAATGCACAAATACAAATTCGGCACCCTGACGAAAACAGCCGTTTTACCGCTGCATGGAACATGTAATTTCATTCCTGTTTGATAAAAAAACATATCTGGAGAAACATAATTGTTACATTCAAGATCTTTAGCCATGTGAAAGACCCTGGAGTGTTTTTTTAATGTTACACAAAGTGTGACCGCATGTGACCTTTACTTCCGTTTAAAGTTTAAAATGTACTATCAAAATGTCCATTAATTTTTGTAAACAATTTTGTTTTACTATGCAAAAAATAAATGAACAATTTCAAATGGTCCACATTCCATCCTAGTCAAATAGCATGTCAAAAAGGAAGTTATCATGAGATGATCTTTTGACTAAATTAAATCATTGAGAAAGCTTCCTCCATGATTAAATGTAAGTCACCAAATAAAATAGGCCTTCTCCATGTTAGTTGGACTTCACAGAGACCTAGGGCAAAGGACACCGAAAAGGGGCACCGAAAGGGCCACGGCTTAGCGTCCGCAAATGCCCCTCCATGATGCTACCCTCTTTCACGTGACATTCCATGTTTGCACCATTGTAAATCGAAATATGGAGAAAGGATCGAAACATCCCTCAATCATTTCTATTGCGTAAGTACAATCATGTACAGGGGCGGATCCAGGATTTTCCAAACGGGGGGGCGTGAAAATTTACCA
>CM021533.1:7552303-7562640 GCA_010994315.2 Pisaster ochraceus
CGTAGCACAAAGGCGGGTGTCGCGTTGTGTAGTGTGAAAAGGCAGAAGACTTAAACCGTGTTGAAATTTTACGAAGTCGACACAGAGTGGATCCGTGTAGATTTCGACACGGATCAGACGTTCATAGTGTGAAAAGGCCTAGAGTGAATATTTTACAAGACACAGGGAGGGGTTTTCTTAAAGAGGTGATAAAAGTTAGAAAAAAGAAGTAAATAACAAAAACATCAAACAAATATTGTTGACATGGTTAGGCAGTGTTAGGAGCTCTCTCTACATGTATCAGTTCTAAATAACTGAACACAGAAAATGTAGGGCTGAGATTCTTCCATCTTTTTACAATGTCATGTCAAAAAATGTCTGCTGCCAAATAGTGTCCACTCATTAGCATACTGTGATCACAGTGAAAAATCATGCGTCTGTGGCGTCACTGAGCCTTGCCAAATATTGTTGGCTTTAAGCGTGCATCCCACCACTGAGTGCCTTCTACACCAATTAATTAGTGTATCTTTTCATCTTAATTTCTCATTTACACTTTTGTGTGTGAAGATTTTCTTTATTTGTGATGCTTAACACTTGGTCTCATATTTACATTAAGCGCTTTCTACATCATGGCGAGTATTTCATAGTTTTTATACCTGTAGATAACACGCACCTCAGAATTATGTTGAGTTTCTCGTTTGAAATTACCGCATGATCCTTGTCTGTTACACGTGTGACGATTTACAGTTTCACTTTTTACATTAACTTTGCATTAAGTTTACTTTAAATGGTTTGTGATTTTAAGGTTATCACTGCAGAAAGTGTTGATCCCAGCATAGAGCAAGGAACTCAGGCTGTTAACTTTATGCCAAATACTGAGTCTTGCCAGATGCTGTCCATTCCTAAAGCCAAATACGTCAGTTAACTTCTGTCAAACACTGTCCATTCCACTGCTGTCTATTTTTGTCAAATACTGTCTGATAAGTTCTAGGCAAGCAAATACTGTGTCCATTCCTGCGAAATACCGTTCGGTTATCTTCTTGCCAAGTTGTATGAATTCCTGTCCATTTTGCCCAGACACTACATGTATTTGGCACCGGAATCTATTTGGCACTTAATACGTGCCGAATAGTGTCCGGCGTCCACTGCACATGCTCAGCAGACACTACTTGGAAGCAAACACTTTTTGGCATGAAACCAGAATTCTGACTCTGGGACTTTAAAAGAAACAAACTTCTGACTTTCCAAAAACTCTGATTTTGGCAAGTTTACTTTTCAAATTCCGACCTTTCACTTTCTGAAGTTAAAAATGACAATAAAATAAAATAGCTTATAATTTTTGAAGATTTTGAAATGAAACTAAAAAAGACAGTTTTTGCTCACTATTTTTTTCTTGGTGTTCACGTCTTTCTTTAATTTTCTAATTAGTTTACCACACAGTGTCAGTATAATAGTAACACTGTACCATGCTGTCTCTGCACGCAGAACAGCCCTGGCTGACCGTCAGCAGGCAGGCAGTCAAACCATTGAGCCCATGGTGGTAGACAAGTACCATCAGAACATTCGGTTTTTAGGCCTATCTGAACCATACATGTACATGCAACCGGACGATTGGTTGGTTAACCATGTAACCGGCACTTGCCTTGTATGTACATGTACAGTGTATGTTAGGGTTGAATGCTTGACGTGTAAAAAGATTTACTAAAAATCAAGCTGAGCTGCGGAATCGCCTGCCTACTCAATAAAGAACAAATTTCCCCAAGTACAAATCTGTTGTAAATTCTTACTGATTATTTTTACCTGTTGTATCCCCCTTCAAAGAGTCACATTTGAGTCAGTATTAACTGCAAAATAATGGTGAAGTTTGGTGGTGTATTTGCGTTAGCTCCATACATTTATAGGCATTTGTTTGACCTCGCGTTTTTTAGATTTTATATGGGAGTGTTTCGAGGATAAGGCATTTTTACCTTGTTTTAGCGGAGGTAAGGGACTCATAATTGTTTTTATATTCTTAGGGACTTCATCTATTGAAAAAATGCTATTTAAAACTTGATCAATGTTTCCTAACCATACACTTATTTGTGTTAAGCACTGTACTCAATACGACTCCTGAGTCCTGTGGATAATATCCACATGCCTATTATTTGGGTGGGATTCAAACCTGTGACCTTTGCTATTGTAGAGCAGATGTCTACCATTAAACCACCGAGTTTGCCTGGAAGCTAGAAGCAGTTCAAATATATATATTTTTTGCAGCATTTACTGCAACAAGATGAAAAAATTGCTTTAGGGATAAAGGCATCTGCTCTTTAATGGTTAAGGATGCGGGTTTGATTCCCACCTGAGTATTTTCCTGTATTTTTTTCACAGGATAGTATTTAGGTTAAGTTTTAAGGTTAACAACCAATTTTAGTCCTACTGTACTGTGAGACTTTTGTTCTTCCTTTTCCTTTACTGAAACCGCTCTGAGTTTTTTATTTTATTTAATTTCTAGTTGTCATTGTATCTTTTCTCTTTACACAGTTAGAGATGGGAATGAAGAACCATGAGATTGTCCCAGGTTCCTTGGTAACATCGATAGCAAACCTGAGACATGGCGGATGTTACAAGCTACTCAAGGAACTTGTGCGCCACAAGTTAATTGCCTGGGAGCATGGAAAATGTAAGCAAATTTAATTAAGTACAGGAATTTTCAAAGGGTCATACTTGAACTTCAAGGAACACACTTGTTCACCATAAATGTAATTTGGTGATTTAGAATCAGAGACAATAATTTGTACATGTACATGTGTACATGTAGATATTTTTATTTATTTATTTATTTTTTTAATCATCAAAATGTCACCAAATTAATCAGAAATGTAAACAAATACAAAAGTGGTGAAAAGTTAGCATGCTTTACCAGTCATTGCAAGTGTCACATTAACATGTCATAGTTGCATGCTATGTTGCAAAGTAGATTGGTGCTCAGTTTACATGTATGTAAATATTATAATTATAACACCCCTTACAAAAATTCTGCCTTTTCATTGGTTTAGAGCGCGTCACATGATATGTCTTAGTTTTACTAGAAACCCGGTGGCCGTGTGATAGTCGTTTGCCATGTAATAGTCGACTATTACATGGCACGCGCAGTACCCAGACGTCTTTTTTACCCATCTCGAACCCAATCAGTTGTGCATCTGTGTATCTGAAATGTGCGTACGAACGTTACGTGTACGAGGATGATAAATAGTCTGTTGGGGTGTTATAAAACAAATATTGACTGCTTTTACTCGTGCTATGGTTAAAACTATGACTCCTGAGGTGATCCCCGGAGCGTTCTATTTTCCCGAGGCGAGCACTCGAAGCAGTCAATATTTGTATACTATTGCCTCTGGGTTTCTACTGTTGTACCTCGATAGCCCCATGAGCCGCTGTTCGGGATATTGCCTTAAGTCTTACGTCTCAATAACTCACAGGCTGTGCACCATCGAACACACTTCCATTGCACATACAATCTGGCGTTTGATTCTCCATTGAATAACTTTTATCCATAATTTGAACACATACACAATGACATAAGGCCTTTTCACACTAGCAATGTTTGATCCAAGTCAAAACTTACATGGAAAGGGTCCGTGTTGACTCGGTAAAATTTCAACACGGATCAAGAATTCTCAACCCACCTCCCAAGCAGGGTTGGTTTAGACACAGATCGAGCGCTTTATATGGAATTAAAAATTAAAAAACAAAGTTGGATTGGATACAATAATGAATTTTATACTGCTGGAAGTAAAACTAACTCCACAAAGATCAGATGAATTACAAACCAAAAATCTGGTACAGAAAATTCATGTGACCTAAAATAAAAATGTAATGCCTGAAAACAGCAGATTCGATGGTTTCTCTTAGGAACCATCTTACTCTACTCCTTGAAGACCTTCAATGTCACGTTTATGTCTATTTTGTAGCCAATGATGCCGGTATGTACCTCAAAATTTCTGAATAAAAAGTTTTGAAATTTTTGATTTTGATTTTGTTTTGAATGTTTTAAAAATCTATTTAAGGGACACAAACTTGACCTTTTTAAGCAACATTTTCTACTTGATTTAAGCAACTCTATGAAATTGTGCCTACATGTAGATGTTACTGCAAACTTTAATGTCTTTATTTTGAATCGTTGTAAACGTTTCTATATGCTTTTGTGTACTCAGTCCCAGGTTATCGTCTGACCTACCCGGGCTATGATTATTTAGCCTTGAAATGTTTGACTGCACGAGATGTTCTTGCGTCAGTTGGTAACCAGATAGGAGTTGGTAAAGAGTCAGGTAAGTCACCAGCCTAAGAAGGCTCTCCTTGTGTTTTTACTTTTCTCATGAACTGCAAATTAATGGTTAAAGGGAATGTATACCTTTGGTTTTTGGAATCGTTCAATTGGTCAAACTCTATATAAATGTAGACATATACAATAAAACTAACCTGTGAATATTTCATTTCAAAAGGTAGTAGCGTTTTTGAGACATCGCCAGGAATTCCGAGTGGTTATGTCAATGCAGAAAGAATAATCCGTAATTGGAATACACAAACTGAGAAACCCTTAGATTCAAATTGTGGGGAATAAAAACTTATATCTTTTTCCATAACCACATTACTTCAAAGTGAAATGTAACTCTACATGCTTAATAAATATTTTGTAAGCTGCTGTACTTCTAACCAAGTAAGCTTTTATTGACAATTATTTTAGAGTGGTTACCAAACGTATACCTTCCCTTTAACATAAATGTGTTTTTATCTTGTGCTTTAGATATCTACATTGTTGCCAATGATGAGGGGGAGCAACTAGCCTTGAAATTACATAGGTATGTTAACATGTGGCTGTTTTATGTGTCTGTGTCTGACTGCTTGTAGAACGTTGTCTTTTAACACTAAGTTTCCATACATGAAAAGAAAATGATGGTGGTAAAAAAAACAGGTTGCTATCCTTTCAAAATGGAGTAGAAAAATGACAAAACATCTTTGGAATGCCACGCTTCAAATAAGTGTTGATGTTTCAGATCAGCATTGGGAAAGTAAGATTGAGAACCTGGGATTTGGCTGTTTATAGACCTTAGTGTGTCTCTACACAACTGTTGGAAATGCAGCGCCCAGTTACAGCACTTGAGCAAAACAGTAAACAAACTGTTACTTCATCAGTCATGTCGGTACAGGAGTCTATTGATCAAGCTCATTGAATTTTGTAAAATAATAAGTGAGAAATTTTCCATTCCTTTTTGGTTCTAAAATGACATCTTCTGGGTGATAATACACTTTGAAAAATTGGCATCTTTTGTGTAAGACAATTTTTTACTTAATCACATTCATGTATGAGTGGTTGAACAATTTGCTCACAGCAGTTCTTTATATCAAAATTGTTTGGTAACGAGAGGGTTAATGTTATTGTGTCTCTTCCATTAACCATTGACCATTCAAGTCCTGGATTGTGCAGTCAGATATTACTGTACATGTAGAACATGAACTTGACTCTGTGAAGCAAACAGCCAGTTTGTTGTGTGCTGTTCATGACTGACAAATGTTTGTTAAGTAAGTTTGCAAACTTTTATTTTAAAATGGATCCATCCTAAGGCTAGGTCCAAACGTGACAAGTTACTGAATCTCAATTTTCCAGACTTGGGCGCACGTCATTCCGCAAACTGAAGGAGAAGCGTGACTACCTTGGAAAGCGCCGTCATGCTTCATGGCTCTACCTCTCAAGAATAGCTGCTATGAAGGAGTTTGCATTCATGAAGGTATGTAGTAGCTTTAATCTTTCATTTTTGAAATGTTATGAATATGTTGAAGAAATTGTCATTTCAAAAATGACATTTATTAATGGCATTAATTAATTTTCATCCCATTAATTTTTAATGAATTTGTTTCTCCTGTTGATCGATGTAGGTGTGAGTATATGAATTTTACCCTGTACATGTAGGTGTGTTGCCATCTAGTATCCCCATAGTCTCCCACTACCATGACTACTGATTTTCAAATTGGTAAGGTTGAAGAAGATACTCCCGTATTTTGTATGGCTTGCCTATGTACGTGGACATGTACAAGGTAGGTTTAGCAAGTGAAAGAGGTTTAAAAGGACTGGAGCCATTTGGAGTTTTGTTAGTTTTTTTGTTTTTTTCAGTGACACAGTGTGAAAAATTGTTATCAGTTCATTTTACAGCCAACTTGCCCATACCATTAGTTTAGAAAATTTGTTGTCACTTAAATTCTGAATTTGTTCCACAGGCACTGTATGACCATGGTTTCCCTGTTCCTAAGCCGATAGATTTCAACAGACACTGTGTTGTGATGGAGCTAATAAATGCATACCCCTTGTAAGTCTAGAAATTCAGTTTATAATTGTTAAATATATTTTGTTCTCTTTCAAATTTTACTACTTTGGTTGTCATAGTCATCTTTGGAAATCTCAACTCTTTCAGAACTTGGGTAACTAAAAAATGATTAGGCTGCAAATCCATGTGTCCATCATGCATTGTGTGAATTGCTTAGTGAACAGTCCTTTAAAATGAAAACACATGCCAAGCAATGCACATCATTTTTACTACAGATAACGCAGTATGCAATACGGATACATGTACATGTGCCTTGCTTAGCATATACGGTTGACTCTCGATAGTACGAGGTCCACCGGACTGGCCTGTTTTCGTTATATTATCTGAACCTCGTCTTAAACACATCGCACTATTACAATGTACATGTATACACATGTTGTCATACATTGTCATAGTGCATGCACAACAAACGTGTCTAGGCTAGAACGGAGCGGTTTTCTTCCTAGTACAGTTCTTACGAGCATCCTGTCCACAAAAATATAAATGATAATTGCATTTTGTTGACTATGATCATAGAAATTTAATATTTTTGTATAACTCAAGATAAAAATATAGCAAATTGATGTAAAATTTGCCCTTCGTGTGACCATAATGTGACAGATTAGAAACTGTGTAGCGCCTAGGCTGAACATTGTTTTTGCTGGTAGTCGTCCAAGTTTGTAATGGAAGTAGCATTTCAAGCGTAGGTTACCAGCGAAATGTGCTGTTGTTCGGATCGGACAGAACTGCATGGCCAGTCCGATCCGATAAATAGTTTGGCAACAAGAATGTAATTTCCAAACCTTGACTGAGCTGAGCGGTAAGCTTTTACACTACAAAAGTACACAAAAGTATGAAAAACAATACATTTTGTCATCATGGGGCCGCAAAAATACCTTGTTTTATCCGTGATCTCGTTACGACCGTGCTCATATCTTCCATTTTTTTAAGACATAGAAACACGCATGTGACAGTTCGGGACTGGTGAAAAACCTTGTATAAACCAGCGTCTCCTATCTTCCGAGCTTGTAGTAACAAGAGTGGACTGTACTTTCATTTTTATGCATTGTGTACATTACGTACAACACATGAAGGAAACATAGACTTTCAGCCTTAGGTGTTTGGGCATGAGCTGGACACCTATTGTTTTTGTTCTGTTTTTGTTTTGTTTAAGTTTTTGTTATTGTTAATAATTTTTATTAAAAATTGTATCATCATAAAATGTATACACACACAAACTGTATGTTGTCAGATGATAACATTTAAATTCTTTACGGAAGATGTGACAATTCAACTCCTTAAATACACAATTGATTATCGTATTCAATACATCATAGGAAAAGACCTTGTCTTCTACTCCAACCTGGAAGTAGAAGTTTTAAAATGTTCCCCAGCCTTGTTTGGAGCTCAAGGGCCAAAGTGGTAGGGAATTTGTTAAATAGTTAGTGTTGGTGGATGAAATATTTTTTCAAATATAAAGGTCAAAACTATGATTAATTGCGTACCACAAGTCAAAATTTTTTTTTATTTATGGTTCTCCAAAAGTACATGACAAATTTTGTTCAAATAAATAACTCTTGACAATACAAAGACAACTGAAACGTTTTGTTTTAGTCACATGACTAGAACTTAAGATACGACAGAGATTGCCAATTTCAATACAAATTTGGATGTCACTTATTTCTATTGTATGTAGAGGTATAGCCTTTTGTCAAGGACTTCGTGACAGGGACAGCTTTGTAAACAGCGGAGCGACTGGAACGGGAGACTTCGTGCGCGAGCCGAGTGGCGAAGCCACAAGGGCCTTTTTCAACTTGTTTGCATTTTTTTTAATGAATTATTCATAAAGTATGAACGTGCATAATTCAAACAACTTGTATGCAAACAAGTATCTGATGTTACACACGACGAGACGTTCGCTATTGTATGCTGACCCGCTGACCCCCATCGCTTCCGATTGGTTGGACTTTTGCTACTGTTTGGGTAGCAAAAATCGAGATTATAAAAAAATACATTAGAAACCGCAAACAAGTTGGAAAAGGACCTCGTGGCTCCGCCACTTGCGTGCATGGTCTCCCCTTCCAGTCGATTGGGATCGCGGCTCTACGAAGCTGTCCAAGCCACGAAGGCCTTGACAAAAGGCTAGTAGAGATACTGATCAGTTGTCACTTCATACTCTTTTTATTTGTTTGTCACACTGCTTGTTTTGTGTGTTCGCCTTGATCGGGTTTCCAGAGCAGTGCGCCATAGAAGTCTATATTATTATCATTATTATTATACACAGACACTAAGTCTGAATTCCCTTTCATTATGACCGCAGAGCTGAAAATACTGCTTTTTAATATTTTTTCTTTCCACCTTTGGGTTTAGACTGGAAGACAATGTCAAACTGGGGTCATATCTTTGCGACTTGTGGTTGATAAACTGGAATTAACCACTTCATGTCTGATGACATGTATATCTGCCAAATTTGTGTGGACTGGCTTATGGCAGATGGTTCATTACGACTGGAAAACTTCAGAGAATCCTCAATTGTTTGCTGCCAGCCAGACGGCGGGCAGAAATGTCCTCCCGAACATTCCATTGTGTAGTGTGCACAGTGTGCCATCTACCTTGCTGTGATTCATTTAACCCATTAAAAGAAGGACACCAGGTATTGGAAAACATGCCTTGTAATTTTAGGCAGTCAATGCACAGTGCTTAAGTTATGCCAGCTATACAGTATACATGTAAATTCATTTTTGGGGGGTGTGGTTGAAGTTTCGTTAAATTTATCATAACTTTGTGATGCAAATCATGCACTAAATGTGACGCAAGTTCACTTGCCATTTCCACCAAACTTTGTGAAATCAGCCGCTATGCCAATACTTGATGCAAGTTTTAACATCTCATCTTATACAGGAATCAAGTCCATAATCTTGCTGACCCAGCAGTGACCTACAATGACCTTATGACGCTTATAATGAGGCTTGCTAGTCATGGTCTCATTCATGGTGATTTTAATGAGTTCAATCTGATGCTGGATGATCAGGATTGTGTCACGCTAATTGACTTTCCACAGATGGTGTCCACGTCACACTCCAATGCTCAAATGTGAGTTGCCATAAAATATTATGTATTGATCAATAGAGCATTCCATTATTAAAGCTCTGTCCCTTTTACATTTTAAGATCACAATCTAAAATGGCCCTAAAGTTGGATGAGTAAAATTCTTATTATAATACAAATGCAAAACAGAATTAGCTGTTGCAAACTGCTTACCAATCAAAAGGACCTAACTGCAAAAAATGTAAGTGGCCCGACGTTTGGACTCCAGCAGAGTCTTACTCGAAGGCTAAAATGTAAACAAGCTGCTCAATTTGGATTTTTGTGTCGTGCATTTTGTGCGCCATGTTCAAACAATACTTGCATCTGATCAAGGGGTAAAGAGATGCACATTCCATACCACATGAATGCTGCTGCAATGCAGACAGGCTAAATGGATCAACCAATTTCGCAGCTGTATTTGTTATCTAAACTCTTGTATGAAATCATATACATGTATGCCCTAAGGAACTATCATGTGATGAAAATACATAAATTGTTATGAAAAGGAAAGAAAGTCCACCTCAAGTAAGGGACCTTGTCAAAACTAATTCCGGACAGCCATTGGACGGCGCCGGTCCAGGACCAGGTTTCTCGTCCCATGTTGAATTCCCTTGTAGTGATTACTTCATCGGATGGGCCATGGGATGAGTTCACAGTGACTGGCCTTCACCAGAGAGATGGTTTGGTTACAAACCGCAGGGTCTTTAGATCGCTATCTACTGGAAAACCAGCAGGGGGTCTCCCAAGGGTAGGTTTTCGGTTTCAGGGTTAGGCCTCAATGACCCTGAGTATTTACTAAAGACAAAATGGTTGTATCATAAGCCCTTTTCACATGAGGGAAATAAGCATGGGGTCCATGGTCCTAAGAACACAACCTTGTCAAGTCCACATCGTGTGAAATGTACCTCTGCTCTGCATAAGCACGGGTCC
>CM021533.1:7563017-7579782 GCA_010994315.2 Pisaster ochraceus
CCCCCCCCCCGGAATTCCGGTTAAAAACGGAGAAATCACATCCCTGTACCACGCATGCGCGCAAGAAAAAAACCCATGACAACAGTAAATTATGATTGCGGCAATCGAACAGGTAAGGTTAATGATGCTTTCATTCTTAGGGCCAATGATTTTCCAAAATCCTGAATTCTGCTTCAGACTTTAATAGTTTCGCTTCATGTTTTTATTTGGTAGGGGTATACACAAGTAATAAATGTTCACAAAAAATCGCGTCCTGCCTGGGGAGAAACATCCACCCAACAAAAATCCAAAGTTCTATCAACGACCGATCCAGTTTCAGTGTGTGTATTTCCTTACAATACATAAATAAACATCACTGCGAAAAGAAGAAGAAAACAATTACAAACATGTAACAGCAGTATGGGCACGTACACATCACGTGATATTGTAATTCTGGAAAAAGCAGAAGAACGTTCGCCATTTTTTCCCTCGCTTGGCAACAAAATCTTGATAGTTTATGGTAGATTTTTGTCCTTTACTAATGAATAAGCAATGCATGAGTTTCTATAGAGCAGACAAAAGCTGTTTTTCATATGACTGTTGATTAAAAAGAGAATATAGATCCGCGAATAGAGCAAAAGCAACCTGTGAGAGCTTGCCGTGAATGTAATGATATTCCCCCGTCTGCTGACTGAAAGCGACGGTGCAGGCCGGAAATTCGCTTACAAACGGTATTAAACGATCTCGTACTGCATTGCTTATATGGCTTGTTTGTTGGGTCATTAATTTGTTTTTAATGGCTTCAAGTGTTTAAAAAACAAAGCATTTTGTCATTAAAATTCAGAATTTATTTATTTCCCATTCAAATCCCTATTTCCGTTTCAAAGGGCAGATCCCGCAAATTCCATCCGTTTTCTGCGATCGCGGAAAATCATTGGCCCTACATTCCTAAGTTTTGTGAGTAAAAACTGTCAAAGCAAAATGCCTTTCCATACTTATTTTTCTTTTGGACAAAAGTTCGTCAAAGATTACAGCTTCTACATCGTTATTACTCGCCACTTTAACAGTGACAGAGTGATGCATAAAACAGCACGGGAAAATGATTGGTGACCAGCACACGCAATTGTGATGTTATGCTAGATGTTCGGATACCAGTGAAACGGACAATAAACAATGTTGACCTTTGACACCCCAAAAGATGAAGGTTCTGTGACACGGGACGTTGGTTTCTGTGCCGTGTGAAAGGTCATGTTCGAGTTTGACCAATGTTCGTGGTCAAGACATCTGGCGCCTGAGACCAAGGACCCTAGTTTGCCTTTGTCGTGTGAAAAGGGCTATAGATGATCATTTGATGCTTACATTCCATTTGTTTAATTATTAACTGTTAACCTAAACAATTTAAGAATGGAGGAAGGGAACACAAGCAACGGTTTACAGGAACTTGGCTAGTAATTTTGTCTATTGCAAAAAACAATCGGTTAAAAACTCCACCACACTACAGTGACCTCCAAACGGTCAGACCAGACTCACTCCAAACCGCAAACTGCAAGTTTGTTAATACTTAGTATTTAATTAGCCAGTGAAATCGCAGAGCGGTGGGGTGCCTTGGGTGCTGTGCATCGGACAGGAGGATACTGTTCAGCGTGTGAAACTTCATCTCATTGGAACTCCCATCCGATGCCTGTCCAAAAATTTGTCCAACGGTCTGTCCGGGATTAATTTTGACAAGCCCCCTAAGCAATAATGGTTGCCTTTTGTGTGCTTAAGGGAAGTTGTAGGTAACCATGGATACGCATCATTCATTTATTTGTGATTCAACTGTTCACAATACTTGAAATGTTCTGAGTTAATGACTCTCATTCTTTCTTGATTTGCAGGTACTTTGATCGGGATGTTCAGTGTGTTCGGGATTTCTTTCTGAGACGTTTCCAATATGAAAGTGAATTATATCCCAGATTCTCTGACATAAGGTGAGCAGTTTATGTGATCCAAATAGCATGCTGTAAGTAGATGGATACATCCAGGGGATCACAATTTAACAAGGAATTAATTTACTCTGTGGTTATTGTTTTTTATGGGAACTTCTGGCACATTGATGAAATGTGGTATCTTTGTTCACAGTTTGGAGAATTCACTGGATGTGGAGGTAGCGGCTAGTGGCTTCACTAAAGAAATGCAAGATACACTGGAAGAGGTTTGTAACAATTTCAATGGGCTTGTGGGTTATCAAATAACAGTGCTGTTCACTGACTCTTTCCTTTCACTTCACCTAAAGGAAACTACCCAAATGAAAGTAGAGAAGGGAAATGATGAGGAGGAGGTAGACGATGAAGCAGAAGACGACAACAATCCTCTAGATGAGGATGAAAATGACCAGACTCTCGCATCTGACCAACATGTTGGCTCTTCAGGAAAGAAACCCCCAAGGATTTTAGTTAATCCAGATGTAAGGGGTGTGGATAAAATGGAAGTGAATTTTGTCAACATCACCAGCCAGAATGACACAGAGCAATCATTTGGCGTCTTGAGGGATGAGGCTGCTGTGTTGGCTAAGAAGACTCAGGAGGAAATTTACAATGAGGTTCATGTAAGACTGGAAGATCACAACTCTGACGATGACCTAGAAGATATCGCTGCACTAAACAAGCAGTACCGCCCTCACAGAGATGAAGCCAGTCTCGCCCATGTCAACCACCACACCCGACAACAAAGCAGTGACAGCTTCACCTCTGTGGCAACCAGCCGCACAATCGACTCATCTGTGGTCAGAGCCAAAGTCAAACAGAGCCTGTTGAAGAAACAAAAAGCCCAGCAGAGGCGGAGGAGCGCCAAGGGCGAGGCAGGGTTGACGACAGAAATTAGAAGAGACAACAGGGATAATATTAAACAGAGTGTCAGTGATGTATGGTTTTGAAGGTTAAACATTTAACAGAGTGATTAGGCCTATATTATTGCAGAGAGAATCGTTACAAAAAAAAAAATTATTTGTTCAAATTTTCATCAGACAGGAGATTTATGCCAGAGATAGGAATATTCTTCAAAATGTTGATCTCCATTTACTTAACAGTAAAGAAGTCACAAAGCCACTGGGCTTCACCTTTAAACCTTAACTCTTTCAGTGCCAAGGTCGTACACATACATGTAGGATGTATTTTATGTATTACGAAAGCACCATTATCGTAAATGTACACATTTTGTTTGTACTCTAAAGGTATCATCAATCGTACATGTACGACCCATGATATATGTTATCACAAGAGGGCATCATCTCTCAAGAAATTCTATTTGGTTTTGGGATGTACCAAGGCAACGCAAGATGCATTTTGTTTGGTGAGAAAGACTTAATTACTTCTTTTTTTAAAACAGAATTTCAAAAAAAAAATCGGGCACTGAAAGAGTTAACAACAAAGTACAATTCACAACGGCATGAGATTTAATGGTATGAGTTTTAAGTGCCATTAGATGTAATTTGACTTCATTTGTAACACCATAGTTATACAAATAAAAGATTTGTTTCATTACATGAAAATTTATTTGCTCAACACATGGACAAATTAAATTTAAGTCATGTCAGTTAAACGTTTTTGCATTGACATGATTGGTCATCTTCAACAGTCACAATATCTTGATTTCTGTTGACCCAATTCGCCTGGTGTCATAACCCTGAATACATCTTGTTAAGCATATTGACTCCCAAAATGGTAGACCATGGGCAGATTTAAACCATGTGACATCAGTCTATTGTAAATAACAGTACATTACTGTTTACATTTAATCATTGACTTTGTTTAAGAAAAAGAGGCACATTTAAGATAAAGTTCTGCACAACCTTTTGTAAACTGTGGAAACTGCTGAAGGCCAGTAAACATTAAATGAAGACCCACATGTCTTTTGTATTTGGATCAAATTTATTCAGTCAACTGAAGAACTTATCCAGCGTATTAGTCTGTGTTTTGTCCTGTTTACGTCTCTTAGCGGCCGACTTGGGTCCTGATGAGCTCCTGTTGGACATTGGAAGATGTTAATGGGATAGAATTAAGAATCAATTTTCAAGGAACTTTAAAGAAACTTAAAAGAATTACTAATCTTTCTATTATGTGATCAATTTTTTCATGCCAGCTTTTATTCCTTGTATTTAGAAAGAATGGTTAAATGCTTGAGATTTTAGCACACAGCTTAAATGCTCAGCTTACTTTACCTTTTCACCTTCATTGGTGATGGTGCATCCCTACTTGAACTTGGCCCTTCTTGGGAAGCTGTTAAACAAAAGACAACTGTACTTGTTTTTTGGGGAGTCACATTTGCCAAATAGCTGTTTACACTACACAAAAACCAAGCATAAAATAGCCACATGTATTATTTCTTAACACAAACATACATGTATATGACCACATGTACAATGTGCAAAAGTTAAGACTTGAAATAAATACACCGATTGGTAGGTTTTTATCCTTTACCTTGCTGTCGTAGCATGTCTTGTATTACATCACTATTCAGACACAGATCCACATGCTTATTGAAGACTTCCAAGTCTGCACATGACTGTTGGATGTTGCACACTGGGCAGATAAACTCTGAGGACTCAACTGATTGGTCTCCCACTAGTGTTAAGTTCTCTTCCTCTGATGTTTTTAATAGTCCTGATCCATCAGTATCATTTGTAATCTGTTGTCCAGTTTGATTTTCCTCAATGACCGTTAGAGTTTTTGAAGGTTTTAAAACCTTAGACTGTTTGTCTGAACATGTTTGAGAATTGCAGTCATGGAATTTGATATCAAGTTGAGATTCAGTAGTTGATGATGCAGATGTTTGCTTTGACTCGGACTTTATAGGAAAAGGAGATTTGTTATTCCATTCTGTTGTCTGTATCTGTCCAGACATGAATCCAATCGCAGTTTTATTCAATAACTCATTTGTTCCAAGATGGTCATTGTCAATTGTCTTTGGCTGAATGTCGAGTTGCTGTTTAGGAGTTGTTTGCTGTCGCTTCTTAAAGAATTTTGTGATGCTCTCTTGTTTGTTGGATGATGGTGCACTGTATGCTTGGAGGTTGGAAATCCTTACACCTTAGAAATACAACAACCAAGTCAACATTAAATGCTTCTGTCTGGGATAATCTTGAAATAAGTTGGCTAATAACGCAGTTTTAATTGTCAATCTTCAGGACAATGTATGCACCTGGATTTACATGTGTACACCTTTTCTCAAATCAGAAACGGCGAATAACCAACCTCGGTGCCACACTTGAGCACTATTTAAAGAGTTTTAATGAAAGCTTCTTTTGAGGTGCGAAGGCAAACTAGTGTCCCAGTACAAGAAACAGCCAACTGAATGGAAGTTTTTGTGTTTTGTACGTAAAGGTTTTTTGTGTACCAAAAATGGTAGCACTAGATTTCTGGTACAGCCAAAAAAATTCAACAAATGCTTCAGATACAACTTTGAGTAGAAGTAACTGCTTTGGCTGGATAGACTGAATAAAGAAACAATGGTAATAAAACATTGACATTTAACATCAAGGAGGGAAGTTACTTTAATTTCATGCAAGGCCTCAAATCTTACATTCACTACCACCACTTACCCATTAGCCTTAGCCGCAGCGGTTCTGACTTACAGTCATTGATCTCAGCTTTGAGCAGATCCTTGGCCACTCTGAATATACAGTCAGCTGTTTGGATGCATGTAGGGACAGAGTATGACTTGGTCTTGACTTCAAATTTTACTGTCTTCAATTTGATGGTGACTGTCTTTCCCTTGGATAAAAATGTTTAAATTCATTGATGTAAAGGTTTGGTGAATTGCTAAGTATTGATTTTCTTGTACATCTTTATAGCTATTATACAGTAATTCAGTTTTAAAAATCATGTTGTGCCCTCCTGTATATTTTTACATAATTATATATATTTTTAAATAAGGTCCTTAGGAACGCCTATGTAAGTAGGTCACTTGCTGACATGGCTCGATTCCTTCTCTGATGTCACATCTAGATTACATATTATATAATCATGAAGTGTTTTCTTCTTTTACAGAAAGAATACATACATGCACTTGTCATTTTACTGGCAGACCTCGTCCAAGAACAATGGTTCTCTAAAATAGTTCATGAATATAATATGCAGAAGATTTCATCAAAGATGGAATCCAGCCATGTCAACAAATGACCTATTTATGTGGGGTTTATAAAAACTATTATTTTAAAAGAAAATAAATCCCTCGTGGCCTATACTAGATATAAAAAAAAATCATGTAAAAATATATATACAGGAGGGCACAAAATTGTTTTTTAAACTGAATTATGTATAACTATAAGGTGTAAAATAAAACCATCAATGCTTATTAATTCACCAACCCTCTCTTTCCGCAATTTTGTTGTCAACAGAATTTCGGCGGTTGTTAAGAACGCCCGGAACAACTTCAGGATTTCCTCCTTTTTTTTGCTGACAGCTGGACAGCTGATGTTTTTAGGGTTAACGGTTGCTAATGACCCCGCAAACATAATAGTGAAACTTCTATCCAAACACTTTCTTACTTTAACGATGGTAATGATAGTAAGCTTTCTGCACAATTACTTTGTCTGAAATACCCCTGTTGATTAGAAATCAATAACCTCGCTAAACCTTGCTATTACCTCGCTAAACATGGATGGGTTTTCTCAGCAAGTTGACACTTTTCAGCTGAAACTTTCACAGGTGACTTTTATTGTATCTATTTTAATTTTGCCTATAAATATGCATTACGTTGACAAAAAACAAAAAACAATGAAAATACCATTAAAGGAAACTTTTACATGCAGTCTCACTTGAAAATAAATGTTGACGTTGCTTAAAAACGGCACCATTATTTATATCATACCATCAGCTCTTCTTTAAGTAAATCCTCTGCCAGGGCCTGACATAACTCATTACATTTATTGTATAGATCAGCAGGTTGGTGTAACTCACGGAATGTACGCTCTGTGCTCATGCTCTTACGCTCACCATCTCTGAAATTGAAAAAGACTTTATGTCAAACCAATTATTCTCAAATTCAATTTCAATTCAAAATAAAATAATACCGCTACTTTTACATGTAGATTGGATATGAGGTGCACTGATGCTGTACAATTCCAATAAATACATCAGTTCCACTGTTCGTAGCACCTACTGCTTATTAAAGGATTCAAATTAACCTCTCATCACAGTGGTCTGGTCTACCAGTTAAAACATCTACTCTGGAACTCATGGGTTTGGTTCCTCATCAAGATGCCTAGGAATATGTTTCCTCTGGACTCATAAACCATTTGGACAAAAGCTAAACACATATTGAAATAATTTATAGTTTTATTGTTGAACAGCATTTTGAAAGACATTTTTTAAAATGGTACCTTTCAACTCTCGTTGAGCCAAGACCCAGCGATATACCCAAGAAGTGCTGTGAAGATGTGGGTGAAAACAGCAGGTGCAATAGCACCCTCTGTTGGAAGAGATCTGTGCAGGTGTGTATGCCTAGAGCTGAGAGCAGCTTCTCAGTCACTTTTCCAATACCAGAAACCTGTACCACATTGAAAGTATGGGTCATTGCCTCAGAAGTTCAGTATTGAGAGACAATTTTCTTGCACATTAGTGTTCTAAATGGAAATACTGTTCACAACAATTGGTACTGATGTACAAGTGGTGGTCTCAGTCATAGATATATATGTACACTGCTAATACAGAGCAAAGGGGGGGCACTAACTTGTTCAGAAGGTAGATGGGCCAAGTGTTCTGGTTCAATAAGCCATATAACAAAATGCACAATCTTTTGGTGAGGTTTGGGCAAAGAAACTTTTGTTAAATGGGATGCTAATTGGCCAAAGATTTGTCTGTACCTTACGAATAGGTAGGTCTTGTATAAACTCCATCACAGCATCTCGGTTGGGTAGAATCCGATACTGACCATTTGGTTTATTCTTATCAGAACAGATCTTAGCCAGCATGGTGTTTGGTGCAATACCTGGAGAACAATTGTATAATTTTGATTACTAGAATATTTTGTAGATTTATTGTATGTATAGTTCAATTCCATGACTTGCAATAGACCCCTTGCATATGATGTCACTCTCAAAAAGCGTCCTCACTGAGGCCAAAAAGTGCCATCACTGAGGCATAAGGAGGCTGATTATTGGACGATAGCTTTTCTTTGTGCGTAAAACGTGCCCGTGACCTCAGCGTACATGCAGCGTTTCGCATTATGCAAGGGGTCTATTACAACCATGGGTAATTTATATTATCAGCATGCCACTGAGCGTACAGGCTACATGGTGATTTGATGATGATTTACACAATAACCACAGGACAACAAAGTCATGTTATCAGGTCACTGTAGGTCAAATGTTATGTTTCAATGTTCTTTGAAAGTTGGTGAGCAAAACCACGTAACATTTTCATGCATTCAACATGCAATATTTAAACATTTTTGAAAGTGACATAATAATTGTCTGGTTGTAGGTTTTAAAGAAATGAAAAACAAGTTGCAGTCTTCTGACTATAGTATAGGCCTACAAGCCCTTCTTTTTAAAAGCACTTCCCTGTTCTCAGAAGGACCTAAGTGTGTTTCCATCGGTATGACTGTTAAAACTTAAACACATGTACACACTGTATGTTCGTCGACCTCGTATCAAAGGCTTCTCTTTGATTGTTTGGACCAAGTTTTAGTAGCGATGTCCCATTGGTTTTGTACATGAAAGTGAAGCAAGGATGTCCTTAGTCTATCAAAACACCTGGATCCCTTTTGTGGTCAGTTTCATGCTATTGTATTGCGCAATACACAGCTAGCTGCAGAGCAACATGGCTTTGGTTTACACTACACGTAACAATGTGCTGCCCATAACAAGAAGGAAAGGTCCCATAAATTACATGTTTTTTTCAGCTTATTTTCTCAGATCTTTGTCATGTCCGAGTGGATTTTATTCATTATTTGGGGAGGTTGAAGATGAAATTGATGTCCTTTTCCTGTGCACATTTCGTGAGGCTTAATGCAGAGTTCAGACAGGAGATCTAATAATATACAGACAGACTGAAAAACAAACAATAGACACCTTCAGCAACTTGTGTAGAGATGTGCTGCTTACCTGCACTGGCAGTAAGCTGGGTTTTCTGTTCAATGCGGAATCGAATCTCTTCTACGACCTCTTCAACAGTCAACCCAAAGGTCCTGCACCTTCTTGGTTGTGATGAAATTGCCGTAATTTCTTTAGTATTATCGTCATAAACAGTACAAGTGGATAACAATGCTGGGGAAAGGTCTGGGTTATCAGGATAATCAAGACTTGATTTAAGGGTGGAGAGAAGGGGAGGGGTTTCCTTTGTTAAAGGAAACCCCTCTGCATCTATATTCCAATCACCATACTCAAACGTCCTCTCATCCTCAGACATGACTTTCCTTTTTTCCAAATGGTCTGTCAAATCAAAGTAGGCCTCATCGAGACTAACTGGGCAGAAGAGCGGATCATAAATGCTAAGGATTTCTCGAACCTGCTTGCTGACTGCTCGGTACTTGTCAAAGTTCAATGGGGTGATGATAAGTTCAGGACAAAGTTTCCTTGCAATGAAACCAGGCATGGCTGCTCTGACTCCATAGCGTCGGGCGTGATAATTGGAAGTACTCTGTAAGGACATAAAAATATGAAATAAGATGGTCAAATTAGGGTTCAAAGTTTGACCATACTCAAATTACTGACAGCCATGAAGAATTAATTTTCGATGGAAAGAAGTGTATGAGTGAGGGTCGGGGGGATGTGTGAGGTTTGACATTACCCACCAGCATACTCATGCTACCAACAGCCATGGGTTTATTCTTGAGGCTTGGGTTATCCCTCATCTCGACAGCAGCATAGAAGGCATCCATATCCAAGTGAATAATGTTGTGATTGAAACTCCTGGAAGCTTCCAACTCTGCAACCATCATATCCACCTCAGAAAAAAGGAAATCAATTATTGTTAATTTTCCTTTAAAATGATTAAGGACTTTCAGGCCTACTCTGAAAAAAAATCCTCATTGATGCCACAAACTGACACATTGTGTGCAAACCTCCTTTTTTTTGCTTTCAGTTTTTTACATGTTTAATACTGTAAATACAATATTTGTCAAGGCCTGCAACTCTGGAGGTTTTGGGTATTTTTTGTTTCACAAATGGACACACATATCACTTTTAAATTTAGGACACAAAACAGTAAAAAAACAGTACATTTATCAAATTCAAGCATCAAATGTCAACTACATGTATAATGAGAAAACTCTTTGAAATCACTCAGAAATTTTGAAGAATAGTGGTCCTTTCAAATGCTTTCAGTTTTAGACATCCTTCTTCAATTGCTGGTTTTCACTAGTGATCTACGTGTGTGTCATCCATGTGTGGCGTCAGTGACAAAATGTGGGTTAAGTTGTCTACCCTAAGCAAACCTCTGATAGCACTTTCTAGCTACATCCAACACAACTGAGATGCAGGTCCACCATCAACTTAGGCTGACAGCTGAAGATTGGATTAGTCACACATTTGTTAACTTTGACTTTGAAATAACATCTGCTAGTCCACATAACAAAATGTCATTATTAGTGAATTAGGGAATACGTAACAGTTTGTGGAGCCAGTCTTCACTGCATGGTAATGACCGGGTTGGAGGTCCATTAACAGCGGCCAGCCACCAAACAAAGTCATTACCAGGCAGTGAAGTCTCCTCACACTATTATTCCCATTAATACCTTTAACAAAAAAGGTTACAAACTATCAGAATTTGTGATTTTTCTGTCGCCGTTATTTTGAGAAATGTTCTACTCATGTTCAAGGGCTACTCGTTAGGCTGTTCAACTTTTGCATGGCACCTCACCTCTTAAACATACTAAACTATTTAGGCTAATTTTCAAGAACCAGACCACAAGCTTCGAATTTTAAAAGCACCATAAAAAGAAATACTTTGATTGGTGTTCAGCTTTATTATATTCGTTTCGTGTGCATACCAGCTACCTTAAATTTATACATTTTCTGCTCATATGCCTACGAGTGGTAGGAGCGTGGACGCACCACCATTTGTCCTTGCCAAAAAACACAAAAACAATACGCAAAAAGAAAACAGTTGTTTTGAGAGTTCTCCGACAACAAGCACAATGTGCATAACAATGTGCTTGTTTAGGGGCCATTTATTCGCTAGTTCACAGAGCCGGAATTTATATCACATGTTAATACACCCCCACGTGACTAGTCTTCGACCAATCAGAGTGCGTAAACTCTTCGAGGTGATTATTAATGTATGTTATACAGTTTGCTGTTATTGCTGAAGTTAAACTAACTTTTTCAATTGTATTTATACAACATGTTTCTCAGTAGAGTACTTTTTCAAAGTGCTAATATTTAAGTTAGTTTATTAAGAAGTGTTAATTGAAGACTGTAACCAGAGAAAGATCCAGGGGTATGGAATGGGCATGAGCCTCCATGGCAAAAACCATTCAATGCATGGAAGGGTACAGAATTAATGGCCACCCAGCCCCCTTACAGAATTCTCTCAATCTTAACCAACACCTAGATGTACCCCTCGATAATGTCTTCCAGCTACTTGATCAAGTTTAATTACCTGAGCAAGTGTACTTGATTTCTGTTGTTCAGTTATGCCATCTAGCTGCTGCTTCATGCGTTCTATTCTCTGGTTAACCTGGGCCTCTTTCTTTCGCTCATTTTCATAGAATCTATAATAAAGATACATATTTGTAAACAGACGAGTGTTTGCATTTATTGTGCAAAATATTGATTCAATTATGATGATTTTTTTTTATGGAACCACCTCTATCTCTTAGCCAGTGTTCTTTTATATTAAAATTCTAATATTATTATCATTATTTTATTTCTCTCCACAAGTTCAATAAAATTACACACAAAAGTGATACAAAACAGATATGGAGAAAGCTAGACTGAGGAGATTTTTTTTCTTCCTATAACCTAAAGATTCAGTCTGCTGATAACAATATTTCTAAAAGGTACAAACACTCAATATACACAGGGGGAAAACAAGATAAAAGTTACAAAGATTAAACAATTAAAAACTTCAAGTTGCATGGGTTGAATCAAGGAGAAGACTATTGACTGCTGGTAATACCTCACCTTGATCCCTTGGAAGTTTCTATGATTATCTTATTGATCTTGTCCTTGTTGAGCCCATCCATACCAGCTTTGTTGTCGTTCAGGGCTATCAGAGACATAACGCTGCTAGAAGTCTGGCCCGAGGAGACTAAAAGCAGAAATAACCAAAACAAAGCGCATTATTCAATCCACATAACATTGTGTATCAATTCAGTTTAGGTTCAGGTTAGATTCTAGGCTGTGGCATCTCTAGATATTATAGTTTTTTGTTAGTAAATGACTCACTGTCTATTCAATACTCTACAACCAACCACCCATTGTGAAAGGAATGAATAACTCATAACTCGTGTAGGCCTAGAACAAAAATGCTGCTCACATCCTCTGGTAAAATGTACACACAGCCATTGGATAATGGACATGTACCTTACCTCAAGTGCAACTGTGATGAAACACTTACTGAGATGATTTACAAAATTTGATCATTTCAAAATCTCAAAATGGACTCTCATCCTTGCAAACCATGTTTACCCTTTGCAGAGTTGTTGACTCGAGTCATGTGACTTGGACTTGACCTTGTCTGATAACGCAATGCATTTTCTAACAACTAAACTTCATTTTTCTTTTTAGTTGCTCTTGAGATTTTTAGCTAGCCTCTTTAAAAAAAAAGAAAAAACAAAACAAAACACACCTACACGAGTAAACTACTGGCCAGATTCTATCTGGGGAAAACGACCCTGCCAGTACTACACTGTTTTGCAAAGTAGGGCAATTTTCAGAGGGCTTGTGAACCCGACAGCTGTCACTCAACTAAATAACCAAAATCCACTGTTCACAGAATTTAGATTGGAAAAGATCAGAGTTAGTAAGAATAAATTATGCGCAATCAGCGTAAGTTTCATCGATAACAAAGCAGTAAATCTGCCACTTTCGGTCCAAAATTTGTATTGTGTGAGTGCCGAGTTTGTGGGTCCCAAGTTTGTAAGGTGCCGAGTTTGCGAGGTGGTGGCTGGTGAAGTGACCTGTAGTAGTATTTACTATTACCACTCACTACCACAACCAGTTTTATAAATAATAGGTTACTTAAAAAAGAGGAAAACATTTCCATATCCGGCCACTACTTTTTCATTCATATACGTTTGTAGTAGTACCTTCAGATCAATATTTATTCAAATGAGATATTGCTTTTGGTAACAATGAGTGAAAATGCATACATTTTTCCATGGTTTGTACTAATTCTTAGCAAAAACATAGAACAAGACTGGACCTGGAGTGGAACATTTGAATAGAATACATGTAAAACATCAGCTAGCCCCACAGTCCTTGGCCACACAACATGCACAACAACTGGGGCTAGAATTACCTACTCTAGTTCAGTAGTTTGGATGATCGTAACCCTCCATCCTCCCAGCGGTCTCAGACCGTCGCGACGGTTGGATCCGTCGGGAGGATGGAGGGTTACGATCATCGCAACTAGAATTCTACCGTCTGATTTTCCGTTCGCCTCTTCATCTTTAGTTTGGACGTCAGAATGACTGGCGGCGGCAGTCCAAATTTCCCCAGCATCAAATCGCTCAGCCCATTCTGATCCTTCATCATCAAAATAATTTTCGCCGACTTCTTCATTAAAGTTGCCAAATTGCCGTTTCATCCTCCTGCCATCCAGGGCAACCGACTGAAAATTCATGATATTGTGATTACGATTACTAATCTTATCATCCATGTTTTTTAAGAGGAATTTTCTTAGTCATGCATGTCATGATGTTGAAAATTATTAATTTGTTACAGTTAGTGTTACTTGTTTTACTTGTGTAACTTGAGAGTTGTAGTCGAGTAGTTTGTATTCGTGTTACATTGGTAGTCTGCTCGCCTGCCTATTTATGGTTGGTACAATTTATTACTGGCTCTTCAGCCAACCGAACTTTTCCGAGATTTCACAAACAAATAGTTTCGGATATTTATTGTGTTGCCATACTCTTTACTGCCTTGAAGTATTTAATATTTAATTTAAGCGGTAAAAGACTTGTTCTTTTTATATTTTGGTCTCCATTTTTGAACATGCGCTCCTGGATTGAATAGTAGTACACTACTCGTAGTAGCGGGCTCAGTAGTAACCAGCCACCCCCTCCCGGCGGTTCGTCCATTTTACCACTAGAGCAAGGTTGGTTTTCTGGTTTTACTACCACTCACAAAACGGCTACTCTCCAGAGTAGTACACAGACAAATGTTGGTAAGTACTACTTTGAGCATGGAGGTAGAAATCTATTTCTACCTCCATGCTTTGAGAGACGTCAAATTCAAAAGTAGTACTATCTGTACTGTACGAATTGGTAAACGTTGAAAACTTGGAATTGTCCCTTACATGCCTTAACAAGCACAATTTTGAATTCGAAATAACCCACAATTCTCATGCAAATAGTTTGTGACAAGTTTTAAATGCTTCAAGATTGTTATCAAACGTATCCGAACAAAAAGTAAGAAATGTTCACATGCATTTTCATTCGGGCAGTATCGTAACCTCCCTACGTTTCTTTCGCAATTCCACTCAAACTTCTTCTTTCCGTTCAATAAACCTTCATAAACAAAGTCAGAGTAAACTTATGCATGAAACAGGGAGGCTTATTTTACAGCGGAAAATGTCCGACGACGCTGCTATTTTGCTGAGCGAGGAGGACGATGATCGCGATGATTTTGACAGTGACGAAGCGGAGACAGTGCCTGAGCTCGAAGAGAAACTGAGCAAGTGGACCAACTACATTCATGGGTGGCAGGACCGGTGGGTGTCGCTCCGTAACGGAACGCTGAGTTACTTCAAATCACACACCGATATCCACCTTGGTTGCCGGGGTTCAATCAGCTTGGCCAGGGCGGATATTGAGGTGAGGATGAGGGATGATTGTTTGTACAGTATGTTTTATTAAATGGAAATTTTACATCTTTTGAAATTTAATAATAAACTAAAGTAGTAATTTATGATTTTAATAACAGTGTTGACTGTATATTGTATATTTCAAGTTCATGTCTGTCATGTCTGTATGTCAACAATACATTTTTATGATAATCAATTATCATGTATATAATTACTGGATAGGTGTTTCCGGTATTTTCCATTGTTTTTCCGAGATATCAATCCAATCATGCCAATCAATTCACGATGTCACCGGCCAGCCGGGCTGTCTCCCCCCCCCCCCCCCCCCCCCCCCCCCCCCCCGTGGGCGGAGCAAGGATGCGAACATTGCAATAAATGGTTGCTTTACCTTTATGTATCTGCTCCCCCCACAACCCTGCCGGCCGGTGACGTCGTGAATTGATTGGCATGATTGGGATTAATCCAAAATTGCTGCGGTCAGTAAATACATGTATCGAGCGAAGTAGGGAATAACCGGAATGCGCCTTGAATTTTTTATCGGTAAGCTTAAGAAAAAATGGGTCGGGACGTGTGGCTAAGGTAAGGATTCAGGTTCCTTGGCCACACAAGGTGGCGCTATGACTAACCATGCTAACACTAAAACAACTTTGAACTTTGATTTTAATTGGCTGATTGTGCGGAAAGATGTCAATCGTCAATCAAATTGTTCTACTACATGTATTACTAATTTTACTGATCACCGCCAATACGGTGTTCGACCCCAACTTGACAATCCAGCTTGAGTGTTAAAGTTAGGGCGCCCCAACTTTAGTTGGGATCGCAGTAACAGGGATGTGATTTCTCCGTTTTAAACCGGAATTCCGTTTTTTTTGCCCTTAATAAAAAAGAAATTCCGGGTTTTTTTTGGTATGGTCCCTGCTGCCCCCCCCCCCCCCCGAGGCAACGTGGTTGCCATTTTCGTGAACTGAAAATGGCAATTGTCAGACTTCTAATGAATATTAAGCCAAATGGGATTTTTGACATATCTCTTTGTCGATTTAGGATCCTCTCCTTTCTCCCAAGAAAGATAGCTTCAAAAGTCGTCTCTTCTTATTTTTTTGTAGGGTCTTTAGCCATGTCTTTGTTAAATTGTTAGATCTAAACACTATATTTGATTCAATTTTGCTTAATGCTTGTATTGGCGGCTCTTCTGAGATGGGCGTTGATCGTGGCAAATTTACGTTCACCTGATATGTTGTGAGCTGAAGCAGACGCCGCCTCCTTCAAGCTGAGTGAGGGGTTCCAAAATTCACTCCCAGGTATGTAGCTGGGTCTAGAGCTGGCTTAGCATCACGCCTTCAACTGCCACCAGCAACTTTGCTAGCAGAGAAATGGTAACCAACTTTTCTTCATTGGAATGGAAGTGAAGTAGAGGAGATTGGTGAGCTGTCTGTCATAGTGTCATCCTTCAGTGGAATAGAACCAAAGATGGAGGACTTGCTGGACAGCAGCTTGCTTGGATCTACTTTTATTCCACCACTTTTGTATTGGCATCCTGGTAATATGTATTAATGTCCATGATATTGTGATCCTGGCCGACAAGCCTCATCCAGGGCCCATTGATGAGGCCTAGCACTCTTATAGGGACACTGCATCTGCCATCTTGTTGTGCATCGAACACTGCCATGTGAAGTTGATTTGATTAAGACAAGTCATGTAAGAATTCCTTAATCCGTTTGGAATATGAAAAGGCCAGCATTGCATCCAGAAAGAAAATGTTAAATGGGTTACCAACCAAACGAGAGTAAACCTCTGACTTCTGATGGAGCTTACTTGAATTGTTGCATCCTTTGGAT
>CM021533.1:7620220-7630840 GCA_010994315.2 Pisaster ochraceus
GCGCGTGCATACTGCATACAATCATGCTCGATCGTGTCGACGACCTCGTGACCTCCCTATCTTGCTTTTCTTGCAAGCTTGTCATTTTAGTCACTAATATGAATAAATTATGACTTGATGCTTCATGGAAATAACTTGGCCACGCCTTCTTAAACAAGATATCCAAGACGTTAGTACAGACAGTCGTCAACCGAAATTAATTCAAGAAGAAAAGTGCGCCCTCTGTAGGGTTATCACGTTACGTTACGAGTATGAGATAGTGACGTCTTGGACCAAGACTACTACTATCCTAGTGTTTCCATAGACTTGAAGAGTTCCAATGGAATGGAAATTAGCAATAGCTGCATCAAATCTGAAATACTAGTTCCATACAGATACTTGTAGTATCCATTTGATTTTCTAAACCATTTTGTTTGATGAAGAAGAACAAATTTAATTTCAGCATCTATTGTGGTGAAAGTTAAGTTAGGTTAGTAAACTCATTGTTTTTGTTTGTTTTTGTTTTGGAATGAATGTTCTGTTTGTACACAAACAATTCTGATCAGCCCATTTACTAAACTACTCTTGTGGTCTTTTTTTGAAGATTTACAAAATGGAGCAAGAGGTTGATGGAATAGTGCTAGATCCTTTGAAAGCAACACACACAATACGTAAAGTCACTGCTCATGAGATGTGCCATATGTTCTGGGACATTAAGTACAGGATGGAATGGGATGGTAAGTCATAGGTTAGGTTCTGCCTTGGGTTTCTTTTGCTAGTGGTAACAACATTAATCACATTGCCACAGGCTTTCTTGATTTTCAAAAGAGGATGGTCCTTATTGGATATGAATGTAATGCAAAACTGCACAGAAGAAAAGTAAAATGTCGTCAGCAATTGATTCAATCATTGTATGACATCAATCACAAACACCTGTTTGTAATTTAACAAAAAATGATTTTCTATGTTTTTTTATTTTTTAAAATCTCTACGCAACAGCAACACAGGTTACAACGTTTTTGAGACTGACGGATCTATTACATGTTGAATCCCTTCAGGTACCTTGGACTGGTGTAAGAATCTGGAGACTCTCGCTCCAGATACTTTCATCTGTCATCAGATGATGCGGAGAGTCTGGCCAGCAACACAGAGAGACACTTGCTTCCTGTCACATATCCGTAAGCTAGATCTTAGCAGACAGACACAGGGGGATGTTGGCTCTTGGATTGTTGTCAACTCTTCAGTGGAACACCCTGACGCTGTGAGTTAGTCGTTATTTACAGGGCTCTGTTTTCTACCTAAAGTATGCACTTTTGTTGATTGGAGTTTATGGAATAAAGATTCACAGTTCAAATATATACAGTATTGCAATTTGCCTGTGGCAGTAGGGTGTCAAATGAACTGTATGGCAAAGTGCAACTTTCATTTGATCAATTCAATAACTGTCCGTACACTCATGTCATGTTCTATTTATATTTTTCACCCTCTGCTAGAGGGCATGTACAGCAGACACACATAACAATCAATATCTGTCTAGGTTTAATACTAGGTGTAATGCCAGGTTGTTTGGAAATCTTGGCTGAGGATATGGTGTAAAGACATTTTCCCTTCATCAACATGTACCTGATAAAAGACCCAACACACAGGGTTTGATAATTAATTCCATAGACTGGAGTGATAAGGTCAAGGCTGTAGAGTTTTCTGATGTATTTTTCATTGTATTGTTTTTACTTAAGCAGAGTAATAAAGGGATCCGTGCTAAGATCAACGTCTGCATGCTGTGTCAAACATTCCTGGATTCACCAGATGTGAATAAGAAAAACGCAACTCGGGATAACCTGGTTTGTAAGATATACTACGTAGCCCATGGTAAGTGCATCAAAACACCTTTACTGTCACTTTACTTTGAACTAAGAAGTCCTTAGCTCAAGACTCAACCAGTTCACTTCAGAGTTAGAAGTCCTTAGCTCAAGACTCAACCAGTTCACTTCAGAGTTAGGAGTCATTAGCTCAAGACTCAACCAGTTCACTTCAGAGTTATGAGTCCTTTTCTCCTAACCCAAGCAGAATTATTTTCAATCAGAAAGCAATTTTTTTTTCTTGCCATTAATATTTTGTTTCTTAATTGAAGCTCTGTTTGGACACCCATGTAAAGATGTTTGATCATAGACATTTACAGATTTGAATGGTTCATATTTACATATGGTCTTGTTTCTGAAGCACAATCAGACTATTAGAAAGCCTTTATGTAATGGCAGATTGATGGCATCCTGGAGAGAGATGAAAGGCCATTTGACACAATCTTGGCTGATACGTGAAAGAAAGAGTGAATCCATTCCTTGTTTGCAGTGTCTTCTACCTGGGGCCACCGAACCTCCTCTCTGGAGGGACACACAAGTAGTGGTGTCTAATTTTGTGTCTGCCACTTTTCCTCATTCACAAATTTGCTGTGAATATTTTTCCAGTTAGCTGCACAGTCCGAGCGGTACCAAGCGTTATAGTAGTAGTGTATTTTGGTACCACTGTACATGCAAATACGACATACGACATGGTTGCCCGCCGGTCGTCCATGCACATTACCTAAAGCATCATGTGTACACTACATGAACACTATACAGCAGGTCCAAAGTCCAAGCTAACCAACATTCAGCACACTGTTGAGAAATATCCATACTCATAAGAAAGTTGAGTTCGACTCTGAGTTAGATGCTTTGACCACCTAGGTATGTACTGGAAAAATTATTCACTGCAAATTTTGTGACTGAGGAAAGTAGCAGACATGAAATTTGAAATCTAATTTCTTGACTCTTGAAGAAAATTGAAGGCATGAAATTTGTCATCAAATTTCACATTTTTGGGGTAAAGTCATGAAATTTTCTGTGAAATGTAACGTTGATATTTAGGTTCATCTGTTTCTCTCCAAGGCCACCATGCATGACCACTGCCAACACAAACAAACTTAAATGCCAGTTCATAAGCTCGCTGCAGTAAGTTGCATAAGAGTTTTGCATGCTATTGCGTCCTCTGAAGCAAACTGGTTAACCTTGATATGCCTTTATTTTAGCCGTTCAGATACATTCAATTCAGAAAATGCACTATATCAAGAAATAAAAAAGTGAAATAAATAAACATATAAATTGATTCTAAAACCCTCAGTAGGGCACAGATTAACATTGTTTAATCTTTTGGCTATTGCAAGGACTGCTACTTTTTTTAATATTTAGGAATTTTAATTATTAGAAGAACCATGCTCAATGCCCGTGGCAATCAGCAAGTCAATTGAGAGTATTTGAGCAGCTGGCTTTATACATTTATACACCAGCCATTTAGCAACAGGCAAAGGCAGCTGTTAAATTCTCTAATGCAATGAACAAAATGGTGTTTTATGCATATTTTTTTCCTGTTGTCAGTGGTTGAATTGACATGGCTATAAGGTTAGAGTCCCTCTTGTGACAGGTTTTCTGGGTCACTCCATGTTCTTAGTAGTCAGTGACTTTGCATTATTGTTTGACAAGTCAGATTGTTTGAGTCAGATGTCAAGGATTTGACATTTCCTGTGGACAGTGGACCTACATGTGCATAATGTGGATGTATGCAAACCTAATGGCGCGGGAGTGGTAGGGTATCAGGTATTGATGTAGGGCATCTTCTATTGATGAAAACTATGACTCGACGCAATGGCGCTGGGTATTGGAATGTAAGAACTTTTACTGCCAACAGAATAATAGGGCCTGCAAGTTGTAACCATGTTATGTCTTTTACATACATAGATGAATCAAAGGTGTCGACAAGGCCAAACAGAAGCCCCTCTGGCTAACACCATGCTTTATTTTGTGTGTGAAAAAACACTGGAAGACCTTTTGTTTCAAAGCTGTCATTCTAAGTGAGAGGAAAATTAATTGCATTTGTGTAACTCTGCAAATCCTGTGCAAAACAAACTAACCACATGTCATTTTCTGTTATCAAAGAGCAGGAAAATTTACTCATACATGTACATAGTTTTGAAATTTATATTTTATCATTGATTTACTGTCTGTTTCACATTTTATGACACCACAAATATAATATAAATATATATATCAATGATTGGAGACATACACTATTGCATCTGTCTTATAAGGAACTGTCCCCATAAAGTTCATTTCCACTTCATAATCTTAACAAGAATATTGTCTTTATTAAAACAAATATTTCAACAATCAATGATGAACGAGGAAATAAATGAATCAATGAAAGCTCTGCATGTCTTTTCCTTATATCAACTAAATGGTTGGATTACTTGTTCATAAATACCCCAGACAGTTTATCCATTGTAATTGGCCAAGAGGAGGATCACGTGGCCATGTTTAAAAGTGTAGTATAAATATTCTTTAACATACATGTGTTGGCGTGCAAGCTTATGTGGGCACTGGTTTACATCATGGGGAGAAACTGAACTCTGCACAATGGACACTTTGTATTTATTTTAAGACCTAAACTAAGCATTGTAGGGGTAACATTACATAGAAAGGCAATGATTATGGTACATTGGCTATTGGATAACTAAATGTCCAAGGCACTTCCTTATTGATAAAGTCTTGTTATGGATTGAGGGGGGAAAAGAAACGCAAATATTTGATGGCATGTAGATTGGGTCATCATTCTTCAACAAACACACTGTCTATTGTTGAGAATTGTTAATAGTTTGTTGCTGTTTAACTCTTTCGCTACGGCATTGTTTTGCATGCTGTGACGTAATTATTTTTAACAAGAAAGCCTTGCACAGTCACTCCTGTAGTAAAATTATTTTTACTCTGCTAATCTGGGGGCTATATTACTAAATGATATACCAAAATGAAGCTGACATTATCATCAGTGTGAATCTACAATTACCATACTTGTATTTATTTATATAAAAAAATGACAACACTTTAATTATGCAAAATCATTCTTATGACATGTAAATAAAGATTAATTTTTTATTTATACAAGTTAATAATTTTTTTTATGATGGACCATTGCTTATTTCATTTGTAGTCAGTGATGGTATTCTCACTAACCATATTTGCAAATTAGGCTAAATTTGAATATTTTTTGCCCGATTTATGGGATTTATGGGGTTTTCAATCCAAGTGTAAAAAACACATGTGGGCAGCTAATTTGCATAAAATTGTCCTGTTTGTTGGTTAGTGAACACACATGTATTGTATGACCCATCTTTTGTGTTGCATTGAAGTTATTTCATAAGAATCATCAATTCACATAAACCTCACTGATGAACTACATTCTAATTACTACATGTATATTATGAAGAATTATTATTTGATACTGGAATGTACAAATAATACCCTTTTTTTGCAGTTCAATCATGGGAAAAAAGTTACAAAAATGCTTTTGTCACTGCTATGCCCTAAATACACATGTACGTAGGGAGTCTTTTGTTTTGCTTATCATTATAAATGGCTTGAATATCCTGAGTACTTTGAAAAATGAATAAATATATTGAATATTCAGTTTGTTGTGGTAAGAAGTGGCTCATAGGAATGGAATTTAGGCAAGTTTACAATCCACAAAGATTGGCAAAAGAATATTAGTGGCATATAACAATGAATACATTTGAATGTGCCAAGTGCACATTTTTTTCTCTATAAGGTGGCAATATTGTTTGTTTTGTAGCAGCTCAAATAAACATGATGTTACATGAAAACATAGTGGATGTCATAACTTTCAGTGCATGTACAATGGATACTAATTATTTACAAAATACACACATTATGAATAACAGTGTGTGTACAATCTTTTTCTCTCATGAATATAAAGAAAAGAAAGAAAAATGTATCCAATGTCCCTTTTATTTCAAAGGTAGAAGAAGTGGGCCTACATATTTGGTTCAAAACATTTACATGTACACTGTACACACTGTACAATAATTCAAGTTCACACTGTTCAGACAATGGTGTATGGTAGCTCATAAAACACTCTTTCGGGTGGAGATGAGGCATATCACTGCAGCCACTGTGCCGGTGTAATACATCTTCTTGGCGTTGAGGTACTTGATGAGGGCATGGGTTGTGTAGTAACGATCAGCAAAAACATAGTGACCCTTTCCCAGTGGCTCAAGTAGATATTCAAACATCTTCTCTGCCTGTCCGGTTTCACTCTGGTCGGGATTGAATGACGTTTCTTTACCAAAATAAGTGAGTAAATTATATGCGTAGCCAGTGACACTGTCACACAGTCGGAATGTCTTGATGTGATGCTTACGGGGCTTCGCGGCATTGTATTGTTTGTATTTCCATCTCCCCTTCCACACAATCACCATCTCATCTATAGGCACATCACAGAAACGGTAGTAAGCTTCTTGGAATTTTCCAAGCAGCTTGTTGAGGAAAGGTTAAATCTTTTCTTTAGATACTGAGTCTACATCTGAAGCATGCAACATGGTGTGGTAGATGGCCTCGAAGCGATCTCTCGGAAACATTTGACCAAACCATGGGCTGTGGTTCACTGGGAAAAGAGACCAGTAATCTTTGATGCTTGGACGATGGTTTAGGCCCACAGCGATTAGAACAGCAAAAAATGTCAGCATTTCGCTGTCAGTTACTGGCTTCCAGGTCTTGTAGACTGACCTACGCCGGGGAGGATTGTTCATCATCATTTTGTGCGCAGCAACTGTGTTGATCATATCCTTCAATTGGGAGAGAACATCTGGGGTCCAGAGTTTGAGGAGGCAATCTATAGGGGTCGAATCTTCATCTAAGGCTAATGCATCGTTCACACCAGGATTTACTGGGGGGTATGAAGCGAAAGTTATGTTTGAATGTGTCATTTTGTGATCCTGTCACATCTTTCCAATCATAATTACAGCTTGCATTCCTATCTCTACCTCCTGTAGCGTTGGTTTGGGGCTGCTTGGCCCCCGTCCTTCGTTGGGGAATCCCCGGCCACGACCCCGACCCCGACCTCCCAGTCCCAGTAATCCTGTCTGTTGTGTCGTTGTATCGTCCGAATCGCTATCAGAGGAAGTTGGACTGTCTTCCTGGTCATTTTCGCTGTCTGAATTATTACTTTCGGTATCTGAATGCCAAGTGGAGAGGAGACTGATGGCCTCAGCCCTCAGATGTTGAAGCTTGACCATCCGCCATGTTGTATGCTTGAGCATGGTTGTAACGTGTCTCCAGTGCATTTCTGAGTTTTGGGGTAATCATCAGTGTCTTTCGGTATTATAAAAGAATAAATTAGGAGGTCATGACCTCCTGCTGAACTACTATTGGCTGTTTTAGCTCATTGATGCCTTACTACTCAATAGATTAATGCAGTGTTTACATCGAGGTTTCCCGGCCGTGCTGGAACGAAAATGCAACCGCTGTGAGCGGCTCCCCGTACGGAAAGAGTTAAAGGGCAGAAGGGCCGTGGTCAAAATCAGCACTTCTTCTGTACTTTTCAGTTTGCTTATTTCAATGGATTTCACTTCCTTTTATGACGTCCTGATGAGACGTTTAATGTGGACTTATTTTATTTTCACCCTTAAGGATACTTTTAATCAATGGATATGCCATATGTGTTACATTTGACCTTCAATATGGTGCAGACATCTTGTTTTTCTCCTTTTCTAAGCAATTTAATTAAAGCTTTTATTCTTGAGTCTGAATCCTCACACAGAGTGCCAAGTGCCAAGTCCAAGTTTAGAGGTGTTTGGATGGAGTCCAAGTCCGAGTCACAGGTCTCATAACTTTCAAACCTTTCAAAGTTAAACAAATCAAACCTAATAGATATTGTGTACCATCAATCATTTATCAATCGATCAATCAATCAGCAGTTATGATTGATACATATCTTAAGACCAATCTTGCCTCTTCGTGAAATAAAGCCCTAGTCGACCTTCTCCAGGAGCACAGCCTCATCGCTACTAACAAGCATGCAGGCAAGCTGTGGACCCATGAAAACTGTGCCACTCTAGTCTGGGAATTGCAACTGGACTGTATCCTTGTGAGCAAAAAGTAGCACAACAGCATGATGGAGGCAGAAGCCTACAATAGCATCAACACAGACCACAGAGTTGTGTTGATGCGATTGAGACTGAGCTTGTGATAGCTCAAACCCACAGGGCCCAATTTCATAGCACTGCTTAACGGTAAGCAAATTTTCGTGCTAACTAAAGTATAGCAGAATTTTGCTTAAGCATAAGTATATTTCACAGGTTAGCATGAAAATTTGGCAGCCATCTTGCACGTTCACCATGGATTTGCAATGTTACGTGATTCATTTTCATACAGTAAGCACCGGAAGGTTAGCATGCCTTTTCGTGTGCTTACGGTTAGCCGAGCTATGAAATTGGGCCCAGGTCCCAATGCCCAAGGAGATGATTGACTGGAAAGCCCAGTGTCAAAATGAGGAATCATTTCCAGCTGCTGGGGAGGACAGTGCCACTAACTGCTAGTGCTTTATTGAGGCAAACACTGAAGCAATGAAGTGTCTGCCAAAGGTGAAGAGAATCAAGAAGAGTTGTATACCCATCATCCTGTCATTGTCTTGGCACAAAGTGCCTTCAGAGAGTGCTTTAAGGAGCTCAGCATGACCAAGTCAGACAAACTTTGTGAGAAGGTCAAAGCTGCCAAGACCCAACTTTTTGAGATGTACAAACGATTAAAACCAGAGGAACTAGCTCTGCTGTTCAGTGAGGTGGAAGCAGCCAACGAAGACCAGAAACACGGTGAAGCATGGCTTGGAAAACATTTAATGATACAGAGTATCTGGAGTTCCAGCCTCTCCAAAGGACTTAGAAAGAGAATCTTCTTAGCAGCAATTGATGCAACCTTCCTTTGCGGGTTGTGCACTTACTTTGTGGTGATCACTGTGGTTTCACTGATTATGGAACTAAGCAAGTGGCACATCTGTCATCGTGCCCGACCTAAGCGCAAGTTGTAGACAAAATATTATGATAATGATTATATTCTGAAGAGAAAATTATCCCCCAAAGTACTCCGGGATTTCTTATTTCTATCAATGAGCATATCATCACTGAACTTTACTATTTTATGTGTTGAAGATTTTCTTTAATTTTTGGAGTGAAATTCTGAGGATAGATTTGTGCATTTTAACTGAGCATTGCATTCAAAATTTCGACCACTCATTGCTAGTATTAAGTTATATCCACTTCCTTGATGGGAAACCAGCAACTAAAATTGATACCCTTGATTCAAATTATGCCACATTTTACTTAAAAAATCAGGCGAACTGATGTATTAACTTGTGGTCCACAGAGTGTTAAATCTGTGTGTTCTGTGACGCTAGTGCTATAGCGCTCTTTAAAAACATAGTTTGTAAAAAAATTACATGTTGAATTCATGTCACAACAACCTTGATTATGGTTTTACAAATCACTGTAAAAGTGCAACCACGATAACTCAATAGTCCCTGAACCATCACCCAAGGCTTTTCTGCCGTGTAGATTACAGCGCCCTCTTTCGGGGCTAACAGCAATAATGATCAGTCTGCTGGATGAGATAATTGAAAGCATAACTTGTCACAAGGAAAAAAAGTGTTTTTGAAGAGTAAATTAATTATAATTCCCTTGTGTGCTCTAACTTCATTGCTAGTATTCGAACAACTCATTGCTATTATTCTACCTACTCATTGCCAGTATTGTAACTGCTCATTGCTATTATTCTAACTACTCATTGCTAGTATTCTAACTACTCATTGCTAGTATTCTAACCACTCATTGCTAGTATTGTAATTGGGGGTTTCGGTCTGGTAGCCGAAACCACCTTTGATTTCGTCGAGATTTTTTAAATTTTTTATATATATATTATTATATTTTTTTTTATTTTTTTTTTTCCGAAAATTCTCATAACATTTACACATACATGTACAAATTTGTGACCGTTCGTTCTCAGGAACTACAGTCTTAAAAGACACAAATAATACATCAAATGAAAGCCTGTGCTCTAACTTAGATCAAGCAGCAGTTTGACCGAGGGTTTTTAATCCTTTGTTGACGATATTAACGATTTAAAAACACGTATCGTCAACAAAGCATGATCGTCGTGTGTGTGTACATTGCACGTAATTCACGCTGTACATCGCATACGGTCTCCACACCACACAGCCATTGCTTCACACGCTAGGCATCGTAACACGCTGCATATGGCCAGACCCACACATAGCCCATAGCCCATAGTCCATACACATGGCATCGTTCAACCTTTGTACCGTTCATTTTGGTTCGCTGCTTCGCTTCTACAGTTAACGGTGAACCTGTATAGCGCCCTCTTGCTCGTGGAGAGTCTTCGAACTATTAAATACGGAAGCGTTTTGGGATATTAGTACGGGTTTATTCTCATGCAATTTCATTTAATTCTCCCACCACATTTTTTTTCAAGGTCTGTGCGGTATAGGTTATTAATAGATTTAGCCTTGCCTTGGTAGTTTATTTTTTACAATTTATTATTTAAAACTTTATATCGTCTGAATCATACGTAAAAGAGTTATAATTGTTTGTACCATCTTGTAACTTAGGGCACATTAAACATGTTATTTCCCCCACCCGTACAAAAGTTAATGCATATCACAGTTAACTATTATGTCAATATGGCATCAGAATAAATCACATGTTACTTTGTAATCTTTATGCTTTTTTGGAACTTAAAACACATGTAA
>CM021533.1:7635860-7646290 GCA_010994315.2 Pisaster ochraceus
GCTTCCTGTACTGAGTGCATAAAACATGGTGCAGGCTTCCTGCACTGAGTGCAGTAACAGTAAGGAGGATTAACAACAAACGATCTCAACAAGTCTCTTAAAGAACATATTACAAGAGTAATACAACACACAGACTGAACCTGCCAAATCCCAATAGAATGTACAATTGCTAAACAAGTTTCTGCATACTACCTTAAACAGCAATAAGTGGGGGAAAAACAAGGAAATCTTGAGAATAAACTTTACTTTGTAACTGTAATGAAACTCAGGACTGAAATGCTTGTAGTGTTCTCTCAAGGCGCACAGGAAAAATATTCCTCAAGCACCTATTGGAAATGAGAAAACATGTCATGTCATGACACTTTGTAAATATGAATGCCATCACCTTGTTATAAGCCGGCAAGAACGAGAGCTGTCTAAAGTTTAGCAAATGATTTGTTTATGCGGAAGACTAAGTACAACAAAACAACTGCAACAAAGCATAATAGTATTACTATTATTTGCAATATATTGTTATTGGAAATTTAGTACAGATCTTAAGTTGATAAATCTATCTTAGGCCTTAAGCTTCTTCCTTGGTACGTTTTATGACCATAGATCTATGGTTTGCCCATGACATGCATGCATGCAGGCGGCTGGTGCCAGGTTTTGGTTGCAACACACTATTTCATTGAGGGTGTGTACAAACAATCAATATTTGAAAGGAGAATGAAAAGATTAATTGGTATTCCCTAAGAATGAACACATTCCAAAAGAATGCCATACAGAAATTTTCAGCCAGATCTGTGCAGGCACCTCAGTGTTTTCCGTAACAAACAGACACAATATTCAGAATGATTTGAACTTACATCAGATATTGCAACTGACATGCAGATTAAAAACCAAAAGAATGAAACTCACGCACAGATGTATATGGTACTGGTTTCTGTTAAATGAGCTAAAAACAATGACTTACTCATTAGGCCAAACATGAATTGTTTTAAAAGTGCAAGTCTTGTAAAATTCTAATTAACTTGGCAAAAAAGAAATCAAGTAGTTTTCTGACTGGTTATTTCGTTGAAATTCCCAGCTTTAGGTGATGCTACTTGTAGTTCTTGTACATGCATACCTGCAACACATCGTTTTGTTTACAATGTGTTTGAGGTTTGCAAACGAATCTCATCATTAACTTTTCCTTAAGTATTTGAGAGACAGAGACCCTCCCATATTCCCCACTATCATCCCATTTCCGATAACTCAACTCCCAAAGTTGTTGACTATGGTAAGGTTGATATGCTTGTTCCAATGGTATGCATTGTTTGCTTGGGACTGGGAGACCACATCCAAGAATGTCAGACAACTTTCTGAGTAGGATTTGGGGAATTTGGGACAATGGGATTAATGAATTGACTGTATACAAAATGTTTTTAAACTCATCAACTGTTATGTGTTGTATTTTACAGCCAATCCAGGAGGTTGGGTCCCAAGCTCAGTTATTCGCGCTGTCTACAAGAGAGAATACCCCAAGTTCCTCCGTCGGTTCTCTGGACATGTGGTGGAATCCTTTAAAAGCAAGCCTATCATGTGGTAGTATTGTAGTCACTGCCAAGAAAAAAAACAACGCTGAAAAATTCCCACTTGGTATGCTTACATGTGGAATCTCATCAGAAGGGAAGGGAAACTTGACACGCAGTTTCTTGTATGATGGCTGCCTGTGTATTAGTCACTATTTGTTGCTCTTGATGTCCAATCTTTGTAGAGATACAAATCATATTCCCTGATAAGATACCCAAGAGTGTAAGGTAAACGGTAAAGGTAGTGTGTTCATGGTGTTTTGAGATTTTCTTCAGTTACAACTCACTGCCTAATTTCATGGAGCTAATTAGGCGGAAAAATATTGCTTAAAAATTTGTTTGGGGTGGGGACTAAAACCAGCCACAAATGGTTCACATGACAGTGTTTTGGCTGGTAACCAACAAAAGTTGGGTCATGAATAGACTCGATTTTCAGGGGTTGGGCATTAAAGCAGGAGGTGGAAAGTCGGTATGAAAGTTAAAAGTGTGCTAAATATTGGATTATGCGTAAACATTTTGGGAAAAATAAGTAAACTTACTAATAGAGGTGCTATTCTACTCTTCTTTCATAGTTTGTAATATTGTTTTATTTTAAAAATTAACAATGTGTTCACCTTCATTTAGGCATTTTTTTAAGGAACCCCTCATAAATCTATCAAATTCTGAAAGGTTTAAATTCAGTTAACCAAATCAGTGAACTGTGATAGAATCAGCATGCCTGGACTCATGCATGAGAAAATCTGCTCAAGATTGTAGTGTTCGTGGGTTTGAATCCAACACAAGTAGCTTGTACATTATTTTCTACAGGACTATAAAAGTACAGAGACAGCACACGGTTCTTACCACACATCAGTAAAAGGGTGAAACCAAAACTATTATTCTTTATCCCTTATGCACTTAATACATTTAATAAATTCGTCACAGTTTTCATGAAGTGATGTACAGGCTCCACAGCCAAAATTCTGTGTTTGGACAAAATTTTGGTTACAGTTGAACTATTTTTCAAACGGGTATTTAGGGGTAACTGCATACTGTTTGTTAAAAAAAAAAATTCTAAATACTCCCCCCCCCCAAAAAAAAAGCTGACTTCTTCATTTGTATACATCTGTCAATGTGTTTTCGATCTTGCAAAGTTTTCCATGAGTTATTAATATCTTAACACATACATGTACACATCTTCATGAAGGCGTTTAAATGAGATGCGAGCTCTGTGTACAAACCAACACATATTGAGACAAGTCTTTTTGTGAAAACGTAAAAAAAAACACCCCAAAAACTTAACTTCTTAAATACGCAAAAGTTATACCATGGATGTTTGGCACTGTGCCAGAACTGTGTATTTCAGTAGATAAAGTGGGGAACTATGAAATGTCACTTATTGGAAACGCAAAATGGCAAATCTGAAAATGTTGGACAATAGAACTACATGTGTAGCTGTTGCAAACTGCTTACCTATCAAAAGGACCTATGGTATAAATGCAAATAAAAACATTTTAATGGGGTCACATTTTCTCATAGGCTAAATGAGAAAATGAACCTTTGAGAAAGACTCTGCTAGGGTTAACTTTTTACTGAAGATATTAACACAATGAGTATATTTATAATTTGTACAAAAACTGATTTGCAAAATTGTGTTTTTTAAACAAACTTGACTTTGTGAAAACAGTGACAAATTGTTGGCAGTACCTGCTGCTAACGACAGTGGTTCTAATTACAGGATTCAAACCGGCCACTCATCTTAAGACATGCTGACTGGTGCAGTGGTTCTAATTACAGGATTTAAACCAGTCACTCATCTTAAGACATGCTGACTGGTGCAGTGGTTCTAATTACAGGATTTAAACCGGCCACTCATCTTAAGACATGCTGATTGGTGCAGTGGTTCTAATTACAGGATTTTAAACCGGCCACTCATCTTAGACATGCTGGTGCTGTGGTTAAAATCTTTTGGCCTAAGATGCCACAGTGACTCGTGTTGTGGCATCAAACTTTGGATACACATCTTAAGATCAATCTTTTGAACCGACCCCTGTTTTATTATGCAGGAGTTGTGAGTTGTGTCCTGCCCAATTAAGATACCTGTGAATTTTGTTTTCCTGCAGGGCACTAAAAGCCTTGAGTATGTATTGCTCAGTGCTTATCATACATATGTGTTAGGCTGAAACCCAAATGTTGTTCTTTATCCCCAACGCAATTAATAAATCATCAAATCTTGTTGGATTTATATGAAACCTAAATGCAAATCTGAACAAAAATGTTGGATTTGGGTTAATTTCAGGAATCTGCTTCGTCCATATGAGCAATTAAGGCTGTAACCAAATCAAGTGATTTTGGCTACAGCCGTTAGAGTGGTTGCTGGCTGCAAGGATAGCATTGAAAAATTGGCTTTTTCAGCAGTCCAACATCTCCCAGACTACTCAGCCATAGCAAGTGCCATATTTGTTAAAATTTGCACTTATGTAATGTCACATTATAAACCATGCACTTCCTGCAAGCACAATTTGTATACAGCTCAGTGGAAGAAAGTATTAAATCTTCTGCCGATTGCTCTATCTGGTTTTTATCAGTTTTTGGTATGAAGAAAGGTGGCACATCTCAAAACTTGTTCAGCTGTTAGTTTAATAACTCTCAAGTTTATGAGGAAATTATGACCCAAAATGTGACCAAAATGTGACCAGTGCAGTATCTTAGGAAGGCCTGAAATGTACAAGGTCAATCTTTTTGTAAACAAAGGTCACATGTTAAAGGTTCACTTAAAATTAAACAACAGTCAACTTAAATACATGTGTAAACATTTTGCTGCAGTCTCTATTCTGATTTCACATTTTGGTTAGTAATGACAGTCAAGTAGGAGATGTATATAAATCATTCAAAATGTTTTGTCTGTGGACTGATGGTAACTGCCTTACTCTTGGTGGATATAAAAGGCTTTCATATTTCACTGTCATGTCTGGTTGTGAAACTAATGACTCTCAGAAAAGTCAACTTAATAATTTTATTAGCAAGAACCCCATGGAGAGGAAGACGAACAAGTTTCAGTTTAAGATGTAGAGGAAAACCCCAGATAATTTTTCCAGGGAAAACCCAAGCAATCAGGTAGGGACTGAAAACCCAATCCACATATTGCCCCTATGGGATTCGAACCGGGGTCCCACAGGTGGAACGTGAGGAAAGAAACCACACTGCCCACCCATCTGCCCAACCAACAGCCAACCTGACTGCGTATATAGCTCCCCAGCTAACAGAGAGTATTCATCGGTGAAAAGTACCGATTACCTGAGAGTTAATGATCACACACTCCTGACATAGGAATATCAAATTGAATGCAAATTTTAATTCGCTGAAATAGTTGTTTTGCAACTGAGGTTGACCTGAATGATTACAATGCTGTAAATTCGTTGTTTGTAGGTGCAGGCACTTTGTTTCTTGGATCTTTGCCTCTAATGAGGGAGGTATGTCAACGCAGAGAGATCCAGGCAACCTTTTTTCTTACCATCTCCTTACATAGTAATCAATTCCACACTGAGAAATTCTTTGCCTTTTACACATTTGGCCAAGAGAACCATTGTCAACTTTAAATAATAAGCAGTATTATTGAAAACGTAATTTTATATTTCATATTTGCTGTAAAAAAAAGTATAAAAAAAAACAAGTTCATTATAACTTCATTTTAAAAAGTAGAAGTCTTCTCTGTATATATTATATGTATTTTAATACTTGAATATTAGTTCAAATTATCAGAAGGGAATTCTCTTTCTTAAATCTTTTTTCTCGAAAACTCTGATGCTGAATGCATCTTTAAACAAAATTGTTGTTTGCCTTCCAATGACATGGCACTGTTTGTACTGTCAATTCAAACAAAATATATGAATACAACCCCTCCCCCCCCCAAAAAAAAAAGAAAAAAAGAAGTAATAATAATAAAATAAAATAAAATAAAATAAAATTAAATAAAATAATAAAGAAATAAAACACTGAATTTCAACAAAAATAAACCACATGTGAGCATGCATCAAATCCCCCCAAATGTGAATTTTGTTCGTTGTTTTCACTCATACCTTGACCACCAAACTTGATGCAGTTTATCTGATTGGTTATTTCGTGTTTTTATAGAAAACTAGAGAATGGAACCAATCTACCTTGTAAAAAAGAGGTTTTTGTACTATCCTTTCAATGCTTGATTGTGTTATGTTGCTATAAAATTGTCCAAAATGCAGATTGCAGATATGACATAACACAGTTTTATTTAATTGTGTTGTTGAATTGCATGAACATTTACTTTATCTGTCTTTTGTTCAGTTACAAATCTTTTTGTTCTGAGAAAATCATACCTTATTAATTGCTGTTTTCTTGCAATATTCCTACACTTTCAATTTTAAAAAGATGTGCTCGAATTAATATTTCTTCTACTTGAATTAATATTTCTTCTTATCAGCTAAAGAACCTGACTACATACCCTAAAATGTTATCAGATTTTGAAGGTGTACTTGTTAAATCAATTGGTTATTTTATGTAAACTAAAATTATATAATAATAAAACAGAATTATTATGACAGGAAAACAGTTTTTCATTGGCAAGGGATGCTACAACAGTAGTGTTAAAAAGAGTACAGTGTACATTTACATGTACTGAAACAAGTTCTTAAAAGTTCATTAGTTCCTCACAGCGGGTGAAATTGATGGAATCATAAATTATGTAATCATATCCTCTTTGCAATTCAATTGTTATTTTTCAAGGCTGAGCATTTGGTGCTAGAAATGTGGCATGGTGTACACCTAGTTTCCCTGTTGTGAATCTGTTTTTGTTTGTGTGTGTGTGTGGTTTTTGGGTTTTTTTTTTTTTTTTTTTTTTTTTTTTTTGGGGGGGGGGCGTGTATTTTATTAATATTATCATTTGTTTGATTTTTTTGATAGGGGGATCTGTACAAGAGGGGAAAAATGTGTTAGAGAATGGGGATATTCGGGGAGACTCCTTTTGCCACACTGGGCATGGTTTAAAAATGAGATTGTACACTTTCATCAAATATTTTGAATGGCAATTACAGCACAAACAGGTGAGAATTATTCATCATTTGTCCCCGAAAAATTTAGAGCTTAATTTTATAACATGTTAATTCTATTATTTGGTTCGTGTCCTTGTTGTAATATGGCAATTTGGAACGCTGCAGACAACATATTGATGTGAAAGATGTAACCTCACAGAAAAGGGTAACCTCCCAAATGGCCGTTTGTAGTCGCTTGATTATACAATGGCGTACCTTCCCTTTCATTTATTTTGTACATTTGTACAAACAAATGTTACCATGGAGGCATGAAGAAATCTTATATTTCCAAATCTAGGCAATGGAAAGGATTTTCTGAGTTTTCCTGCTGCAAATCTAATTGATGATTAATAAATATAAATAATGCAAAACTATTGAATGATATGATGTAATAAAACTGTATAAATTACTTAAGAAAATATATAGTATTTGTTTTGTGGTTTCATTTATTGTGTATAATGATGATGGTGATGATGAGTTTGTACCTATACATATATAATTATGTTGGGTTGGGCTTGGGGAGGATTCAGGGGCATGGAGTAACACAGCTGGGTAAACCCCTAGTCCGACCTGCAAGAGTTTTTCAATGAGTTCAATTGGGTTCATGTTTTATGTGGACTGTCTATATACATTTACATGGGACAAATGGCTGAAAGGCAGAGTAATTCGGCATATGGTAAACTGACTTGTTCAAGAACACATGCATTATGACCAGTGAGTGAGGTATTTGAACCATGGATGTAGAATTGTACCTACATATCCCTGATAAGTGCAAACCTTCCGACCCCTCTCGGCCCTTACACTTGACATCTCAATGGTTCCAGGTACAGCTTCAAAAAGTTCATGGTTACCGCATACATTGTGGCTCGAGGTACCATCCCGGAAGGTGTTTTACCTGCTGGTAGTGTTGGGCATATGGGGGTTGAAAACAGTGAGTGGGCAGCTGATAAGGGCAGAAGGAAATCAATCCGGAATTGTAACCCAAGAAGTTTCAAATACTATTTCCGTGTTAGTTTAAAGGGAGGACACATTATTGAAAGCGAATTGAAGTGCACATTGAATGTGTATAGCATAGGGGGCCTATTTATGTTTGAATTTGGTATACCAAACATCAGCCTTTTTCTCTCTGTTTGAACTTCTGAAACAAACAAAATGGGGAATTGCACATACAGATCAAATTATGTGGAGCAAGGGTTAAATAAACTAGGCCTACTACACACAACATGTTTTTATGTTCTATTATCTACGCTTGACTTGAACCATAAGGAAATACGACATAGCAAGAGCTTCTATTGCCCGGATCGAAAAGTCTGGATTGTTGAGGATATTGTTGCTCTTCGAGACGGATTTTGAAGGATTACGTGTTGCTCTCTAAGCGAAACTGTCCACCATGTACACTGCAGGAGTTTTTTTTTTTTAAGTCAGTTTAAAGTCAATTGCAGTAGCAAGTGTCTTTGAAAAAAGGGAGCTAATAAGAATTGTTTTTAGCGAGTATGGTTTATTGATTTTTTATATATTTTTTGTTATATATACAACTAGTAGGGGAGATGGCCTTAGCTTTCGATCTAAACCGGACCCTTGTCAGAGGCATAAACAAGAACAAACACAAACATATCCATTTATAACAAAAAGAGGAGCAAAGGATTAAGGGAAGGTATCCAGAGAAAAAGTGGGAAAATTATAGCCAATCAAAGTTACTAATTTACAAACAATGGTGCGGCCAAGAACCAGTCAGAGTAAAGTAGTGAGGACAAATGATGGTCAGCGCGAAAGTGTGGATCAGTGGACCATAAAGGTGGTAACTACACGGGAACTACACTCTAGGCGTTACAATGTGGGAAGCATGAAAGGGTAGAATTAGAGGGCAAGCCGCATCAGGATAACACAACTAATTACAATAGGGGCAGGATAAAATAATAAGTGAAGAGAGTTTTGTAATTAACAAGATGATTCTGTGAAAAGGAAGGTAATTATACATGAAGAAATTAAAAATAGGCAAGAGGAACCTGCGGAGAGAGCGGGTTATTAAATCCTCTGCAAAAGGAATATGTTTCTAACGGGTTGATTTTTTAACAACTTCTTCAGATAAAGAATGGCAAAAATAAACCAGTGGAGAGAACAGGTTATTTACAGTAACTGTTTGTATATTGCATCGAAGAAATAAGCAAGCAGAAGTGAACGGAGGTTGATGGGAAGTTATGTAACACAAGTGTTTATGTTGAGTCCAAAGGGTTGGACTGTCTTGAGTTGGTGAATCCAGTGTGATTCTCTGAGTTTGCGGTGTGTGTCATCACCATTGCAAGCCTCAATCACGATGAGTTCAACATCTTTGACGCTGAGATTAGGGCTGTTGAAAGTGGATGGAGACGGGGTACAGTTTCTTGGTCTTTATGGAAGAGACATGGCTCGCAAAGCGAAGACAGGGTTTGGTCTTAGTCTCTCCCACATGAGGACAAAGGATGGTTATATATGCCTCTGACGAAGGTCCGGATTGGATCGAAAGCTAAGGCCATCTCCCCTACTAATTTTATATATATACATACATATATAATTGTGTTTTTTTTCTTGGGGGGGGGCCTTAAATTAGCGAATCACAGAAGACGGCTCCCCTTTACTTGAAGGTATAATAATTACCCGTGACAACTGCATTGTTTTGTCCCTTTTCGCCATCATGGTCACGCAAAAAACAAAATAATTGTAGACACCTTGAAATAGTAAACACGTTCTACTTCCTGTTCAGTTATGAAACCTGCACACAAGTATGGTAAAGGTCACGTTGCTTATTATGACCATGTTGGTTGCTAACTTCCAATAATGGTAATTATTTTTTTGTATCGTGAAATCGAGCTGCCATCTTTTCTTTTGTTAAGAAGTGATGGCGCTGTGACATTCATTGATACTCTACTACTGTTGACTTGAGCTACATAGAACTGTGAAGACGTTTTACATGTTTTTGTAGGGGTGGGCGTCTGGGAAGTGTATTCGAATTTCTAGCTTAATTGACAGAGGTACAAATTGAGCAGCAAACATGAATGTGTGACCAGATAACCGGTTGACTCATAATTATGTGTCAATGGGTAGAAGTTTCAGGGAGACCACGAGGATAGTTTTCAGATCCTCGGAGGATCAGGAAAAAACCTTCGAGGCAATAACTCGTTTTATTGCCTCCTTGGCAATCATCAGATGCGTTCAGGTTGTTCTAAAAAGGTTCTAAATCCAAATGTGGATATCATTTTTGAGCGAAACTCTTTGTTAGTAGATAACCAGATATGCAACTGACATTCTCATTCGGTGTAATGTAATTATGTTGAAATCACGCAAAAGATTGCCGCAATGAGCAGCTTAAAAAGTGCACTTTTAAGTCATTAGTTATCGCCCGTACCCGACGGGAAAGGGCTTTATGTTGAAAAATGATTAATGTTGAGACTTGTAAATGAATTCCTTAATCTTGCTTGTTTGGATGTGTAAGTTGCTTGTTTCGAATGTCTGAGTGTATAACAAAAACGTTATACGCCAAAGTCTGAGAAAAAATTATATTATCACAAAAGTGTCCTTTAATAATGTGCGTTTGACCTTTGTTTTACTTTACATAAGCGGTTTTTAAAGTTCCTGCACCGAAACGAGGAAAGACTTCCTTTTGGTTAAAGTTACCCTTGAGTATTACAGGGCAGAATTTCAATCAGAATGTATAATGTTTGCTTCACTGTATACTCCTTACATCAAGAAATCGTTATTATTTACCGTATCAAGTGAAATTTTCGTTTTAAAAATCTGCCCTTTATTGAATGATAAGTGTGCAAGACCTAGGCCTACCCTTTCATGAGTGACGAGTGTG
>CM021533.1:7653700-7684245 GCA_010994315.2 Pisaster ochraceus
TCATGAATACCATAGGCCATGTAAATATCACGAATACCCGTATTGGCCATGTAAATTTTAAGGGCACCATCAATAAAATGTGAAGTGTTAAATGATGATAAGTGCATCCAAACATTTGATGTCAAAAAACTGTATAGACCTGGTTTTGTTTTAGGCAAAATGTAAGCCTACTTATATTTTTGAGAGGTTGGTGGATGAAATAATAATGGGAAACAAATCGGATACAAAAACGTAGATAGTCAATATTTATTCATCGGATAATGTAGTTACTAGATCAGAATAATACTTTCCTCTCTTCTTATGCAAACCCAAACCTTGATATTTGTCCGTGACTAGTTAGTAAAAGTGGACATAGTGATCAAAACGTGGTTCAAAGTAATGATGGAAACTGTACATTTAGGAGATTCCGGATAACGGACCGGGCTCAGTCGACGATGACCCGTGGGGATATGGCAAGTCAACAGCCCTTTACGAAAATTTATATTTTCGGTGTGTTTTGATCGGAAAAACTCACACACAATAAAAAAAAAAAAATTGTATTGGAATCGGGGGTTTTAAAGTCATATTTCCCCATTTATGCCTACTTGAACTAAAGGCGTAGGTCTCTCCCGACAGACCGTATGACCTGCCTGCAGCTGTGCCGATCGCGATCGAGCTACACCAAGGCAAGAACACAGTGCGATACGCCTTTAAGTCAACATCCTTCACAGGGTCAGCAGTGGGGATCTCAATGTTTAGCACCCTCTTTGTTCACATTTTGGATGGTCTTTTTATGTTTCAGTCTTATCTTTGCTTTCTCTTATACATAATAACACAGAGACACGTATTGTGTTAAGGAGATTAGCGAAGCGCTTGAGTGACACGTGCCAACCGCCCTTTATTTGCATAAATAAATCCGTTTGTATCCAAACAATAGTTACTTGAAAAACTGCAAGTATAGTTTAACAATACTCTTGCTATTGCAATAGCTACAATATACTAGTCGTATACGACCTTGTAACTAAGGGCTAACTGCCCCTATGGTATCACTTCACAGGAGAACACGACGTCCAGGAAAAAACAGAGATGAATTTTAAATGCTCTGAAAACATGTGCCCAAAAACATTCAGTGCTCTCCTCCATGAGGGTGTTGGACCTTACCCTATTCAATAGCTATTTTATACCCCCCCCCCATTTTTTTAAAACGAAAATTAAAGTATGTGTCCTCTGTGTGTGTGTGCAACGCTAGAACTAACTCTATTCACAATTTCTCCTCTATTTAAACCTCCCACTGCCACACCCCGATTACCTAATCATCATTCTTGTACCATATGCGTTACCCGCATTTCTAAGACAACTATTTCCTGCTATTCTATGAAACGCTGGAAATGTCTATTCTCATGGTTTGTTGTTTTGGAACGTTTGTTGTTTTGTAACTTTTTCGCCATGAAATAATGTTGACAGACTGGTTCCTTACATATCATATTGTAATTACAATTGTAATGTAATCAGGGACCAGACTACAAGACTCGTTCGAGCATTTTGAAGTCACTTTTCGACGATTGGTTGCATTGCCTGGATAAGCGCATATATTTAAGTTGACCTATTTTGTTTTGTTTAACGATTATTAATAGCGGGATACTTGCTCATTTATTCTTTACGAAAAGGTTCTCAAATGCAGACTTGTAAAATTTAAAAGTGGTACATGAGGTCATTTAATTTCTTTTTAGGCCGAAGTGTCTTTAAAAAAAGTGTTGCAGCCAAATTACGTGTGGGTTGCTTGCAACAGGTTCCCTTCCAACTCGCTACGCAACTTGAGTCACTGAGAAACCTTTTCCGATGTGTCCACACCAAGCAGCTGACAGATCTGTTACTGGTCAACAACCATTACCTTGCCATTATTTGTGTATTTTGTCATCACACGGTATTATTTGTAGTTACCAGTTTTTGCAGTTATATCACCGGTCATTTCACAGTGGTTGCTACAGATACTACTTCTCAATGCATTTTGTTGGTGCTCAGCAAGCACTAAGAAGACTTCAAGAAGAAGCTTAAGTTTCCTGGGCGTAGAGGAAGATGCCTTGTACAAACTGGTACGGCTAGTGTCCATTCATAGTCAAATCGTGGAGTTGCATAAGGTCAGATCAATAGTGTGTGTTATTTACGCAGCCTTTTGTTGAGAAAATGATACTCTCTTCAAACATTGTTAAGTGAATGGTTTTATCATTATATTTAATGACAAGTAAATTATATCTTTAGACAAAGGTCTATCATGCAACACAAAAATTGTGCCAAATGCAGTATCTTAAGAGGGGATAACACGTTTCTAACCGCACGTTAAAATTGCGTAATATGTAATTTTATCTGATACTCTTTCAGAGCTCAAATTGAATGACGTCATCGGACGTCAACAACAATCGGGTCTGTACATTCCAGAGAGGATTTTTGTATCACTCAAAAGGTTAAATTTGTTTTGATTGAATATAATTAGAATTAAGGAATTAACTAAAAATTATCTGTACAAAAATGTACACACCATATTTAGTTGAAATGTGACGTCGTCGAACGTTTTGATTTTGACACACGAAATTGCACTTGGACGGTACTAAACACAGTGGCGACCATTTTAACGTGATAATTAGAGACTTGAAATTGTTCTTCCATTTTCACAAGGACTCTATCTATTGGAGAATGAGTGGGTCACAAAACTCAATTTTACCTTGGAGCCCCGTTTTAACTTCATATACACACATTGGTCAACATTGATGTTTGTTTACACCCATACAGTGCGTACCCTTGAACCAGAAAGCTGTATGTACTGTCATAATAACGTTTGTTGAAAGTTACAGCACTTTCATGCGAAATCAGAGCTCTCTATAGCTAACAAAACCACAACATGGAACAACTTGAGTTTGGTCTTGTACACAATTAAACTCCTGGCACTTTGTTTTGCCTGCTTTTGTTTGCAAGTTTTCTTCATAGGGAAATGCACTTCATACAGTGAAAAGAAGGTTTCAAAGTGAACAAACCTTCATATTAAATGTTGTGGAAATGATCAGTGTACACCTCGTTTGTTGACAAATAGTACAAAGTACGATCATATCAACCATGTTTGTGTTGCAAACTTCCCAATGCTTCCTATTTCCATTTTAGCTTTGAGCAAGAGAGATATACTTTCCGTGGCTACAAAAAGTTCTCTCTCCGTGGGATGGCTCTGGCCAAGCTCCGAATGCTCATTACCCTGGGAGGGATAATATCCTAGATCTCCCGTGAGTATTGTTTTGTGCTTAAATCATCTTTTACCAGAGAAGTACTCTGCGTTTACGTTGATAACTCGGCAGGATCCTTAAGTGAGGACGTTAAGCCAACGGTGCTTGATTGTTGGTGGAGTGCAGATCGGACACAAAAGTGCTTTTAAAAAAATGGAGAAATGAAAGTGCTGAAGACAAGACAACTGGAACTCAATTGGTGCTAGACATACAGTAGTGCAAGTAAAAACTAGGCTGCTGCTTATAGGCTCGATGCAACTCCTCCCCTGAAGGCCTCTAAGGTTGGGGCAAACAACACAACAACTGCTTTGAGGACGAGTTGAATCAGGTATACAAATTATAAACTTGCAATATGTAGCCAGTCTCGTGTTGACCTTTGACTGTGGACTGGGCTGTGCCATTTCTATATTTAGTGTGTGCTTTTGTTTGGAGCCTTAAAATAAAGGAGATCATATTATATTTCAGACGTCGTCGTGTGGGTTTTGCTGTAGTATTTTAGGGAATGGTTGTTCTTTTTAATAAGAGGGCCGGCCTGCTTCCCGCGGCATTTACACCAATATGTATAGGTTTTCCCGACCAATTTCATAAAGTTTCAGGCAGAGAAACATTCGATTCACCACCCAAACGTTCTAGGCCCATCCCTTACCAACATTTCCAACTGGAACTAGTTGGATTTTTTTTTATAGTGTTGCATATTGGCACTAAACCAGTTGGACACAACTGGACTCAGTTGGCTTCAGTTTGAATTTCCCCCAATTTAGACCCGATTGGATATTTTCAACGATGCCAAAAAATACGTTTTTACCCATTTGGTCTGACCGCCCATTGGTCCGACAGCTTAATAGTCCGACAGATTGATACCGATCATTCAAAAATGTTCAATTCAATTTTCCAATTGGAACCAACTGGAATTTTTCCAGTGTTGTGTTATTGCACAAAGCCAATTGGAACATATAAATTGTCTTTGCCCACTAATGCATAACGAAACGAAAAACTCAGTCTCACACGCCAGATGTTTACTAAAATATGCAAGGTGGAAAAACTTAGTGTAAGAATGTTACAATGTAAATGTTGAATGTACCAACACGAAATCGAGTCCCACAAAACGAAAAAGAAACCTCAGTTTGCTCACATGTGGACAATTGTCGCGAAATTGGCTGATATTGAAAATTATTGGAAAAAACGGGGGAAAATATACATTTGATATCTATAAATACATGTAATCAGTCTTAGCGTTATGAAACTTATTTCATAGTTTTCATCTCTATGCCTGATTTGAAACTTTGCAGGGAAAACATTTTGGAAAGTTATAGTTTTTGACTTTTCTGTTTTTCTATCCCCAATGGATTTATATTAACTATTTAAATAAGCTATTTCAAATGAACACATCATTAATAAACATTCAACAAAACACTTGTAAAATACAAATCCATCTGCATATTTATTTCAAAATTCGAACAATCCACTTAATAAAGGTTTTGTTAGTTGTAGTTAGTGGCAACTAAAAGTGACTATTATCCAGAAAAGGGGACTGCGTATACTTACTACAAAAATCTTTACAAAAAACATTGTGACATGTTGTACTCAATTATATACAAGAAATTAATGCTATAAAGAAAATCGAGAAAACATTGCGTTTTTTAATAGTTTTTCTTTACGTCTTAAAATATCTTGTTTCTAAAAAAGCTTTTGACTGTATATGGTCGACAAATTTTCACCCGTTGTATGGTGGGCTCGGGTTTTATTTGAAAGAGAAACCTGGGTCGGTTTAGAGTCAAGAATTAAGATAAGAATTCAATATTTTATGGGACCGGTCACTAAAACCATAATCAGGGGTTCAGGTCAGGGAAAATCAGATTGTGGTCTTCCAAAACATGAGGCACTGTGAGTTCTTTGAACCATATGTTAGTATGTTACGAAACAAAACACATGTAGTAATGATTCACTCATAGAAAACTGTTTAATGTAGGAACAGCAAACACCCTCCTAACCTGCACTGACTCGTTCACCACCCATCAGTAAATGATCTTATGCACTGACGTCATCACACCGCCTTCCAATAGAGGTAAAACGGTTATGAAAAAAGGAAAACGCAGCTATGTACAATCATAACAATGCGCAAGAAAATGGGTCCTTTATACAATACACACTGTACACCTCTACCTATAGCAGAGTGCTTACTCACCCTCTACCAGTTTTCTAATGCACCAACAAGCAAGATCACCCTTTTCGTCAGCGATTTATTTTATGGCATTCAGTGTGTGCATTCCAAGAGATTTGCATTTCAAAGAGTCATTGTGCAAGAACCATTGATGCTCTTGTTATTCACATTTGACCATACGGGTAAACATGCAATGCTCGTTGTAACTAGGATGGTATAGGTATAATCATTGAGGAAATGGAGTGAATTTGCGTCAGCTTCCAATGACGCGTTAAGAATGCAAATACCAAAGTTTCACGAGGTTGTCTTGCTGGGCTTGATTACCTGAACATCTGCCTGTCATTTACCAAAGAATAAATTAACACTATCTGTCGTTAACGCGTAATAAATCAAATCAGAAAAACCTTTGACTCTAGATGTTCGAAACTTTCAACAGGGAGATTTGCCTAAATTTGCATCAGATAAATCAATCCAGGCACTTACACATTTTGTAATTTTCAGTTTTTAACACAAAATCCCAAGTTTCATATAACTGTAACTAATTATCTTGAAATAAAAAAATACACTATGATACATACAGTATATAGGCCTACCATGCAGAAGAGTCGTTGAACACATGGAACAGTCTTTCTTCGACATGATGTAACTTCTAATAAACAATTTCTTAAAATGGAGCTACCCAAAAGGTATTTTCCCCCTCTTTGTGTAAAGTAAATTAAAATCAGGATTAATTTTAGCTACGGTAGTTAATGTAGATCAACATTTTTATTTATAACAAATGGAAGACTAGTACATGTATTGACAAGTAAAAACTCGGCAACTGCTGCAAACTTTACACAGACAGTAAGAAACTATAGAGAGCAGGAATTAGAAGCAGAGTAGACTTGTCTTACGATCATGAATGGGGATATGCCATCAGTCTGGTGATTTGATTCCTAACAAAAACTTGACGTTAACGTGGTTCACAGATGCGAGTTCTATAAAAAAATTCTAAATGCTACCTAAACTGTTATATATTACCAATATCAAGTACTTTCTGTATCTTTTAACTTAAGTAATTACTTTGTAGTAGTTTAGTTGATGTCAAACACTTATTCAACGATAAAAGCCAGTTTCGACTTGAAGAAAATGAAGTAGCCTATACGCTGTAACAAGCTGTAAAAGTAACACGAAGTAAACAAGGACATTAACCTGGCCAATCTCATAATAGACTGCTTAAGCACACAAAATTGCTAAACAAAGTCAGTCAATGCTTGCAGGGAGCCGTACAGCCACCACGCGTGTTGTGCTCGTGGCGGGTCCAATATCGACTTCTGAATAGCATTTATTTTTATTTAGCAAAATTATCTGCCCAACAGCTCTGTTTGATGTGTCATAATACAGATTGGTGATATAAATCAGAAATTTAAAATTGGCTGTAAAAGTTTAAAATGACGGAAATGATGTACACAAACTTTAAAACAAAACAAAACAAAAAACCCTCATATATAAAGTTGACTGAGTAAATGACTGAGTCTTCGTCAGTTTGCCTCTCCAAATGGGGTCTACAAGAAAGGGAGTTTTTAGTTGCAACAGTTGGAAAATGATAAAGTGCCATCAAATTGGTTTCCAATAACTTTTACAACACTGGTTGAAAACAAAATGTACGATTAGGCGTGTTCTTCGGCAACTCCCATCGGATTATCCAAACCAGTCACACTAGTCATCTGCACGTCGCTCCCATTGACTCCTAGTTGGTGGTTTCTGGCTTGATTTCCGTGAGGCGTATACCTTCGCTTTGTCGAGATTTTGCGGAGTGCTGAGACCTTTCTCCAAGTGGTCTGCCAAACCAAATAAGAGACAATTAATTTTCATAAAACGATGTTTCTATACCCATTCACGGCTTCGTTTGTTTTGTGTTCTTTTCACTGAATGAACTTTATTTACCTAATTGATTTAGATCACATGTTTTGCACCAAGACATTTTTGTTTAAACCTCGGATAGAAAATGCCTTTTTGATTATTTGTGTCTTCTTATTTTTCATTTCAGTGTTTCCACAGGTACACCAGTTTGAAAATACATGTACATGTATAAGTGGAATCTGTAACTTGGAGTGGACCGATCCAGTGCGTTATCTGTGCTCACCCATGTCCATATGTACAATAAAACATTTCAAATGGTCACTAAATGATAACAAGTAAACAAAACTTCATCTTCCAAACCACCACACGAACACTTTAAAGGCAACATTGTTACGTGCAAAAAAGCTTATCATTCAACAAAACAAAAAGGTTTACATACAACAAATAAACAAAAATAAGGAAAAAATCATCAGAGCTTTTTGATAAGCTGTTATCTGTTAGTTTGTATTTAGTTATAATAAGCCATAAGTATTACGTTTATCAGAATCAACAAGAAAATATACTCGGCATTAATTTTAGCACAGAGGAAGTGTTTATGATAGTCTTGTTTTTAAGCGTATTACAACATCGTTAGAAAATTCCATTAAATTTGGGTTAATGAAATCGATTCATCTTTTTCTAAATGATAAGAGAAATTTAAGCACCGTTCTTCTCAATTGGTGCTTTCATTTATTTGAGAAGAATGCACTAACTAGCAAAGTGACGGATACCTAATTGCTATTTCATTAATGGATTTTTGTATGCATGTTGCAGTATGGCTTTATGTAATGCCTATGTTATGATATTTTACTGTAATATGTAACGTGCAGTGGATGTTTGTTCCGACAATACATGCAAATCAGGATGAGGCACGTTTCTCAGCATTGAACACAACTTGTCGACTTATGAGGCACTTCACGATCTACTCCTAAATGGCATGTCACTAGTGCTACATACTTTCAAAACATTTCAAAAGATATTTCTATACCTTGTGCTATTACAAGTTCAGAGTAGAGTTAGCCTTCATTATTTTGTTAACCAGTAAACTAATAGGCTGTCAAAAATACCTTTTGCAATAGTCAAGAGCTGATTTTCAAACGTGAACATTTTTAATTAGCTGAAGTTGGCTTTAAAAGCCCAAAGCTACTACTTAACTTGCTTAGCATCTATAAATCTATTTAATAAGCACCACTTGGCCTCGAAATAATTCATCACTGATGAAAATTATTTCAGGTTTAAAACGAAAGTGAAAGACGGCATGATACATACCGCAGTGTTTGCTATCCCCGAATAACTGTTCTTTTTTGTTTATTAAAACAAAGTTTTAATGATAAAGCAACGTGTGTTGTGATCAAGGACATTGATGCATGATGGTGCAGCCATCTATTAGTCATGTAACAAGTAACGTTACTAATATTCCAAGCATTTCTGACAACAAAAGAATACACTGATGACCTCATGGCAATGATATGATGCTTTGATGGAAGACAACATGGGATAGATAGCTAACATAATTGTGATTTGGGTACGTACTCTCAACGTTGAACGTGTGCCGAGTAAAATGTAAATTTATTCACATTCAAGGAGATGTTCAAGTTCGTGTATATGTACATGTATACTTATTGTGTTTCTTATTACAGTTAAGCCAAGCTTCTATTCAAGCGTATGTGTTAGGCCTGTTTAAATGAGGGTTTTTACTGAATGATGTTTTGACAGTCGACAATGAGTGAATGAATGCATTAATTTTTGATGTTTTTAGTCGCATTTTCTGGATTTCCTTATTCAAATTTGGAAAACGGTAAGTATGGTTTACTTCAATTCTTGGCATTGTTCAAAGACCACAAAACGTGGTTTAAAAACAAACCTTTACGTGTATTACCGAACCCGTACAATAACGCAGTACATGTATCTAAAAGTTACCTTGGTGTGTGTCTGGCTACAACCATGCCGGTTTTTTTTAAAGCATAAAAGTGTATATGTACGTAGTTTTTTATTCGAATTTTAATTTAAGGTTGGACAAGTAATTCAAGTTAATTTAGACTCGGTTATATAGTTTTGTTATTTTTTTCAAAAGTATAAATTATGGAGAATTTTAGTAATTAGTTTTTCCTTAACGAACAAAGTCAGTCAATTATTTCAAGTTACTTGAATCAGCACATGCATTACAAAAGCAACATGCTAAAACATGAGACACGTACGCATTTTCATCGGTGTCAGTGGCCTCTTCCAGCCGGGAGGTGCGAGGCTTGCGCCTGGTTACGTCAAAGCGAGACTGCGCCCGTTGGCGGTATACGGCTTTGCTTGTCAACATCTTTTCAACAAAGACAATTGGGAAAGGAAAAGAGGAGTACAGAGGGTGATGTTAAAAGAGTGTTATAGAACCAAAACCTAGTCTTACCTACCATTGACCGTAGCATCCGATAATTATAGTAGTCGGGGTGGGATGAGGAAAAGCGAACAATCAAGCTAACAAACATGGACGCAAAACTCGGATACCCCCCACCATTTGAACTTCTATGCCAGAAAACTACTTCTTACAAAGAAAAGAGATATTAAATAGAATCAAAACAAATCCACTATTTGAAACAAAAGCGATTTTCTAAATAGGAATAACTCTGCAGGCTGCCATCATTAAATGTAGCAGTCACTATTAGTAGGCTTTGCGTTGTGACTCGCACATATATAAAGAATTTGGAGACAACCTCAAGGGTTTTTTTCTTAAAAAACTTTGTGCAATTAAAATAGTGATTTGTTTCTGGATATTAAAAAGCACACTTGCGCAGTGTAACCTGTTTTAATGGAAGAGAAACGTGGATTTGGGAATATATATTTTCTTAATGCTGAAATAAAAGTGCACCCCCCCAAAAAAAAATAAAAAAATAAAATAAATAAATACAATAAAAAATTGATAACTCCCGAGTTTCAGCAGAACTGTTACTTTTTCTACGACTATACTGTCGTTCAAAAACAGAACATAAACCTAAAACATATAAATGCTGAGAAAAAAAAGACATGACTATTTATTAAAAGCACACGTTGTGGTAGTTTCAGTTAAAATGTGAAAAACAAAGCACATTTCATACAAGAAGGTGTATGAATTAACACTAACAGGGTGACTGTCTTGTACGATTTTACAACCTCAAGATTTGGGTACATAAAAGTGATGTGTGGAAAGAAAAAGTAAACATTAATCGAAATTGTAAAAACTACACAATGTGGTGATTAGTGAAAATAAGTACACTCAAGACATTAGGGCTTTATGAACTCTCTGGCCTGTAGGCGTACGGTTTATGGTCCTGCGGGTTTCGTGTGGAATTGAAATGACCCCCAGGGCATATAGAAACCACAGTGAGTTGGATCATACCAACCGCATCAGCAGCGTAGTTAGGTCTTCATTTATCATGAGTTTTAAAAAATGTTGAAAACGTTTATAAAAGACAGTAAATGTAAATAAAAAAAATATAATATTGACATTTTATTTTGATAAAGTTGAATTGTGACTTTAATAATATTAGGCGAGTCAGAGTTTGTTTTTGACCTCAGTCCGAGATAAATAACGTTCAAAATACCAGTCTAAACCTTGGAATGACTATGGAAGTCGAGTTGGTCAGCATATACAGTCTGCTCAATTCACAAATGATGCTTTTCAATCGCAGGAATGAAAATGCACGTTACAGCAGAAATTGAAATATACATAAAATGCATGAACATCATGTTTGTAAACATATGTCGGATTCGACTGTAGACGTTTAAACTCGAACATTAAACTTACACACATATCGAAACTTTTTTATGAAGTTTTTTTGATTAAGTGTAACAAATTTAGTTGATTGATATAATTGAACCGGTTTCTGAGTGAACAAACTCACTGTGGTAAATATTTTCTATCCTCTTTTTTGTTTCTGGGGAGAAATTGTCAAAATCCTCCCGCCCCAGACCCCGCAAGACCGCGATTTCAGTTCTTGGACCGTCTGGCGGGAAAGAGAGAAAAGATTGTTTTAAGCTAACCGATTCTCTCTCGGAGCCGGTGCCATTGGAGGCCCCGTTGCTAGCGCCACCGGTGTTTTTGTCGTACACAAAGGTCTCCTCGTAATCGGCCAGAGGGTCAATGTTGAAGAAAGTGGATAACGCATTCGGGAAACGAATGTCCATGATGAAGACAATAAAACCACTGACAACGGCCACGAGACCTGAAACAAAGACAAGAAACATTATCCCAACTGTGCATCTAAAAACTTATTCCCGTAATTCATGTACATTGTATACATTATAGTCGTATAATGTGACTGATTTAGGTTATTACATGTATCTATAGTTTATGAAATTTGTTCGATACACTATAAAGTAAGCATGGATGTTTTCGGACTTACCTGACACAAGGCACAGATAAAAGGTAGTGCCATAATTGAACATTAGCTTCTTATCTTCATTGAAAGGTATGATAAGAACTGTAGATCCAAAGCGAACAGCAGCCCACAAGACGTTACCCAACCACAAGCTTCCCCCGGTCATCATCAGGAAGTACCCGCAGTAACGCAGCACCATGAAGCTTAGCGCCATGGACAAAATCCACAGTGGGAAGGCAGTCCTAGAAAATTTGGAAGGTGATCAGATGTTTTTGTTTAAAGCCACCAACCTTTAGATTTATCAGTCTGCAATAATGCCAGGAAGTTTACGTCAAGGCAATAATAGCTGGATGCAGATAGGATCAGATTGAGCCGCACAGTGACCGTAACGTTATGATCCAGAATAGTTCGCGAACATTTATTGAAATATCTCACTTTATGGAAATGAAATTCTTGAAAGTGATAAGGTGAAACATTAATTATACACTCTTGATTATAAAAAACCCGCATCAAATCCATACTACATTAAGACTGTGGATACAAATCAGGTAATATTGGTGAGGTTTTAGAACAATGTCTAATGACTTTAACAGACAATTTACAACAATTTGGCAAAACTGAAGTAGGCCTGTGTTCCGGCTACGAAGTGTAGGAAGGGCAGTGACTTAAACCGGGGGGGGGGGGCATTGTAAAACAAATCCATGAGAAAATCGTTCGAACGATGGACTTCGTATCTGTAAAAATATATTAACAATGCTAAACATTAATTGTCTTCAACACATACCATACCATTATCCAAGCGTAATAGCCAGCGGTACGGTAGGAGCGGCCCCAGCGGATGTCTTCTCCATCGAGGGTGAAGTACTCTGCGATCCACAGGATTGGCAAAGGAACACCCTTCCACTGGGCCTCACGAAACTCACGATTGATACGTCCAGCTGTTCAATGTGGGTTAGTTTTTTGTAATAATAATTATTTCAACAACTACCCTAAACCCAGAAACCGGGTTATTGACACAGAGGTTATGTATTAAGTTGCAATAGGCCGTTTGAGTCTGCATGATGAAGACAGTCTAAAAAAGACAAGCTATGGAGTTGTTTATGTTAACTTAATTAGCAAACAATGTCAAAGTATTCATCAAGGCTAGTCAGATATCACTGCGTCATATGATTTCCCGTTGACATGTAAATTATGTTTTGGGACAACTATGTATTTTGCCACAGATCTTAGTTCTCAAATAATCACTGTTTGATTTCCATAATGTTTTACTGTAACTCGTTGATCTTGATTTACCGAATGCTCAGATAGTTTCTCGTCGTCAATCGGTTTCACTTTTTTAAAATAAAAAATCATTTGCCTTTTGGATGGGAATTATGAGAGGAGAAAACTTACAGAACCGCCCGAACCCAATACGTCCCTGTCCTCCGTAGAAGTGAAACCTTTCGTTGTAGTTGATAATCTCATTCGGATGTTCATGAACAGATTCAGCAGGAGCTGAGATGGGAGAACATTGTTAAACAAGATTGGTTTTTGCACTTCTTGTAATGAAAAGTGGCCAACGAGGATATCTGGACCAATGACAAAGATTACAGGGTTGGCCAACAATTGTGAAATAAATTATTTACCACTTATTCAGAACCATTTGCTTGAATGAAATAAAAAGAAAGATCAGTTTAACAAGAGTGGGGTAAGATTAGTACACTTTGACAAGAAACGGACTCATCAATTTGAATCAGGGTTGCCAATCAGGAAAATTATTTCTGAATTTGAAGTTGCACAGTACATAAAAAAAGAACAAACAACCTGTCAAGCAATCAACCAACCAACCAACCAAACAAAAACACCCCAACAAATAAAAAAACAAAAACAACTACAAAAAACAAACAAACAAACACCCCAACAAACAAACAAACACCCCAACACCCCAACAAACAAACAAACAAACAAACAAACACCCCAACAAACAAACAAACAAACAAACACCCCAACACCCCAACGAACGAACGAACAACCAACCAACCAAACACCGTTAGCAACATCACCATCATATCGTACAGCTGATGAGAGTGATTGTTACGATTCTTGTTTGACTCACGGACCAATGGCTTTAGACGAGTCCGTTTTACAAAGCAAAAAAAAGAACACCCTTCTAAACTAAATGTTGAAATAATGTCCATGGGAAGACCTATGAGTAGAACTCTGGTAAAAGTATGTCCATTTATAGAGGTCAGGCCGCGACCGATTCACAGCGCCGCATTGTAAGACAATATTGCACTATAACATGTCAGTCAGACAAGGGAATGCTTTAAGCACTTTGGTTTGCAGTCAACAAATACATATCTACACCCGTTCAATCGTGGTCTAAAAGACCTGTTACAGACCTTCATAGTGAGAAATGTTCCCAAAATATCCTAAACACCTAACTTTATCCAGAAGGTTTTTCGGACATATTTTTATGACTCTTGCCTTTGCATTCAAGAACATGATATTTTCGGAACTAATTTCAGTTCAGATGAAATAATTAAACTTGGTCACACGTTCATGATGTAAAAATTAAAGTTCTGAAAGTGCCTTTAACAGCTTCATACGGAGACCGCATTGCATTAGTTAATGCTGTCTTACTTTATCATGACAGTGCAAAAAACTCGAATTGTTAGCAGGTACTTCCTTGTCTTTGTTCAAGGCGTTTTGCAGCCCACAGTGCACGAATTTCTCAGATTGCTTCCTCAAATCCCGAACCGATAAAACTAGAACAAGTAACACGCTACAACATCTGCAACAATCTTGAAAACTGGTTAGGCCAAGTACAAACTAATACCAGTTGATCGTCCAGGATGATGATGTTTCTTCATTGGTATCGGGTTCCAGCCTATTTGTTGTGTTTTAAAGAGTGTTTTTTTTAATTGTTCCAAGGCGGGTGCCGCCAGTAACTTTAAGACCCAAAATAGCCTACATTGTTTCTGTTGAAAATGACTGGAAGCAGTTATATAAGCTATTCAGCCAAGCTCCAATCAAAATACTCATACAAAATATCCTTGTACAGGTTGTCTACGTTAGGAGTAGCCTAACTCTTTCGCTAGTCGTGATATAGTGAACATGGTACCAGCCGTTGAAAAGTATACTTTGACCCATTCACAAATAAGTACATTAGGCCTATTTGCTAATGTAAAATAATGTTCTTAAAAAACCGCATCCCTGATCCAATTTAAAATTAGCTCCTTTACCTAACTGCCTTTCATGTTCTGAAAAATTTATGTTCTATGATATCTTAAAGACATGGTAATTGCGCTTTGTGTTTGTTAAATATAAATGAACGGGTACATAATGCGACAAATAAATAAACAGTTACCTTTTAGGGTAATGTTGACGCTATTGAGCCCAATTTTGACCCCGATGTCAGCTACTATCTCCTGTCTGAGAAATGCCTTGTATGCTGTCTCTGTGTCATGAATCTCAGCAACTTCCCACTCCTGACCCCATGCTGATACTGATTAATCAAATATATGTGCATAAGAAAACAATTAAAAACCCGATAAGTTGTTTTATTGTAAATCACAGATGCCTACTTTCTTCTCTCACTTCAAAATATAAACTTATGCGATTTTCTTGATCGTGGACCCATGTCATACTGCTACTGAATGACAGAGTAAGGTGCAATTTTTGCAAACAGATCTTGATCTAGGGATAATCATATCATGGAGATGACAGAACTGCTTAGAAAGTCTATCGGTTTTAGTGGTCTCCTTGTACCAAAAATCAACCGAGCACCAGTTACAAGCACTTCCTACAGTGTGGTATTTTTGCTGGTGACAAACATTTCTCTACTTAGCAGTTAATGTTTTTTACACGAATTCCATTTGTCTAGGCCTATATTATTTTATAATATAGGACAACCTTCAATTCATTTTCATGTTTTAATGTATTGCCTGTTTGTTAATTAATTTCATTTATTGCTGCTTAGTTTATGCATTTGTCTGTTTTCTGTTTGAAAGAATAGTCCTCTATGGTTAAACTTACTATGTGTGCAGATAACCCACCCCGATCATGTAACCGGATTCCCTTCCAGACTATCGGAATGTGTATAATCTCGGTACTACAAGGGGTTTCCCCTGGGGAAATTCTGTTTCGCAATAAATATTGTTTTGATTTATCAACTCTTTTAAATCATACATGCTGGAGATAAAAAGGTTCAAAGTACTTAGATCTTAAAATAAACATAAACTTACACAATATTCCAGCTCCAATGAACATTGCCACCACGAAACGTATCAAAGCATAAAGCCTCTGTAACCATCAAACACAAAGAAACTGAATTAACTTAAGTAAAACTACGGCAAAGATCATTACAATTTAAATTAAAATGGATTTAAAAAACCACTCTATTCATAAACTGCAAGATGTGAGACTATTTATGCATGAGAAAATAGAACTAGCTGTTGCAAACTGCTTAGTAACCAGAAGGACCTATACATGTACATGTATGCAAACATTAGTTAATGGACTGACGTTTCGACCCTAGCAGTCTTGCTCGAGGCTAAAATGACAACACAATGCATCACAAACAAAAAGCTTTAATGGTGTAACAAAGCACTCAAGTGGAAAGAGATGACAGACAGAAATTAAAGCAGACAGAAAAAGCAACGGATGAACAAACAAGAGGGTGACAAAGGGGGTGGGGTTTAGGGGAAGGGGCTGGTTTGACCACAAAATTAATGATGGAAAAGGTGAAAAGAAAGTGAATGAGGTAGACTAAGGGGTATATCTGTAGTAAAAGGAGAAGGCAAAGAAGAAAAGAATAAACTTTTCTTTTTTGGATGTTCAGAACATGGGGTTGAATGGTCTGGAGACGCCTTATCCCCAGTTTTTCCCTACTCAGAACAATCTCTCTGTGGTTACCTAGGGCCCCAATGTCATGTAAAGCCATGTCAGAAATGGAGTGATTAGGACGATTGAAGTGATGTTCCACTGGTGTATTCAGCTTTGTCAACCTCCTAATTTTTAACCCCTTGCTTTTTGCATGTGATTTCATCCCTGTCTTCTCTTTCCACTTGGCTGCTTTTGTTACACCAGTATTTGTTTATGTGTGTTGTGTTGTCATTTAGCCTTCGAGAAAGTCTCTTCTTGGGTCGAAACGTCAGGCCACTAACTTTTTTTTGCTATTTCTATTTCAATGAGATTTACAAGCTATTTCTCCACACTCTTTTTATTTGACAAATAGTTGCTCCAAATATTTGTTTAAAGGGTTGTTTTTGCCAACAAATATTAACCTTTTTTATATTGGTTTTGATTTGATAAATAATTAACAAATACAACCTGTGCCATAATCTGAAATAGAAATCAAGATAATAACCTAACGAAAATAACGCCATGCCGAAATGTTCACGTAAACGGTTAATACCTAAAATTGAGGATGCCAAGTGGCTTGCATGGTTTTGTCGATGCGAGTCCCAATTCACTTCAAAGAATTGTTACATCATTTCTTGGGAAAAATACTGAATCCAATCTCCACTCTTTCCCTCGTATGACTTAGGGAAACTAATATCGAATCCGACCGCCATTTTCACGAGTCGTTTATGACCAAAATGTTATTTATTTATTTATTCATACCCAAATAAACTCAAACTGTTTGTTCATGACTAAGGTAGCGGTCGGAAACAACATTTTCGTAATTGGACTTGTACGTTCTCTTGTTATTATAGGTCTACTGCTATTATAGCCATAGGGATATGCCTTAAAAGATTCGGTGAAAAAACTGTTAAAATTGAGCCAAAGTAAAGTCATATGTCTAGGGCTAGTCTACTGTGAACTATCATCCATCTTTTCTTATTATTTCTGTCCTGTATGTCGTTTGTTGATGCGTCAGAGTATAGAAAACAAGTTACAACACGTATCTCCTGGCTGGAAACGTGAGGCCCATTGAGCTCAAATTGAAATATGTCTGCATAATGAACCGAAACCGTGCACTCCATTACTTTTTAAGACCCAGGGGTTTTTGTTATGAGCCAAAGCGTCCTAGTGGTAGTGGTATAAGCATTTTTAAGAAATACTACTGTACATTCCGTAATACGTCTGTGTTCTAGCTATCACAGAAAGTCCATGATGTAATGCATACATTGCATGGGTTGGATTTTTCGCACAGTTCCCTCCATGCATGGGCTTCGATTTTGACAGATAATGAATCACAAAAAAACCTTTTCTATTTTCTTAGATGAGTTAACGAGAATTAACTATATATTTACATTAGCCATTACAATACCTCCAAGCCCGTACTTGGCACAAGCACTGTGGTCATAAAATGAACTGTGTCTAAACAGGACGAAATATTTCCACTTACCTGCGAGCCTCGTATACCAGGCAGAATAATGAAGAACGACAGGGCAATGATGAGGAAAGCAAAGATAAACCCTGCCTCTGTCACGTCTGCTGTCACAGCTGTTTTATTTGGGGAATATTGCGTCGGTGCTCCCTTTTCTCGCAAGGCACTATACGGGATCCCCATGTTGTCTCGATGGTTTGTGACCTCTTCACCCCGGTAAACGTCTCGAAATACTTTCCCTTGGCAGCTTGAGTCCCAATCGAAACCCCGTCTAGTTGCAACAACGACAGCCCAAACTCGTTTAAAAACCAACGGCAAGTGTTCCACTTGACACTTACAAATCTCGTTGAGTTTTCCGTAACTCTCTATACCTTGTTTTGATGGGTCCAGCGGCTAAAAATCGTCAACACCCAATTTCAGCCTTAGAAGCTCACTGGGCGCCACACACTGATATAGGAAAATCTAATACTATGCAGGGCAGGCAACCATTTCCGCTACCAAAATTTACATATTATAGAGTTCGTAGAAGGCGGAAATCATGCATGGTCCTGCACGCACTGCTTTGGGGGTCATTCTGTTACCTTTATACTGAACAATAGAAAGCGGCCTTCAGTTAACAATTGAGCTCATGTTTGCGTAAAGTTCTTGCATATTAAGTAGGACCTTGCTATATTGAAAGAACCACGCTACTGGTGAATTGAAAAAACCCAACACCCTTTACGTCATTGGTTGTTTTGTCAATACTTGCTCGATGGTAACTTCAGGTGTGCACAACTTGGTCCAGTGGGCGGGGCTTAATGGTTGACAGTGCGTATTAATACTGCTGGTTCTTTGTGAAAAGAGGCAATTGTATCCTGGTTTGTACCTCGGGGTTTCCTGCTTTGTTCCTCTGTTTTGCAATGTAGCAACTAATAACGAAACTGACACACACAAGCAATGGTGAGAAGGCAGAATCCTCCCGTGCAAGGGTTCTGAAAATTCACACCATAGGTTGTGGTTAGTACCACTTCAATTCAAGCTTGGTTCGGAAAACTTGGGGTAGTTTCATACTATGAAACTCTTCACAGCACTTTCGAACCACTTCAATATTTAAGTTAACAGTTAACTAACGCACGACTGACACATATCGGCATTTATTTGAAGAAAAATACCATTACATAACTTTTATTATAGGCCTACTCTTTATGAATGTGCGAGATTATAAATCCATTGTCATTAAGGCTCCAACGATTCTAAAAGTAATTTTAACCCGGGTAGCTCTTTGGCTGTGTGTAGAACTTTGTTGGCTTATGATTTAATTTAAAGCCTGGTTAACAGTTATCAAAACATGATTTATTTCTCAAGCTCAAAGAAGTATAACGATTTAAAAGGCACATACAAACGTTTTTTTTATGTAGCTAAAATTAAAGCCTTACATCTTTGCGGGCAATCGATCGACACTTGACTTACAAAATACAGAATTCAGTTTAGAAAGTTGTTTTTGCCAGCTTCTCGTTTAATTGTTTAATAAACCAAAATCAAGTTTCAAAAATTGTTCAGAGTGACGTAATGTGTACGTTAACTGTGTCGGACCCTCGTATGCCTGGGTGTATGACGTCTTGATGTACTGACCAAATTCACCTGACGTCATTCACCTTCCGTCATTTTGGGAGTCAACGTTCCCGTGTGTTATTGATTATTTCTATAATTTTATATGACGCGGCGTTTACACGCTTACCACTTGACTCCCAATGGTTAGCTTGGCACAGTCCTGCGTGAGCGAAGTTGTAACCTCATTATTTCGTAAACTCCTGAATAATGCAACGTCACATAAAGTCTGTTTTCTCGTTGAGTCCCGAATTAAAATATTACATATAGACTTCAGTTTAAACATGCTTTGTGTTATACTTTCAGCGTAAACTCACAATTAAAAATTTCGAACTGGATGTTGTAGGTCGAGCAATATTTCTATATTTTCTCATTCCAAAAATTGGTGTTGAAAAAAGTGGTGTAAAAAATTAAAATCCTGCCAAATTGAACCCACGTTAATCTCCCATGCTGATTGCCTAGAGTTGCCCTAAAGCTCGGTGTCCATTTCGTCGTACATCAGGGTTTATACTTTATAATGTTTTTTGTTTCGCAAAATATTTGTCCATGGTACTGTAGAATTAAACTGAAAAACTGTTTGTTTCTCTCCTAACAACAGATGTGACAATTCTGAGGTTGCTAGGATACGGTACACCATTGTAGTCAATAATACAAATCTAGAGTTGTTTTATAAACAAAGTGATGGTGGTCTGTTTAAAAACACGTCGTCGTTTTCTTACCGATATTGGGCAAGGAGGAATTTGTTTTTCCTTCATGCACTTGGATCTGTGATGATGTGCCGGGGGGGGGGCTTGTTGATTAAATTTGAGTACATAACCCGTGTGAGGAAATTTTTGTAATGAAACTGGGTATGCAATTTACTTCGGTTGGATCCAGGATTCCTGCACAGGGTGAGTACGAAGCTGCAACAGCTCGATGACAAGGGTCTGACAGAACGATGCCACCATGACGAATGCTCGCTTGTAAACTCTGAGCCTCCCCGAGTTGTTGATGTTGATGTTGCTATTGTTGGTGTTGTTGTTGTTGTTGTTGTTGTTGTTGTTGTTGTTGTTGTTGTTGTTGTTGTTGTTGTTGTTGTTGCTGTTGTTGCTGCTGTTGTTGTTTTATTTGTTATTATTATTGATGTTGTTGTTTATTTTTGTGTTTAAAGCAAATGCAAACGAAATTGATCTCCTGTTCTTTCTTACTTCTGTTCTCTTTTTAAAGGAATTCAAATCTTACAGCAAAGATAAAAGGGGATCGTGTATCGCGAAGCCCCCTTGGCGTGGGGATACATCTGGGGCCAACTCGAGTTGCTTTAGCATTTCTTTGTTTATTTAATGCCAGTAGTAAAGAAAAGGTTCTAGCTGTATATCTTTTCTCTTTAATTTTGCTCTTCTGAAAAAACAATCGGTGAGCGAAAATCAGAGGAGCATATACAAGCTTGCATCAGGATCTTAAAGATAAGTGTCAAAGATTGCGATACTGTGTCAGTGGTGCATTCCAGACATCAAAACATGAGAAATTGTGTAAAATTTACCAAATTGCAAATGTTCCACGAAAGGAAAATACAGTATCATTATTGCACAATATTGCCCCAATTGACGGTTCCAGTTAGAATATGACACCTCTTCCAAAACTAAATGACATCATGTCAAATTGTTTGCAGATCTGTCACGACAATTATACATTTGACCTTTAAATAACTTTTTTCTGTAGGGAGAAAGTTACAAGCTTTGATTTAAGGTATTGCACAAAATAAATCCGTATATTATAAGTAATCTCTTTTTAATTAAAAACTACAAATTAGTTTTCACGTCCAATTGTGTATCCTGTAGTATTTTGCTCATTGTCTACGCAGATACACAAGTTTTGTATGTTTTTCGTTGTGAAACAGCATCTGTCAAAAATCGCTAAGAGAAAACATCCTTTACAACAACTTCTTTTTGCGAAAACTTGGGCCATGCAGTTAAGTTATTTTGTTCTCAGTTTCAGTTGTCTGTGGATAATTTTTTTTGCAAGACAGCATGATGAAGGCAAAATGATTGCAACAACTTAAACGAACGAGCTACGGGTAGGCTGTACCAAAGTATGATGAAGTTGGGTTGAATAGTTGTTTGTAGTACCATTTCTGTACAGATACCCAACCATATTGATAACAGCTAATGATTTATCATTGTTATTTAAGAACTACTTTTTTACTTGTAAACCGCGCATACATACCGGACAATATTGTATGGATCAACTCCCAGGATGTTAATGAATATTTATGAGTAGGTGTAACTTCTGTTTCCTGGCGATTGTTTGGAAAGGTCCTTACTCACCCCAGTGCGCACGGTCGGGGTTCTACAGGAAAAGGATCAACTTTAGAGGGAGAGACTATACCCGTCGCAAACGCAGACCTGGAAACGCACCACGTCTGCCAGTGCAACAGTCTACATTTTAAACTTGGCAGTAGGACTGGAAACTCGCTGGTGACATCGAAGATTTTGGATCAGAAAGATCAGTTTCTAGGTTGGGAAGAATTCTGCACCGCATCCCAAAGAGTGACGTCCGGGAACCACCATGGCCCGTTGGGCGGTATTACTCCAGTTATGCTTGGTGGTGTACTTGGGAAATCGGTTATGTGTTGGTAAGTGTACTAGTTCGTGTTGTACACGGAGATAGGTATCTCAGAATTAACAGTGGTTATGTTCCGTAATGGACCCTTTTGTCTGTGTTGTGGGTCATGCATGATGCGACGGCTGATTTTTTGAAGGACTACATTACTCATATCGGCCCTGTCTCTTTCCCAAATGTGTTTAAAGAAAACGCATGTAAATATTACGTGTATGGACACCACCAATAGAAATACATCTTCAGGCCTGCATACCACCGGTGGGTCGAAATAATGAACCCGGAAATACATAAATACCTAGATAACAGAAGCTGTGTAATGTTTTCAACGTATAGTATAAGAGCATATATGTTTTAAGTTACCCTTTTTGTTTCAACCCTCGACTCAACCAATCGATAAAATACGTTTGCCTGTCAGCATTCTGTTGCGTTAATCTGTCGAATATACGCTATTTTGTTCGGTGGGTATTATATCTAACTAAATGCTACATTTAGATCTTGATAAAAAAAAATTTGAACCCTATTTAAGAATTTTGTTATTTGTTTTGCAGGAACGGAAGGACTTTATAGTACTACCGAGTCCTTTTCCTGTTTTCAGATAATTTGTTATATTTCCTTTGAGTATTATAAGAAGGCTACATAAAACTTTTTAAAATGAAATTACCAAAAGTCTTTTTCCTAGTTCCAGATCGTTTTTCAAGTTCCGAATCGACATTTCTTTGCTGTTGTCTGTAACACTCTAGGCCTATACAAAACTTCACTTGTGATGATAAACTATTCGTCTGGCCAATATGTAATACTGGAACCGTTACACTACGCAACCAAGCTATACCAGTGTGTTGTACTGCCTCAACCTGGCGGAAAATACTGAGAAAGGAATTTTTAAATGTATGAACATGCATCAGTCATGTTAACCGCCACACAATGAAAAGTTCAGTGACCTTTTTGGAAATCAAAGCCCCATCTTAGCATGAACTTCCACAAAGAGTGGACAATTTTGTTGATTAGAACAAATAATATGTTTTGACAAAGAAGAAAGATTGCAAATCATGCGCTGGTTGTGTGCGTTATTTCCGTCTTGGGTGAAATTGGGAGTTCTTTAACGGTAAATTCCATTGGAGTTCAACCGATTCCAAACTAGGAAAAAAAAAACATGTTTGGTATATTGCTTGAGTGCACTCTTATGGATACAAATACAGGAGACAATTAACACCACAATAGTGCCTATAATAACGAACACTTTTAAAAGGTGAAAGGTGTCCCTGATCAAGTTGTTTTTTGACAATTTGAAAAATGTGCGAATGACGACACTGTCAGTCAACTGCGATTATGGTGTATTTTGTATTAAAAGTGGAATCTAGCCATACTTTTGCCGAATAACTTTTGATCTAAAGTAGTTAAAAGCCGATTGGGAAGGGTAGCGGTATGGGGCGCCCACCTGCAAATACGGTGCGTAAAGTTACGTGCTCAACTGTGGGCACTCGTTAAAGAACAACTCAGATAAAATGATTTGGCGAAAATGCAATGAGAAAAACATCTCTATTGATTTTAACTTTTGCTTAAAGGTATCCCTCTGTAAACCATAATTCAAGTCTTGTGTAACATAAACCCCAAACAGGATACCTAGATAAGATTAAGGTGTGTCATATCATAGAGGACTGGTGCCATTTCCTTGTATGCCTACAGCGTTTCCGCAATGCCGAAACTTCACCGTGGTGCAATTACCAACCATTCAAACTACATTCAGTTCTCGTTCTATACATTTTAATTGTTTAAGATGGTCTTCATCTTTGTTTCCAAATGATTTCAAAATGGTAAACGAATCTGAAGCAATAAGTCCATCAGGAATCTGTGAATGTGACAACTGTTGTAAAACATTGACGAGTAAATAGAATTAGCCGTTGCAAACTGCTTACCAACCAAAATAACCTATGCAAAAAATAGTTAATGGCCTGCGTTTCGACCCTATGGCAGAGTCTTTGTCGAAACATTGACCGTACAAGTGTGTACATGTACATACATAATATGTTGATTGTTGTACTTTGACGTGGTGTTTAGACAGAATCGAAAACGTGCAAGGAACACAATGTATGTCTTGTGTCTGGGACTGCCAAAGCTTAGGGAGAACATTAGTAGTAAGGTGGTTATCATTCTTTTTATTCATAAAAGTGATTTGATTATTAAATCGACAGCACAGGAAAATACGACCGCAATGGCAAGTTCACAGCCCGCCACGGACACCCTCACAAACGCTGTTACGAATGGTAGTACCGAGGCAAATCATTCAATACTATGTACTTAATGTTGCATGGACGATTTTCGCCGAAAGGTCATTCAGGGTTTTTGTAGTGTTTTCTCAGACCGAACTTGACAGATGATGCTTTTTTTAAACGAAACATGCACAAACTTTCGCATTTGCCATAGACAATGCACACAATAAATGTAATACTTGAACGTTTGTACGTGGTTTGGTGGACGTGAGATAATTTCGGGATCCAACAATAATTTATTTTTTATAGTTTTTCATAAACTACTACTGACTTAGCACTGGCAAATTTTTCCGTGCAATACCTTTAATGAAAGCTTATAACTTTCTCGAATCTAAAAAAAATGATGTTAAAAATTAAAATACAATTTTGGGAGTAAAAGTAAAATCGGCCAAAAATCGGACCCAGCATCTTTAATTAACTCGCTGCCAAAAATGCTATTAACAGTTTCATTATTTTCATTTATGATACGAGACATTTTATAGGGCGGTTGCATCTATCAGATCTTGAGTTTTCATCTGTTATCCATTAAATTGTAACTCATCAACTGCAACGGCATGCTTGCTGAGCGGTTTACTTGTTCTAGAGAAATAATGTTTAACACTTGATGACACTATCGCTCACTTATTGAGTAACAGTTTTTAATTAAAAAGTCGGTACTCCGCCTTTTTTTTCCAAACAATCTAAAAAATTCCAAGTTCTACAACTGCACCTAGCCAAATAGCATGCCAAATATCCCTATCCGGGGTTTGTTTTTCACTAACACAGTCCAACAATGACCCGCTCTCCAGGAATTCCCATAGGAATTGTACAGCAATTACTCAGCCTTGGGCTCATCTCAAAATACAATTTTGCTTGAATTAATTTTATTTAGTCAAAAGGGTCTATATATAATGCTTTGGGTGATTTAAAAGTGATTTGGTTCTTCACAGAAATATATTACACGCTAAAATCAAATTGTTACTCAACAAGTATAAGGCAGGGTGAAATGGTGTGATTTGTTTTGACGGTGTCGCGCAGAGTTTATAAAAGCAATAACATCTTTCAAATTATGTTCTTTTTTTAGTTCCAAAGTGAACTTTACTTTGTGTTGTTTTATAATTTTAATGTAAAGATTGCGGAGGGAATCGCAGCATGTTTTTTTTTTTTTTTTTTAACGAGAGAGTTGTCTTTAGCGTTTCTTAGAGTGCCTCGTCTGCCCTTGTCAAAGAAACTAAAGAATCCCGTTAACAATTACCTGCAGCAATAAGTGGATTACCTTTTCTTCCATCTGCAACGTTTAATTTGATACCGTACAGGGTCTTTTGTTAATTTTTGTGTGAATTATTTCACTCCAAACTAAGCATTTTTTTTTTATATTAACGCTGGGGTTTAGGGCCGGTTTATTGTGGGGAAGGGGGTGATTGTCCATGGGGTCAGATGAGCAGAGCCAAATTGTGTTGGTTTATGCACTTTGTACGAAATAACGAATATTTACATGTGGTTTTTCCACACAAAATAATGCATTCGAACTGTGCTTCTACATGGCTTCATTTTCATGACTGTCAGCCTTTGTTAAGTTGCACTAAAACATGCAGTAATTTTCTGGTTTTGCTAACAATTTATTTGTAGCTAGTGAAGCACAGCCTGTCTGACACTTGTAAATTGCAAAGTGATCAAACTGTTTTCAAATACTGCAAATATCATACGTACATATTTCTAATTTTTGTTGACACCATGTGCATTAATTTACAGAGTATAAACAAATTGTTCCCTTTCAAAACCAGGTTACATGGTTATCAACATGTTTCTGCTAAGCAAGTTTTTCTGCGCTTAGCATAGTCTTGTGTATACTGCAATGAGTGCTTGTGTGTTAATACATTAAGCCGTAACGATTTGTTATTGTTGTCTTCGTAAGCACAAACCACAGTGGCATCTCCGCCAATGGCGACGGGTGAGCAAACTCCAGCAGAAACAGAAACGTCAAGTGTACCAACTGTACAGCAAAGTACACAAGAGATGACAAGCTCCCCAACTACCGGTACTGGTGCCAACCCACCACCACCGACAGGTCATAATTGATCATTACATGTACATGTACATCGACATCATGATCCATCACACATGCTGTTCTCTGCATCATTGCTGCTCCGTTGTTTTTCTGTTTTCAGTTGCATTGTTATTTTGTCACGAATCAGAACAGTTGAGTGGATGGATTCGTAACAGTTGAAATGAATATATAATTATACAGTTCAACTTTGGGAAAATACAAAAATACGTTCGGAACTTCAATGTAGCATTAATGAGAAATAGGCAATGCTACAAACTTTGCCAATAAATTCTTAGTACTTTTTCCGTACTTAATTTCAACTCGAATGTCTACTCATTGGTTCAAACTATTTTGATTTACCTTGCTCCATGTTCATTTCATTTGGCACTCACAAATTAGTTGTTTGTTCCTTTTATCATTGCCAGATTTTTTTGTCTTTATAGACTTGTGGGTAAGTCGTTTAATTTATGTCGCGGTGACAGCGAAACGGCGCTCTCGCAACTATCTCGCGAGGCTGCTGCTCCGCGCGAGACTACTGGTCTCACATACACACCACTTCGGTTGGACTCGTAGCTAGAATTATGTAGGAACTATTATGTATGTACATGTACATGTACAGTAGTTCCTAATTACTCTATGGTTGGACTGAAGTGGTGAGATCTGCAGTCTCGCACGGAGCAGCAGCCAGTCTCGCGAGACAGTTGCGAGAGGGCCGTTGCGCTATTACCGCAACATAAATTAACGACTTGTCCACAAGTCTAGTTTGTCTCATGAAAGTGGAACTAGCTTAACAATCCTTGCTTTGCGTCACACTTTAATTTTAACGATTCAAGGTTACCAGGTATAATATTTTCGTCCACTGAGAACTGCTTCCCTGGCAATTGGACGACGGTCACCTTCCCGAAAGTCCCACAAATTACATAATCACTTTTAGTTTACGGATGCTACAATACTATTGGAAAAGTGCATTTGGAAACAAGAAGGCTATGACGTAAAAGAAGTTGCTTATTTTCGGTAAAATAGGTCTGGAGACTTGACAACATCTCTCCCAGCATCTCTCAGGTCAACATCTTACAGGTCCCGTACCACGCTATAGTAATACACCACATCTGGTATTGCGTTTATATCCAGGGTTAATAACTGCAGTACATACCTCATTAAACTTGCATTGCCCAATTTTCACCGAAAGAAAAAGGGGAAAACAGAAGAAAAAAAATCCCAACCTTAAAACTTTTTAAGGTTTTTAATAACTATACCACTTATCACTGCCGGATTTTTCGTGCAACACCTTGGTTAAACGGAAACTTATTAACTTTTGCAGGTCTATAAAAGTAGCAATTAGGAATTTAGTATAAGTATTTGGTCAAACCTGACCTAGCATGTTTAATATATATTTTGATCGACAAACAATTCCATGTCTTCCAAAACGCTGACAGAAATGTCAAGCAAAAGCACACAGTTAACCGAATTGGCCAACGTTTAGTTCGACTACGCCAGCCTCGGAGTTTACCACAAAATGTAATCATTATGAAAAAAGCAAATAATGTTCCTGTCCTGGACTATTGTTTACTTATTAACCGGCATTGCTTTTTGTTCAGGGGCGATGTCTTCATTTATATGTATAGGGCTAGAACTGGATGGGTTGAGGGTTTAATTTTTTCAGTGACAACCCAAACATAATGATAATCTTTGGGCCAGAATAGTGAAGTTGACACCGCTCGAAACGTTGCACTTAAATAATCTCTTCCGGGCAATAATTCCTCCTAAAAAACATTACCCGATCGCAAATTGGCTACTGATCTGGACTCCCGACTCTTGTTTACACGATGCACGTAGGTGTACCCAGAAAGATCGATGGGTTTTCAAGTAAAAACGAACTTTCGAATTGGTTTGTTATGTACATGTATACGGATTCTGAACTCCTGCTGAGTCCCAACGTTGGATGAAAGGCGGCAACTTTTTCTATGTCTCGCCACAATTATGAAATAAGTAAGTGAACATTGTGGGCAAAATATTGGCATAAACGAAACTTTTTTTTGGGGGGAAAAACCCATCACGTCCCCGGTCCGGGTAGACCTACAGAGTTATTGTAGAAAGTAGCACCAAGAATCGGAGGGAGTATATAGTTGGCATGATTGGGCTAAGGCTAAGAGGAGATCACGGGACTCTAAAACTCATTTCTGCTTACCTTCTTCACGCCATCATGCAAAGCTTAAACTCTTGCCTCACCCATGACACATTTTATCACTCCAACTCTATCGTTTTCCACACAATTGACTTTGAGTCAGCGAAACGGAAAACAACAACTAAAAGCAGCACGTTTTTTCGCTGATGCTTGACCGGGAAGCGTGGCAAGCGACCATCAGATTCTCTCGAGATGGCGTTGGCGACCTCTCGCATTCTACTCTAATTTGTCCTGCTTTTTAAAACTTGCATGCAAATTCTATTTAGCATGTCAAAAAACCACGATTCTGGCTTTGACTTCTGTCTCGGCATTTGCTTAGACTTGGACTATCTCAACAGTAAGGGCTAATTTTACTCGCCATGGAAATCATAATGACGAGATGTGACCATTTTAAATTCGTTCCATTTTTCAAAGGTGAAAGCATGGTTAAACAAAGCCTTGAAATTCAGTGGGGGAAAGTATCGACAAATTGGTGTTTGGGTAATAACAAACCCACACAGATAAAGCTCGAAACTTAAAAGTTTAGTTTACAGATATTTCGAAATTGCTTTCTGGAATATACATACGTAGACCTCTAACAACTAAACTCTGAAAATTGTTTGTAACAGTGATCTGCAAAACGTGGGTAGTTTGTGGCCTCTCTAAACTAAAAAAGCTTTCAAGTTATTTCCTGGTACTCAATTGCATTTTCAAGAGATTTGAACATCTGCCAAATTTACTCCATGAAGGGAACACAAATAATGGGGCTGTTTAGACATATCGTGTTAAGTCCATTTCAGGGCAAGATATACCTTCCTCCAATGCTCAATGTCAATAATGAGTGCAATCGGTATTGAAATGCTATGGGGACTGGGATTAAATACAGGCACATCATACAGTGTCAGCAGTTCAAGCTTAAACCCTCAAATAAGATTGCTTTCAAATGACCTTTCTAACAGCTGATGAGCTTAGCCTGTCTCTTTCATCATTTATACAAATTTTCGAAATTGTTATGTGTGAGCTAACCACGTTTCATCTAAGAATTCGTATTATCATTTTTTGCATTTGAGTTATTATGATCAACTAATGTGTCCATCTTCAGTTCAATTTAAGGTAGGCCATCATCAGTTCATGTAATTATAATTTTCTGTAATTTCATTTTATAGTCATACATTTTAGTTCTAGAAAATTGTGAAACAATGTTGAATATTAAAATTGGATTTGTCCTTTTTAGTTAAAAGAAAATTGAAATAAATTGTGCCCAATTTTAAAATGTATAGGGAAATAACACCATTTTATCCACTAACAAATATTGCAGAGATGTTTTCATTATACGCATCCAACAGTCACAGGGAAAATGTTGTCAGTATAAATCACTAATCTGATGAAACAACTGAAGGCTTTGAATTTAGATGCTGAGGATTTTAAAAATGATTTTTTTCCCTTTGATTTTACAGCTGATGATCCACCTCTTAGTGAAGAACAACGTCTACAACTTGAAAGTAAGATACTGTTTTGAGTACAACACAAAAAGCAGAAAGACTGAGTAAAAAGTAGATCAGGAAAACTGAATTATTATGTTAATCTATGTTACAAGGCGAGTGTATTTAAAAGAATGTTAGTGCATTTTCCCTTTTGTTGAAAGACAAAGAACAGCTGGTTAGTAGTTATACAAAATATAAGTTTCAATCAGGAATCTGACTGAAGACCAGACTGTACCAAAACCATATTTCAGTAAAACTTTGGTCTTCTGAAATACTGTTATCGGGTTAAATATAGCACTTGAAAAAAATTTATCAAATATTTATATATATCAAATTGTTTGATATAAATTATCATTAAATATCAAGTAATAAACCACAAGGGAAACTGACTGGGTAATTTTTTTATTAAATTCGGGTTTGAACAAAGAAAAACTGACTGGAGCGGGACTTGAACCAACGACCTCCGG
>CM021533.1:7691535-7733035 GCA_010994315.2 Pisaster ochraceus
AAAGAGATTTTACACATGGTTGTACCCGCAAGTTTACTATTTATAGTTACTCTTGTATACAACACACGTTGACCTTTCCTTCCAGTCCAAACAGGAAGTTCAATTTAAAACAAATCATATCACCTGAACCGCTTGTCATAGAGTTATAACTTTTTCGCCGTTTTATAGCTTAATACAACACATGTAACATTTTATTTAGAAGCATGACCCACTTTGACCTTTACTTCCGTTACATACAGGTAGCTCCTGAATCAAATGTCATAAAGTCACAATGTTTGCGCCATCTTCTAAGTCTTGACACAAGTGCATCTTTAAAAAAATGATCCAACTTTGACCTTTCCTTCAATCCAAATAAGAAGTTCAAAGGGCTTACGTCCAAACTTAGCATTTTTTTAAAATATGACACGTGATTTTGTCCATGAAGTGATTATATTTTCTCTTTTTGTTCCACCAACAGCCGAAACCCCCGTGTGTTTGCTTTTATGTACACTTAATTTCTAGTTTTATAAAGTGTTTTCTGATTGAAATTTTTCAGCTTCCAATCAGGGAACACGACATTGAAGATTTCTTGATGGGAATGGCATCACAGATAACAGAAAGAGAAGATAATATTATCACTATAGATCTACAGAGTAAGTGCAGAATTACAGTTTGGACAACCAATGATCTGATATTGCTAAGTTTAGAACTCAAAATACACTTTTAGACCCAATAGAATCATTTACAATAAGCTTGTAATTCTTTATTATATAAAAAAGAGGATGGTGGTATGTGTACATGTACCTGCTCCTGCACCAACAAAGTGTGGTACAACATCAATACTACATTCTCTTGTTAAAAGTTCACACTATTTTATTGGGATAACATTTTCATCAGATTCTAAACAAGTAGAATGCAACACTAGTTTTTTAAAATACCAATGGGACATTATTTTTTTGGCCATTTGTAACAGGGCGTGTATTTGGGCCTCTGGATTTCACACGTCGTGATCTGATGGCCCAAAATATTCAACGAGGACGAGACCACGGTTTGCCGGACTACAACACAGCCCGTGTCTCTCTAGGATTGCCTAGAAAAGACAGTTTTACTGATATCAATGAACTGGTTAATGAAAATGATGAAACGGACATTGATGATTCGGTGAGTTGACCCAAGAAGGAGCAAATTTGATAAAAGCAAACTAGGTGCGACTGCAAGATATGTGCAAAACCTTAGCAGATATGTGGTGCAAATCTTCATTATTCTCACAATAATAATACTACAAACATTTATGAAGTGACCTGATCATGCAGGCATGCTTTAGGGCATTGGACACAAAGACAACTCATTGTTTAAAAGTTAAACAGGTACATTTGTAAGGACAATTTAAAAATAATGGGAGGCAATTGAGAATGCTAGCTGTGCTGGCAGCCTTATCAGGTAAATGCACATTGTTCTCAGAACTAAAGTTAACAATGGAAAATTACCAGTATGCCTGATACTGCCACTAAGCTTGTCAAAGTTTCTTATTTCCATTGCATCTAGTTGGCCTACTAAGAAGAGTTCTGCCAAATTAGTATTGAAAACAAGTTTCAGTTACTTTACATTAACTGTTCATATTTGAGTTTGTCTATCTAATTAATTACTTGGGTTACAGATTCTGAATGCGCTAAATGAGGTTTATAAAGGAGACATTGACAAAGTTGACATCTGGCCAGGTGGTCTTCTAGAAACTACAGCCAATGGTCCAGGTCCACTCTTTAGAAAAATCATCCTGGATCAGTTTGTACGAACCCGTGATGGAGACCGCTTCTGGTTTGAAAACGAACAAAATGGGTGAATATAATATATTAAGAAAATCAATGGATTTTTTGTAAGACTTTTTTTTATTTTTAAGATGGCTAAAAAAGTTCAAGTTTTTTAAAAGGTTTCAAAACTGTAATAAGATATGGGGACAGTACATAGATCTCTTGTGATTAGATGTTTGAGTTGGCACTAAATAAATATCAAATTTAATTGTGTCTGATTGCTAAAGTAGACTTTTACAGATTATTTTTTATTTTTATGTAACCAGTTCTAGGCTGGGTAATGGTTTAGGATGTAGTTGTAATGTGACATATTTCTTTTCCTTTTAGATTGTTCACCAAGGAGCAGATTGATTACATTAAAAATAACATTACCATCTTTGATGTAATCACACTTTGCACAAATATAACTGAAAAAGATATACAACGAGATGTCTTCCATTTCCAGCAAGGTATGCCTTTTATTATTATTAATTAATTATACCTCATAAGAATCCCAACATGTACAGTAAAAAATAAATGAAATAAACTTAATAAATTAGGAAAAAAGACATGGAAAGATTCAGGAGGGAAAAAGAAATGATTCTATAGCCAAGAGATTTAATGTGACAATAAGATTCGTCTGAAGTAAAAAAAAAAGTCTTTTAGATAACTGAATGTGGCCTCATTTTCAAGCGACATAAAATGGAACGATTACATTTGAAGTAAGTGTTAAAGTGAAATTCTCAAGAGTCCTAAAATAGATTGACAGTGTTTTGTTATTTGCATGTGTGTAGCTATAAAATGTAATAACTTAAATGACATTGATTAACCAAGTTGACAAGCTTCAGCAAGTTCTAGTCCTTGCTGACAAATGGTGAGTACTCATGCTTGAAGTCATGCACAGACAGTTGACTCTTAACCAAGCTAATGAGCTTAGATTGTATTTACAATAAAGCAAGGGAAATGTCAAATTGAGTTTTGTGATGTACTCCATATGGAAACGTTTCAGCTGTTTTTGGCCACTCCACTGTGCATAAAGCGCGGGCGCGCGCGGACTGACTGGAGCAGTAAATAGACACTACCATTATAACCCGGGGGTGGCCACGCGCACAGCAAGCATCAATGAGGGGAGAGTTTGCCTTCATAAAAATATTAGGCGAGTGACGATTGGGGTAAAAAGAGAGTTGTTAACAATGCAGTAGTTTGTCTTTATGCTCTTAATTGTTTTAGAATTCAGAAAGTTCTGTGTTCACATACAAATTTGTTTTAGTACTTAGATTAGGAACCATCCAAGTTGAACATGAACTATTAATACAAAACGCGAACGTTATATAAAAAAAAATGTAGCAAAAATGAGCTGGAGTCATGAGTTCTGTGTATTAATAATGTTCTTGTCCTTTTTTCGTTTGCACAGTACACACGCTGTGCTAGTGTTATAACACTGCTGTGTTACTTGTGTTGAGTTACTGCACTCTTTTGAAACCTACCCACGCGTAAAATGGGATCGACGCTTTCGCACGTACTTGAAAAAAGTTTCAACGACTGCATTACAAACTTTTTAACTTTGCTTTTTAACAGTCGTTTTCAAATGCAACTTTACCGATTTTACTACCAAAATAATCTGTATTGAATCGTTGTAATAGTAACATAAACTTGTAGGTAGAACTCTCAACATTAATGCAAAAATTTACCTTGTAAACGCTGCCTCCACGATTCTCATCCATTGGGTAGGTCAGTCTTTGTGTGTGGGCACGCGCGCACGCACACACAGCCGCGCTATGTATTTATTAAAGCTTGTTCATATTGGTGATTAAAAGTCCGGAACTGAATCTCATCCAATCAGCAAACACTTTACAACACTTGAAAATATATTGATTTTTTGTGCAAATACCGTTTGAACTGCTAAAATCGGCCAACGGATGGCGCTGTTTCACTTTTCTGAATTAAGCAAGCAACAAATTAGGTGGCATGCGCATTGTTAAAAATGCATCTAGTCTGTTTTTAAATCACCCCAGTCCGGTCTAAAGTCACCATTAAATTGTTGTAAATTGCCACACAAATGAAAAATAATTGTTTTCCTAATTAAATGTGTTTGAACTGTGAAGATTTATTACAAAGAACGAAATATATTCGGTTTTGATGCTGAAAAATGGGGGAAAAGTATATGGAGCGCGCATGTTTGCATACATTGCGCGTGTTTTTGGCCGCAACGTTTCCATATGATTTTCCACTAGATAAAGCCCCCAAGTGAATGGGCAACAAATTACAAGGAATTTTCCCCACTTACATGAGGACTCCATCTATTGGAAAATTAGTACATCACAAAACTGAAATTGACATTTTCCTTCCTCTGTAGTCTGTAAAACATATCAATAAATCAACCAAATTGTACCATATTTTATTTGTTTTTTACATAATGTATTACAGGTGACAAATGCTGGGATATGCACCCCAATGAGAACCGTTCCATTAATGAAAATGATATGGAGGACTGTACTGATCTAAACACTTTTGACTACTTTGAAGGCAGTGAGGTCTCATACGCTCTGTCATTCCTTGCCCTGGGCCTCTTCTGTGTCAGTAAGTTGTGAAACACATTCTCAAGTACCTGACTAATAGACTGACCCTTCTCAGTCTCCCTTGCTCATTCTTAAGACATGGTTGAATTCTACTTGAAGTAAATACATGGTCATAAATAAACAAAGATACAATGAGTGCAGATGTGCAAAAATAATCAACTCTTGAAGAATTTCTGAAAGAATTAAATATCTGAAGAGGTCACTTACTCAAGCTCATGAGAGATTCAATGCCATGTGGTTAATGTATTGAATGACATTTTTTATGGTCTTGATTCATTCTTTCCCAGTGGTGGTTGTCATGTTATTTATGTGTGCCCGTCGTCGCAAGCAGCATGTTGAGCAGACACGCAGGGCAGAACGTCACAAGACACGAAAGGGGCAAGGTCCTGAAAATCTTAAGAAGTTTACATGTAAGTTTTAAACAATTAGAGCATAAGCCTTTTTCGCTATTGTTATGTTTGTTTTTCTAACCCTACATGCAGTTCACCATTTTGGGGGCAATTCCTTTTTTAGAAACACTGTAGTGTTGTAACAATTGTGTCATATGTTGACTATCTACATTTATAGTTCTCACATAGTAACATTAGCAAGAAATTTAACAGCCATGCTAAACAGTGTTTGCTTGTTTCCCCCTCATGTAGCTCTTGAATGGTGTGGCTTCAAGTCGGGTACTAGACCAATCCAAGTTGCTCTTGGACCAGGCAAACTCATAAAGGTGTCTAATGAGCGAGGGAACAAGCTCTACCGCACCATTGATCTAAACCACCATCAGAAGATCTTGTTCTGTGTTGCCCCGGACCGCAAACGGCGATTCTTGCTCCTGCAGCTGGAACGAGAGTATGACTTAGTTATGAAGTTTGATGAGGAAGACAGCCGCACAGAGTTCATCAGTGAGTTAGAGAGCTTCCTTGGAAGTGGAGAAGTTGGCCTTGGAATGGAACGACGTGAGATTCGTGAGAATGAGCTTTTGAAGATGGCCATAACTAAAGAGCACCGACAGAAGACTCTTGAGCGTTTCTTCCGAGTGGCCTTTGCTCAGGTAAAAAACAAACATAAAATTGGGCAAAACGTTTTACAAAATTGTAAGGAACTTTTATTACTACTGAAAAAGAGTATATTAAATTTCAGTTTAGTCAGAAGGCCAAACAAGGTGAGAGCCACAATTGAAGGTATAGAACAAAACATTTTAGTATAGGTAATCTAGATTTATACTGCGCACTCCAGAAAACTGACCAAGCCTAAGCAAGAAGCCAAATGATACACAAAATGAAAAAGTTTATTTCTTACAGTGAAAATAGAGATCTATATTCACAGTTATTTGAGCAGTAATAGATTGTTAGCTTGTGGAAACAAAATACAAGTAGTTCCAAAGTGCAGCAGTACAAGGGTAAATGCAAGAAGAAAGTACCAGCCTTTTCGTTAGTATTCAGAAAAAAATGTCTGTGCCCAGCACCCTCGGTATTCTTTTTCGGAACTTTTTGGAGCTTGTGGATGAATCGTTTTCCTTTGAAAATATTTTTGCCACAATGAAACCCTGACTTGCCAAAGGAAAGACAGCAAAGGCTCTCATAATATTTGATGTTGTTATGTGAGAAAATATAAGTAGGCACTCATGGGCATGCAATGATAGCGAAGCAAGGTGCATGCCTAGCACACTACAGAATGGAATGTCTGGCTGCCAGCAGCAAAAAAGAGAGCCCTGCGAAGTTGTTCTGGTGTTAACAAAGCGTCAGCCATTGGCCAGTCCAGAAAAACTTGGTGGATATTTGCATTATCAGAAGTGAAGTGGTTATAACCACATGACAAAGATTTTTTTAAACATCTACAATTATTTCTTGAAAATTTGTTTTGTTATTGTAGGCATTCAACCAATCTGTTGACTCATCTGATCTGTCTGACCTGGGAGGCAGTGATGCCAAGGAAGTTCTCAACAATGAACTGAGCAAGACAGAGTTTGCTGAGATGCTGTCCATGGCTCCTGACTCCCTCTTTGTAGAACAAATGTTTGAGTTGGTTGACAAGGACCAGAGCGGATCTTTGTCCTTTCGTGAATTCTTGGATGTCATTGTCATATTTGCTAAAGGTAAAACATGAAAAATGTCATGTCACCACATGTCTGTCTATGACATACATTTTCAAAAGCTGTGTCACTTTAGATAACCTGGCATAGAAATGGTTCTAATTTTGGCTCTTTCCAAAACTTTTGATTTCATTTGAGAACATTTAATTTATGCGGTGTGACATGTGCCCTTTATTTTGTTGACTTACCTACAATGACCCCGAAAAGGGCAACATAATGGCAATAAACTAAATACAAGCTATTGGCATGTTGGTCTGATATTGTCTGTTTTTTCAAATGTTTTTCTAGTATATTTTAGTTTACTATGTTTTTCCAGTTGTGTTTAGTATTTAATCTTGACAACAATTTCTCATAAGTGTTAACATAATTTTGTAATTGATTGATTTGTATTTCTTTTATATTAAAGGAAAGCCTGAAGATAAGCTGGCTCTGATGTTCAACATGTATGATATTGATCGCTCTGGGCATCTTTCTCGTGACGAGTTCAAGACGATGTTAAAGTGAGTTTCGAGTGTTGTCCTTTTTTGTCTTTTTTTGCTAGTCTTTTTTTAAACCAATGTAAATTGCAAACTTAGTCTAGACAGAAAGTGCTGAAGGATCTATGAAATACATAAAATCCCAATAACATGTGTTGGATTTTGATGGATGATTACAATGTATGAAGAATGAAACTATTGGCCCATTTGCTTGTTTGGTAAGTCTTTGATTTGCATGTTGATTACCCATGGCTTATTTCATTATCCTTGGTTGTAAACAAATGAGACAAATGTTATTTTATTATTATTTTCACTATCATTTGTTATGGTACAATTTTTTGTAGTCACCCAGTTTTCAACCAACTTTATGTTATGTTGCATATTGAAATCAATAAACTAGTTAAAATTCTGTTGCAGTATTACATTTTGCTTTATACAGAAAGGTGGCTTTTAAGAAAATTACAGAATTGAACCCAAGTGCAAAACAGCAGCAAACTTCCTACAAACTTGTTCTTAAGGAGCTGATCACATATGCTGAAATCTCATTGACTAATTGCAGGTCCATGATGGAGACAGTGAGTGCATCTCTTGAACAGCAACAACTGGAGGATGTCATTTCATCCATGTTCAAGGCTGCTGGATTTGAGAACAAGGAAGATCTTTCCCTTGATGATTTCATCAAGCTGATGGGAGATCACAAGGAAGAACTCAGCCAAGCTGCCCTCTCTCTGCAAGGTACTTTCAACATTCATCGTGTTTAATCCTCTTTTCTCTCTGTTTTTTAATTAATTTGCCTTAAGTCTTGTAGAAAGTTTGTGAATTATTTTAATCCGAGTCTTAATTCATTAAACTTACCCCTCTCTTTGTCTCCATCACAAGTAGCAAATATTTTTAAAATCTGATTCTTAGGAGCTGATGTACCCGAGGCTGCTCAACCTATCGATCGTGGAGCCACTATCATTAAGCGTGAAAATGCTCCATCTCGTGCCCGTAAGACAATCGTCAGAGCATATGCGTAAGTCTTATTGTAAACTTTGTCAAATGATCGTAAAGACGCAAAAATTCACAAGTATATAGATCCTTCAAAAAATAAAAATACTTGATTATAGTCCTTCAATTTTCTGAGACCATATTTTAAAGGTTTGGATGGAGACAGGAAAGTTGACCATTTCATTTAAGTTGGTACTAGTTATTAAGTCATACAATGTGTCATTTTCTATATATTATTTGTACCAGTTGCACTTGTAACTGCAGAATCTCAGTCAAACTACTTTGAGATATTCAGGGCTATTCTTACTTCCCCTAATGAGTTCTTTGATTTTATTAATAATTGTTAAACATCTTAGTAAACTGAAATTTGTTCTTAATGAACCCTTTAACAATCAATTAAGGCTTAAACCTCATACCCTCCCGTTTCCCCTGCAGTGAGAAAGACCAACAGCGCCCTTTGACTGCTAAACGCTACCAGTCCAAGGTGGTGAAAATTGAGACAGAAAAGAAGACATACTCTGAGAATCAGACGCAGCGAAAGATCAACACGATTCTGCGTTACATTGAGAACAACCGACTCAGCATGTTCTATTTGATCCTCTATATGCTCGTCTTGGCCGGCGTCTTCATTGAGCGTGCCTACTGTAAGATTCTGTTTTCCTTGTTTCCATAAACTCCCCCCTTATTTTTAAGGCTGACCCGAAATATGCAGAAAGCTTGAAATGGGAAGCAGTTTTTGAAGCAGTTTTTAACAACATCTGTTTATTTCTTTTACCACTTCCAAACTTCTGTGAAGTTTTTGGCAAAAATACACACAACATACTTTTAATAATGCGAGACCCAACTAACTTTACATACTCATGTTAAGTTCTTATTTTGAAAAAGTAGTGGATCCAAAGAGGACCTAGTGGTTTGTTTTCATTGTCAGGAAAAAAGTAATCAACATCTTTCATAGGAACAGTACACATCATCTTAAAAATTGTATTTCAGATTATTCTGTTGAGCGTGAACATGCAGGCCTACGTCGTATTGCTGGCTATGGTGTGACAGTCACTCGAGGTGCAGCTAGTGCTATGATGTTTACCTACTCCACCCTCTTAGTAACCATGTGCCGGAATACCATTACGTTCCTTCGCAGTACCTTCCTCCACCGCTACGTACCATTTGACGGTGCTCTGAGCTTCCACAAGATTGTCGCTTGGACTGCCCTAGCCTTCTCCTGTGAGTTATAATAATTTGGAAACTTATTCATTCATCCAATAGTGAGAACTTTAAGAAGTTTTACTAAATGTATTGCCTCTGTTTTGATTTTCAATAAAAAAAAGGTTACTGTTCTTCAAGTTGATACCAGCACCAAATGTCTCTGTCCAAAATACTGTAGTGTGAAAGAAAGTTGTTTACCTGACACTTAATTTGTATTTGGTTTTTTTCAAATAAGAAAAAAGCTTGTATAGGAACATACTTTAAATTCCATGTACATGTATCTAAAGATTGTCCTTTATTTTGTCTTGCAGTGTTGCACACTGTTGGTCATGCCATCAACTTCTACCACATCTCGACCCAGACTGCCAATGATTTGACATGTCTCTTCCGTGACTTCTTCCACAGGTAGATTTATTTGAGGATTCATTTTGAGAAACTATTTTCTAAACTTTCTTTCAGATTTTTTGAAAGATTTTTGCACAATTTACTTATGCTTTATCATGAATGGTCAAAAAGTAAAAACACTGTCAAATTTGGTTTAAATCTCAGAGGAAAATGTTAATTATAACCAAACTATCCATTTATTCATCATGTTGCACAGTGAAATTTGCTTTCACTTCTTGAACTTATGAAACCACACCCATGTCTTACAATATGGCCTTTATGTGGTCTTTCTATTGTTGTTTTATTATTCCCTTTTTTAAAGAACTCATGTGTGGCAATGCATTAAAACAAAGAAAACCCTTGTGGGGTTGTTCCATTGTGAAGGGCACCATTGTTGATTTCAAGTATACTCTGCAGACTTTTGTGTTTCATGAAATTTGGAACTAAAACTTTATTTAAATAGCAAAACCAAATTATTCTAATCCTTAGGTCTCATGAACTTCCCAAATTCCACTTCTGGGTCTACCGTACCATCACTGGTAAGTCTACATTACATTAAAACAAAATGTATTTGGAAGTTAACACTTGTCTCGCTAGCAGAAGAAATCACATTCAAGCAATACTTTCTTGAAGAATGACATTTAAACTAACATGATCGTTTTGTACATAGAAATGTTCATTATTTGATTTTCTTAAAAGTTGCCACTATTGCATGTTTTGCAAAAGTTCCTCATAAAACTATTGGGTGAACATAATTTGTCCCTGTGGATTTCTGTAGGTTTTACTGGTGTTCTGCTGGTCATGGTGTGCGCCATCATGTACACCTTTGCCCTGCAGTATGCCCGCCGAAAGGTCTTCAACTTGTTCTGGTTGACCCATAATCTGTACATCCTCCTGTTCATCTTGATGATCTTCCACGGTAGTGGTAACCTCGTACAGCCCCCATTTTTCTACTACTTTTTCCTTGGCCCTGTCATCCTCTTCACTTTGGATAAGCTGGTCAGCGTCAGCCGCAAGAAAGCAGAGATTACTGTGGTCAAGGCAGAGCTGTTACCCTCAAGTAAGCAACCTCTTGTTTATTCAATCATTTATTTATTAGTTGTAAAACATTTATTTGATTTATTTATCAAGTAAGCAATATGTTTATTCACAAATCATTTAATATAGGGTGTCCTTATTCATTAAATTTTATAAATAAGTCATGCTGTTTCCCTGAAGTAAGCACCTATTTGTTATGTGAAAAATGCACTTCACCAAATGTGAATATATATTAGTTATTTTATATTTTTAATGAATGATTATTTGAATTGAAATGTGGTTTATTGATGTTTGTTTTAAAATTGATTGACGGCTTAGAAGTCTCAGTTTTTTAATGAATTAGGTTAATTAGCTTGGCTCTTTCTTAAGGCATAGGTTTTATGCAAAGCTTTTCATAAATACATTTTATATCCGTGATGACTTAAGTTTTGTGTCAGATGAATAAATTGTGCAAAATTGCTTATTTTGAAGTATGATGGTCCTGATTGTTTCTTCCAGATGTGACAATGTTGGAATTCAAGCGCCCAACCACCTTTGAGTACAAGTCAGGCCAGTGGGTGCGTATTGCTTGCAAGACTCTCAACTCCAGTGAATACCATCCTTTCACTCTATCCTCTGCCCCTCATGAGGAAAATCTTTCCCTTCACATCCGCGCAGTGGGACCATGGACGACAAACCTGCGTCGCACCTTTGACCCTAATGTGGTTAGAGAGCACCCCTACCCTAAGGTGAGTGGAGTAAGAAGGCAAAGCAAGAAATAGAGTTGACAATCATTTCATGATCTTTTATTTCTTTTGTTAATTTATTTGCTGACATAATGAACCTTTTAGTCACAGGAACTCAAAGTCTGCATTTTACTTGGATTAATTATTCATACATTTCTTTATCCTTCTCTCTGTCCCCAGGGTTTGTGGTTATACAAACCAACTCCTTCTACTCCACCATTTGTCTTCGTCCTGAATACATTCTTTGTTCATCTTGTACTTCTTCTGACTGTGTTCCCCTCCTCTTTCACTCCATTTCCTCCTGACTGGTTCTGTTCGTTCTAGGATCCATAATACTTATGTAAATTTTGTGCTGTCAATAAACCTTTGAGAAAAAGGGAACAATTTGTATTTTATTTTTAATTTCACATTTGTGTTCCTTTTGTAATTTGAATGTGTACATATAACTTTTACTTGTAAAAGTTGGAGATAAATGTAAGTAATTGAAATTGAAAATGGTGTTTCAGAATAAACTTTCTTAAAGCTAAAAACATGTTTTTACAAAGATAATCTGTATGACTACAATCTGTATTTTTAAAAGAAAATTTGTATTCTGCAGTGTAATTGTTTTCTAAGCAACAGAAGTCTGATATGAAGTATGTTCGCTTTACTGAATCTTTGTTTTCTCTGGGAATCCTAACTTCTTTAGCTATTCTTGGATGGCCCCTATGGTGAAGGGCACCAGGATTGGTACCAGTTTGAGGTGTCTGTCTTAGTTGGTGGTGGTATCGGAGTCACTCCATTTGCTTCTATCCTAAAAGATTTGGTTTCTCGCTCATCCCAAGGACAGAAATTCACCTGCAAGAAGGTAAAATTCAGTTTCAAATTTAACTGCTCCGCATATCTGAGTTAGCTGATCAAAAAACAAAACTTTTTCTGCTGATCAGTTTTTATAGTCACTTTAATATTAAAGAACTTGGTAGACCATCAATTTGGTATCTAGCCTTCTTTATGTTTCTATTTAATAAAATAAGGTTTCAAAGTAATAAATGATGCTGGGCAAACTTGAACTGTACGCTTTTGCTTATTTGAAGTCACTTGGTGTGAGATTTAAGTTGTTTGGTTACCAGCTAATTGAGGAAGCCTTGTTCATGTTAAAAATACTTTTCCTCCTTGGTTTGCAATATTAAACAATGTATAAATTTTGTTTAGCATAAGGTTGTATCTTAAACTATAGGTTGGTCATGTACACAATATCCCTACCTCTAGTCCTCAATGTATATAACCAAACTTTCACAATGTCTTCAATTTTGGTGTGTAAAGTGAGAACACTGTTTTGTGTTCAAGGGTTCTTCAAGTGCTATTTTCTTCATTATTTAGTGTTTCAGTCACAACTATTCCTTGGAAGATTTTTTAAAATTACTTCGTCTGCAATGATGTTTAATTTATTTTCCAACTTGAAGGTATACTTCATCTGGGTGACTCGTACCCAGAGGCAGTTTGAATGGCTAACTGATATTATTCGTGATGTTGAAGACAAGGACATCAACAATCTTGTCAGCGTTCACATTTTCATCACTCAGTTCTTCCAGAAGTTTGATCTCCGTACCACCATGCTGGTAAGTGGAAAAAGGGAGAACAAACTATTCATTGAACACTCCTAAAAATGTCTTCCTTAAAATTATGTTCACAAAAAAAAATCTGGGTTAATTGAAAGAAAATCCTCCCTTAGTTAGGCCTGTGCTAAACGTCACACTTTTGCCGTGTTGAACTCAAATGATTTTCGCACGGCAAAAGTGCTGCAATTAAAACGAATCGGAGACAAACGTTAAATTTAGTAAATGTGTCTGTCGCCCTTGAAGAAATTCAAAATGGCGACGCTGGAGAACATTTTAAAGGAGTCACGTTTCATGATGGCAATTCAAGCTGAGACACTCAATTATTAATGACAAAATCATAATGATAATGTTCCCCACCCTTAATTGTGTCCTTATTATTACCATCGTTGGTGAGTGGCGTTCATCGTCTTTTTTAAAAGTGTCAAACAAAATTGACTATAATTCTGAAAGCTACACATTATGTTAGTTCCAGTGTTTTCAATTCCATCCTGGAATACTCCCAGCTACGCTACTGACAAGGAGAGCGTTCACATTATTAGAATACACACATAAAACAATTTTCAAAAGCTTTGCGCATGATGCGTATTCCCAAAGAGCATTGCCCGACTGAGTATTTAATTAGATTCTACACGGCAAGAGCGCGACGTTTGTCACCACATCGTGCAAACTACCGTGTAGTACGGCAGAGCTTGCTGTGCAACACGACAGTTTCAAACTTTAATCAAAAGTTTGCCCTAAACGTCGCTCTTTTGTTAAATTTAATTCATAATTTTTTATAATTTGAGTTCAACACAGCAAAAGTGTGACGTTTAGCGCAGGCCTTATTATTACCTCTTCAAAATACAATAACTTTTCCCCCCAGTACATCTGTGAGCGACACTTCCAGAAGATCTCTGAACGTTCCCTTTTCACTGGACTGCGTTCCATCACTCACTTTGGTCGCCCTCAGTTTGAGCCTTTCCTGCAGTCACTACAGGATGAACATCCTACGGTAAGTATTGTATTTGAGAAAACGTGGATATCTATCCACTGTGTTCTGGTCAACTTAAGCATGTGCAACAGTTACTTCACAGGCAGGGTCAAATTTCATAGAGCTGCTTAAGCACACAGACTTGCTTAAACTAAGAGAATCCGGTTACCAGTCGATATACTATGGGCTGCATATTGCCTGTGACCAGTCCTAATTAATGTTCACTAAGAAATTCAATTCATTGGGCACTAATTTGTATTGATTTGTTATCAGTAGCTCCATGCATTGGGCCCTGGTGCGACCCAGATTCTAGAGTTTTTAATGCTGCTTTCTGAATTAAAGTAGTCTCAGAAAAATTCTATAAGATTGAATCCTTTGATGAAGTTTGTTGGTTTGCAGACTTTGACAAAATCACTTTCATTTTATTGGTAAACACAGGTGAACAAGATTGGTGTCTTCAGCTGTGGTCCTCCAGGAATGACTAATAATGTGGAGAAAGCTTGCACTGAACTAAACAAATATGACGGAGCTGCATTCCTCCACCACTTTGAGAACTTCTAAGCCAGACCCTTACACCTCTTGCCTCCTTAAAGAGGCAAACTGCGACCACACACATGAAGTTGGTATTGATGCTTCATTGTGAAGGGTTTATATTTTGGTATACCGAGCAACTTATAACTGAAACTGCAATATTTGTACAACAGAATTGCATTAGGATTTGATTAAAACTTTTCTGAATCAGTAATGTGGTAAAACTAAGATATCCTGCTTGTTATTAGTTGCAAGACAGGTTAAAGATGAAGTTATTTTTTTAGAGAATATTTTGTACTGGAATTGATGACATTGTATTTGCTTTCAACTAAAATATTTAAGCCATTTTTCTATAGGCCTACACAGCTTTATATATTTTGTGTAAAGATGGAGTTATGACTGTGTTTTAAGATATGATACACATTTTAATCAAGTACTAACAATGCACAGTTCATCAAATGCAAACGAATGTTTATTGCTTCTCGTATGCAATCGAAACAATATGTGGGACTAGGAACGTTTTGTGACTATATCAACTTTATCAGGTAAAACTATGTTTTTCAGTGTATATGTTATCATTAATTGAACGGAAAGTAAAAATGTCAAGCCTAAGTGTAATGCAATTCAATGTTCATACCTTACATGATTGTTTGTAATAATTTACAAGTGTTTAGTATACACAAAAATAGACCAAGGAAACGACTAACAAATCAAATACTATTTACCTTTTTAAATAAGCTTGTAGTTATATAGCCTAATTGTAAAAAGAAGTAGTTTAGTGAGGTTAATTAAGGGGAATATGACATGTTTGTTCGGTTAAGAGGACATTCTTGATTCTAGAGCATCTTCAACTTTGTAGAATTTGTTTGTGAATCATATTATAAATGTTGCTCTGTGTCAAATATAAAGTGTGGATTCATTTTTCTCGAAACATATCATGGTACTACAAGTAGGTTTGGAAATGTGCCATACTACCCCTATATCAAACAAATCAAGCATTGTTACCTTGCATGCAGGGGTTAGATCAGAATTGGACATTGCGACTGTGTATGGTATGGTCTTTATCAAACCGAAATGATAAAAAGATACTAAAACATTGGCCATCAAACAAAATGCGGTGACATATATTTCACGCAGAGTCCAGATATACCATTTGGTGACACAATATACATGTTTGTTTTATATTCCAGAGTGAGTTATTAGTTTGTTAGTGCTGTTTTTAAGCCCAGCAGTAAAATTTGTAATAACAATCGGAAATTTTATGAAATTTGTCAGTGGTTTTAAAATAATTTGATTTCATATTTACAGAAACACTCTAGGATTTGTTAGTTATCTACACAGGGACTCTTTTCCATGACACTAGTGTCCAGTTTAAGAGGTATTTGATGCACAAAGCAGACAACTCATGTCGTGTCGATATTTGAGTGAAATCGTTCATCGTCGTGTATCTTTTATTTTCAATCAGAGTCCAGGTTGAATTAAGCGGCAAACAGTGTCTGCATTTATATGGAAGCAATGTTTGTTTTCTTCATACGAATGTACAGTATGAGTTTTTTATAAAGATGGTTCTCCTTATCTGCCTAAATAAAAGAAAAACACTTTGTTGAACAACCTGAAGAATAAAAGAAAGTCCACTTCAAACCGGATTTTATCATTTAAAGACATGTACTAATGTAATTGTAAAGAAAAAAGAAAACAAAGTAAAATATTTTTAAGATGACAAAACCGAAGGGCTTCCGAATTAATGAGTAGATTAAAATAATTAAAAAACAACCAGCTTGACAATTAATTCTCACAGTGATTAGTTTTTTAATAAGTAAACTCTGTTCATACCTTGCATATTTGAGGTGCGTGTGTTAGTGTGAGGAGCACTAACTTTCAAGGTTCAGTTAATGTCCATAAACTTTCAAGAGGTAGTTTGGATGTCCCAACTAAATCATACAAACTTTGAGTATGAATGGTTTTGTAACTCTCAAACTAAGTACGTTGTTCATGCCGTCTTTCCGAACCAGCCTACACGATCATTGTTAACAATGTAACCATTTAAGCAAGAGCCAGTCCACATTGCGTGGCACCTATAGGTATGTTAGTCTTTTTTTAGATGTTGAGTTTTCTTTGATGTTTATGTAATAAATACATTTTGATCTCTAGTAAAGTACTCAGTGATTGATGCAATCTTCCTCAAATGTGTGTAGCTGTTTCCTCTTAGGTTGCGACGGTGCTCTGTACTGTGTAGTTAGTAATAAAATATCACATGGTTAATAAAGCTATTGTTTTGATGTTTGCTTTTCTTCACGTGATTTACTTGTAAACAGTGGGAATAAATTCACAAACTGTTACTCTCTCTTTTTTTTTTTTTTTTTTTTTTTGGGGGGGGGGGGGGTCAGTACGTAATGGAACACTTACAGACCTTTACGATAACGTTACGGTCATTGAAACTCGTTTCCTTGTGGTGATGATGATCGTATACCAGCCTCAGTTTTGTCATGTTAAGTTGAATGGCAGAAAAGCAAGAAGGCTGCACAAGATAAAAGTCAAATGGATCTTTCTGGGTGCGTGTATAATAATTGGGAAGTTATGGGGAGGTTTCAAATACTTTAACTGTTGCATCCACTCACTAAAAATCACCTACAATTTCCTGGTGGGAAGCACCCCCTCCCCCGTGGGGAAAACGTGCCTGTATGTGTGGGCTGCAAAAGTAAGATTTTCTAGTCTATCGTGATCCAATTGTTTCTGTGGTACAAACTTGACCTTAGAATCTTACGGAAGCGTTATAGGGATCATTGAGGTAAAGAAAACAAATGAAGTCATGACGACTAGACTTATTGTCTCTATAATACCTATGGCACATCTCATAATAATCACTAAGAATAAATCGTTATGATGACACACAATTATGAATTAGCATATTATGACTAAGTCATATTTAGTACAAGTCATAATTATGAGATGTAAGTCATAATTATGAGTATGTAAGTCATAATTATGAGATGTAAGTCATATGAGATGTAAGTCAGAATAATGAGATGTAAGTCATAATAATGACTTTCGTTTTCTCTCAATGTTTTTTTAGCGCTTGTATTTTCGTATGAAGGTGTCGCATAATAATACACAGCGAACTTCTGACGCGAAAAGCTGGAACGTTTGTTACCTTTGCTCAAAGTTTCGTAAAGTGTAGGCTCAAATTGCGTCTGCTTCAGCTTTTGACAAATATCGTTGTGCGTATTATTGATTACATTTTGTTTAGCTTTAGATAGAATAGTAAAGTACAGTGGCCTAACCATACACGAGTTTCCCGAAAATTGCTAGCGGAAAATATAGTAACATTTTGTTCGTCATCAAAGCGGCCATCTTAACCAAAACATAGTGCTCCCAAAACTTAACGAGGCAGAAGATGAGCAGAGATTACCAGATCAGGTCAGAACTTAATGTTTCTTTACTTTCAAATGACTATCAATAAACACAACTTACTCCAAATCACTCAACAACGGAGAATGTTTGCAAAATATTATCACAACATCTTCAACGTGGCGCCTCGTATATGACATGTGCACATTCCCCTCCACTTGTTTATATACTAAAAAACTAGACATTGAGGTGTTTGTGAACAAACACAAAGCTGTTCCGTTTTGTTGTGCTTTGATTAAACCCAAGTTCAATCTTCAATGCACAAGGGGTCTAGCACTGAAAAAATAAAATAAAAATCGGTTGTGTAGTTCTTGAGATATGGTCCCACTTCCGGTTGACCCAGAAGTAAAGGTCAACATGGGGTCATGGTAACCCAAGTTCAATCTTCAATGTTTAAAGGATCTAATTACTGAAAAGAAATGGAACATGGGTTGTGTAGTTCTTGAGATATGGTCCCACTTCCGGTTGACCCGGAAGTAAAGGTTAACAAAGGCTAGCCATAGTGTACGATTTGCTACTTAATCGCTAATTAGTGTGGAAATACATTGTTTTATTATTAGTTTGAATGGCTTTAAATTACTCTTAATTCAAAACATTTGTGTTTTTAAAAAGGTTTGTGCATCATGGGTAACTAAAATTGAACTTATTTTGAAAATTTCTGTTTTTTTAATCAGCTAATACTTCCACTTTTCAGAACCATCGGTTTTGAACACAGATACAAAACTCGCTATAAATGACGTCATGGTGACATCTTCCGGCATTTTAGGCCGGCAAATGCATCTACAGCATCCCATGAGTGAAAAACTGTAAACACTTCATGGCTCTGGTTACTGCCGAAATCCACACTTCGGTCACCATTCTCTGCTTTGTTTGCAAGTGCCGAATTTCTGCGCTAGCTGTGTAAGCGAAGAGTACCTAGTTACGTGAAGTACACATGCGCACAAGCCAAAATTCTCTGCTAATCCCTGAAATACACTTGACGTAAGCACAGAATTCTCAGCCTCCATAAGCGTTGACTCTTTGCTTTTGGTAAGCAGAGCTACGTATTTGGCCTGGGTCTCACAACTTAGCGTATAAAGTGAACTACCCCTCATTTAAATGAGTGAGCCCAATTTCCTGGCTCTGGTTACTGCCAAAATCCACACTTACGGTCACCATTCTCCGCTTATTTTGCCAGCGCTGAATTTCTGCCCTGGCTGTGTAGGCTTGACGTAAGTATCTCAGAAGTCTAAAACTGAAACAAGTTTGACGATCGGGGGTATACTTTTTGAGATAAGATGCTTTCAAGATTGGCTAATTAAATATTCACCTCGCATTAAAGTGGCTAATTAATTAAGAATTTTACTATCTTTTACATTAAGAGTTAAGTTTATGTTCTAAGCTTCAATTTGACATATGATTCAACTCTTTCCTATTTACGCTCTATGATATTAGGCTTAAAGAAAAAACGTGTACAAATGCTATGGGATTTAGGTGGAAACAAACTCGACAAAAACAATACCTGTTCCGACTGTAGGTCGGAACATCTAATGACAGGCATCGTGTTTCCTAGGCTTTGGTCGCGGGAAACACAAAATGATAGTAATAACCGTTTTCACGGGAACACCTTCAAAACAGTGTTATTAATAACATTTTAGTTAGTTTGCATATAGTGACCGACAGACCTTTGCCTGGGTAGTGTTTCGGGTGCAAAGTGAACAAGAGCATCGCGACCTTATAGTATCAATCCGCATAATCACGTGACTCCGACACACCCACTATTCACCCCACCTACAAAACACGTGCAACGCAAGCGCTGTGACATAAAACGTGGTCAACTTGTCATTGATTGACAGATGTCAAGATGGTGATTAAAAAACAATTTGCAACTCATTATAAATTTGAAATCCACAGTCTCTCCCCCAAGCTACAGATGTCAGTCTGCACGTAACACAATCCACCGACAGCTTCGATTGAAAAGTTTCTTGTTGCCAGAAATGTTAAACGATCCAAGTTAGAGATTTCCAGTCGGACGAGCTCCCCTTTTAGAATACAGTTTAAGATTTCTGACGAGACTTTAAAGTGTGTGTTCCCCAAGCATGGGTACCCCTTACAGTGCCTTCAGAGAGGATGGACGTCCCACCGCATACCAAGACAATAAGACAGCCGTTTCTGCCGATGTAACTTTTGCTGGGTTTGTTTACGCGTTTTTCATCGTCACCATTTCGTTTGTCGTCATCTTGCCCGGAATACGTAAGAAAAACGTAAGTTTGATTCAACAAACAATTTTAGGCATACCAGATATACTTAAAATTGGGGTTAATTATAACAGGATTATGTAACCATTGAATACAGAGTCTTGAAGCCCATACGATAATAGATTTCATACCAGTGCGGCCCGGCTCCTTTTTTAAATTTCCGAGTTAAAATACTGTCAAATTTCAAAGAACAGTGATCTGAACGAGAGAAGAAAACACAATTTACCAATTATACTTGGGGTTTTTTATGTATAGAGTTGGATGGGATATTCAGACCTTTGTGTTTATTTTTGTTTTCCAATATTTAGGGAATCTTTGCTGCCGTTCGGTACTTCATCGGTGCATTTATTGGTGCAACAATACTCTGTAAGTTGAATTAAGACAGATCGTCTATGTGATAAACTATTGGCTCCAGTAAAAATGTAAAATGTCATTTATGCTACAGTTTTTTTTATAGACATCTAAGAGGCAATCAAGGAGAATTTCAGCAGCGCTGCAGAAACTAAAAAAAAAGAAGGTTCCCCCTGTCCATAAGAATTTTGTAAATATTGAAGTGTTAATTATGACCTCCAATTGGTGAATTGCTGTAAACTGGTTTGCCTGATGGCAAACCCGGCCTCGTTTCATTGTAAACTGGTTTGCCTGATGGCCAACCCGGCCTCGTTTCATTGGTCGAACTCGACAAATTACCTGTTTGAGTGAACAAACTCGTTAATCCCCCTTTTATGAATCCCATTGTTAATCCCTTTGTTTTATTAATCCGTTGTTTTCAGCTGTATCCTTTTAATTTATATATTGTTGTTGTGTTAAAGCGCCACGAGCACTTTTGTGGACTTGTGCGGCTTTATAAGTTGTCATTGTTATTATTATTATTGTTAATCAATTTGTTTATGTCCAGTATCCTTATACGGTCAAGACTGGGAGGTAGCTGTGCAACATAACGTCACAACGCAGTACAAAGCCTTCATCAAGGATGAGATCGAGGCTGATATAGGGGTACACATTGGACTCACTAATGTTAACATCACCCTTAAAGGTGGGTTCAATCAAAACGAAGCCAAGGTTATCCTGCGATAAAATGAAAGAAAAATATCTTCAATCCAGTCGTTATTCGGTTTGTGCAAAATACAAAATGCATAATTGACACGGATTGTTTGAAAGGCAAAACAAAAATAACACAAGAATTACTCGGAAAATGGGACGCCAAATTGTAAGCGACGTTGAAAAACATTACTATCCAAAGAGAATTATGGAATAACTCTTTTCACAACTGGAATTAAACTGAAATGCATTTCATGTTTTTGAAGACAAGTTGAATAATTCGTGTCGATAATTGTCCCTTATTGTTGGGCAATGTGTTGTTTTTACCGGAAAACTATAACATTAGAGACACACTCTCGTAAAAAGCGACCTATTACAGTCTATGGGAAAACCTCAAAGCTTTGGGGTTTTCATAAGAAAAACAAGTGGAAGTGTTTAACTTGTCCAATTGCCCTTAGCACCCTACTGTACACCCGCCCAACACGCCCAGTGGGGATAGCCTACTTCGGGAGACCTCTGTAGCTGTTGCGATAATGAATTGAAGGGTACTGGTACTGCTAAATAACCGTTATAAGAAATGAAATAGGTCGCACTTTTCAGTGCCATGTTGGTGCATACGCAACAATGTATAGAGTATATAGACAACAATTATTTAGATGAAAATTACGTTGCCTGAAAGGAGTCAATTGCTTTCAAAGCCCTCGTCAATATTAAAAACTCAACTCAAAAAACCTCCCACAAAAATAACAACAACAGCAACATCAAAAATAGTACCTATTTGTTTTGATTAATTTATATCAATCGACACAAGCTCGAGGTTTCGAAGACCATTCATGAAACAAAGAAAGTAAACGACTCATGGAAAAACGGGTCGTCGTATTGAGTCAGCATTTTGTTGCACGATGAGAAATGTGGGCTGTTGCGTGACGATGTAATAATTCCATTTGTGTAAGTGTTGTTGTCCAGATAATATTTCCTCATATCCAGGAAAATGAAACTAGGTCCACCATCGTTCTCTTGCAAATTTATCACATTTCACATTCGTTTTAGCTTCAGTTTTGAAAGACAGTCTTCCCACGCCATGAATTGCAACCGTCATCACTTTTAGTTTCTGAAGTGGTCAGAAACTATTGTCAAGTGTGTTTTCCTTGTTTTAGTTTCAGCCCAAGAATGGAGGAAATGAATAAGATAAACATGTGGCAACATGTTGAATACCGTTGAGTTTATTAACTTTCTACACTGCCTTTATTTCTTGTTTACCATCCAAATTAGTGTAAAACTACGACTAGAGGATAAAAGGAATCATTCGCTCAAACGTATAGTTTAGGGCGTCCCATGTATGGATCATGACTTCCTTCTATTTCCATTTTTGGCTTCCGAACACAAAAATCACTTCGATTTTCTTCAATCTCTTACTCACTGGAACTCGTTCACCCACCACACCATTCTACCAACAAACCATCCAAGTCGATATATACCTTGATCCATTTTCCAAACTGAAAATTGAGGAATGTCTTAAACTCCCCAGGAACGGCAAAGCCAGCGATTTCTCCCTGAATATCTTGACTGCATCTGCATCAACCCAGCTCTTGTTGACGCAATCTTCAACCTCAAGACACAAATCTGGGCAACCTAGAAAGTTCCGGAATCTTTGAGGATTTCAACTAGCTGGAAGTTTTATTGAAAGGGAAAGGTTCTCTAAGGGCCGAGCCATGTACAGATAACTATAGCGATTATCCCAAAACGTCTGCAGGGTCAACTTTGCGATGACCAGCACAGTATCTGAAAACCCCCCACAAAAAATCCAAAACAAACCCGTAACATTACCGAAGGCATTTTTATTTTGAAGAGTTTGCAGCAAATCACGACTAGCAAACTGGAGCCGATTCACTTCATTGTGGACCCTTCGGCATCACTTTAATATCTCGTGTGCCCCTGGCTCTGGGCCTCAACCCAGTCACTCTTCAGCTCAACTTCCAACTCCTACGAAACAGGCAACCTTGCGCGGAAATTTAAACATGCCTAAAATACCGTCTATAAATAGTAGCTTGATCGGCGACATTCAAACTCTCTTGATCCGGATACATCGATTATCTCATCCTTTTCTTTAACACTACACCCGCCCTCCTGGACGACGTTTCCATCAAACTCAACTTTACAAAGACAGTAAAGGTTATGTCAAACGTCACAAGCATTAACACACAAAATCCTCTATTCCTTGTCAGTTACACAAATCAACAATGTGAACATCAACAATCCGAGACATTCAAGTGCCTGGGCCCCGCTGGGGACTCCAAACCAACTTCGGGGTTTTCATGCACACGTTTTGCTGCTAACACGGCACTGCCGCCCCGCCCAAACTCTCCTATACCAAGACTACGAAGCAGTAAATCTGAATGAATATTACATTATCCTGTACTATGCCTCACTTCACGACAAGGTGGGGATAGAACTGACTCGGATGTGCCATCAATAATAATAGGCACACATGTATGCAAAATACAGCAAATTGAAAACCCCACCACTTTATTGTAGAAACACGTTACAGTTTTCATTGGAGGCCACTTTGTCTGTTTTATTGTTGTTTTAGGTGTGCCGGAATATCCACAGCACGGTGAGGTGAAAGGAGAAAGGATCAACTACAATGAACGCTTCACTTTCTGCTGTAGGCAGGGAAGAAATGGCTTCAGTCAGTTTGGTAATTTGTGTAGTTCATTTCAAGATATAAGAAGACAAATTGAAAAGAAAAGAAAAAGGAAAGAAACATAACACCGAACACCCCAACAAGCAAACACAACCAAAGGCACTATGGTGAGACAAGACGTCAGTTACAATACCGGTGATATACAAACGAAGCTTTGAAACTGTTCTTTTTATTTATTTCATTTGTGATTCAATAGTTGTTATTGCCATAATGAAGATCCATTTATTTAAACTAGAAGTGCAGCTGAAGTATTTTTTTCTTCAGTCTTCACTTCATGTCAACCAGTAGGTATACATCCTAGATATATAAAGAAGCATACAAAAAAACGTAACAAAACAATAGACGAATAAATAAGAAATGTTTTAAATATCTCATGACAAAAGCTGACTTCCAGACGAGGGTCTGCAATTTCAAAGGCTCACATTAAAGCGTGACGGAGAGGCAAATTATCTGTGTTTAGTTTGAGAAAATATAAGTCAGGCAGAAAAACAAATGCTGTTTAATTTATATTGGTGTGCGCTTACAGTTACAGGTATATTGGCAACAATTATATTTAGGGGGGGGGGGTGAAGCATTGAAACTGAGCTCTCGACATGCATTATTGCATTGCAAATATTGCATGTCGACTCTTTTTTGACATAACCTGTCCTGAGAAAATTCTTAGTGGTGTTGAATTCCCTCTGTTATCTGTACATTCATCGGTGAACTTTCAGCTAAATATTAGATAATGTTAATTGCTTTTAGCTGGTCGTATCAACCAGGAGTTCCGGGCCGCTCAGTGGTACGGCAAGCCTTACCCCGTTCTGTGGATTGTGGAGTATTTCGTGTTTGATGCAGAGGACATCCGCTGGGGCAGAACATACAGGCTGGCTGGTTTTTACACATACCTGACGCTTTGGTTCGTCTTTGTTATTTTGCAGTTTATAGAAAATCAATGGTAGTGTTTAGATTGTAAAAAGTCGATACAAATATTGCCAGATTACAACCCTTGGAGTTCTTCTTCTGGAATTATGGGACACGGGACATCACTTTTAAATAGAGACATTTAACACAACTTACAGACAAGTTCAATCAGCAGACCTAGTCTGAACTGTTAATGGTATTTTTAAAGATTTCGCCAAAGAAAATTATTTGCGTTTCGACCCTAGCAGAGTTTTTCTATGGAAAGATTCTACCTTGGTAGAACCGTCATGCCACTAACTACTTTTTTGCATTTATACCACCGCTCATTTTTGTTGGTCAGTTTGCTAGCTTATCTCGAAGTTGTTTTTAAGCAGAAACATTTGCTAAGCACGGAATAATCTAGCAGTAATGGGATACCATCCCAATTTTTTTTTAACAGAATGGTCCCTTCCCAGTTTTAGCTAAGCAAATTAATTATAATTTTGTTCTACAGCTTTATGGTAGAGTTGAGTACATCAATGTAACCTGCAGTCTTTATTGTTCTTTCTGTGCGCCAGGACTGCCTTCCCACTGTGGATTATAGCAATAATTACTTCCTTCATGGTGGTGCGTTACTGCGGGCTGTTCCTGGTCCTAACCGGTGGTTGCCTCTTGACTGGTAACATTATCTACTCGCTCATACGCTACGGTTCTGAACTGATCATTCCCTTCGGTATTGAACATGGTAATAAACTTGTAGAGTTACAGCTACATATTAATTACACACACACAACACACAAACACACACGTGTAAACACCGGCAATCGTGGACCCTGAGCTCCTTTGTTCAACCCTTTGTGATAGCAACCGTGAACCTATTGTCCCTTTTGTTATAGGTCCCGGTTTGAATGTGTATACCTACCCACACACACACACAACTCTGTGTTGCAGTCACTGTGTGGATATTCCTTGGTTCTATAAACTTAAGGAAAATAATATTCCTAAACACTGTACAAAACACTGTGTGGACGTGTGTAAGTCCACACAGTGTTTCAAGTCCGTACGTGGAACTCTTTTGTTATCAGGTCCACACTTCGTATGTAGTGTTAAAACACGCATGTTTGTGAATCCCGTAAATTGAGGAATTCTCTTTTTTCTCCCATTGTTTTGACTTTAGCGACGTCCCTGTTGGTTTTGTACACGAAAGCGAAGTGAGGACATCCTCGCTCTGTCAAACACCCGGATTCCTTTTGTTAAAGTCCTCGGTTTCAACGGGTAGACACGCGCGCTCACAAACACACACACAATTAACATTACAAGTGCAGCTATATGTTTTGATGATTGACAGAGCTAATAAGTTGCTTCTGGACAGTGTGTGGCGATAACATTTTTAGAAATATAATTTGTCTTTAAGAAGAGTTACGTATCCATTTTGTCTTATACTCAAATGTATTCTAATAATCTATGAAATGGGTCATGAAATGTGGCTCACATTTTTGGGAAAATGGCTTGAATACTGTTCTTGATGTGTTTTTGAATACACGTACAACGTTTTTCAGTCGATTGCATTCAGGCTTTAATCGACGTTATTTATTTCTATTTATTTATTTATTAAGGATGGCACTTTTTGGCGTCACTCCGGCAAAAGCCACTACCTAAGCCATTAAATACATTTTAAAAAAGCCGTATTTTGTTTTATGCTGTTCATCAAGCATTCCAACAAATGACAAAAAAAACCTGGCCTAAGCCATTGGCCATAATTTTTGTATGGATTTAGGTAAGTTACATTGAACCTAATTACTGTTTTTTGCTTGTTTTCTATTTTGTTTAGTGTTGGTGTTTTCTAAAGGCGGTTCGTTCTACTTGTGCATGGTTGGAGGTAAGACGCAAGAAATTGCCGTTGCTTGCTACATTATTTCGTTATCTCGACAAAATGTAGCTGGTACGGAGCTCTTCATTGTACAAAACTATGAAGAGAAGAAGAATACTACTAATGCCCAGACAAAATGAATTACAGCCACTTTTTGCCAAGAACGCACCTTATTTTTATCCCATCAGAAATTCGGGTACAGTTTCTGTACACCGAAAAACTCAAGTGTACAATATTATTTCAATGGACAAAAATAAAAATCTATATATAATAGTTATTTGCATTTTGGCGTCCGTTTCGACTGTCAAAAATATACCCCTTTCTTCGCATTTTGGGGAGCGAGGCTGCGATGCCATTATCACCTTGGGTATGATAGCTATAGTTTCACCCAAACTTCAAACTTTCACTTCAAACCTTTATGTTTAGCAAATTTCCAAGTTTGCATTAGCATACTAGAAGCTGTTTTTTTTATTTTATAAATGCAGCTTTCATTGTTTCAATGTTTCAACGTTTAACAAACTTATTCAGGAATCGTATCATCGCTTGCCGGCATCGCCATCATCGTCCTAGATGACATCTTCCCTTTCAAGATGGCAACTTTCTTCAACGTTGATCCCCTTCAGGATTACCAGGATACTTTCGCGAACCCGAAACATCTTAGCAATTTTCCGGATAGCTGGCGTCTTGACGACGACGACGACGCGACGAAGAACGGGAGCCCACGCAAGGAAAAGCAGCGTCCCCTCTCCGTGCTGAACGACGATCCTCGGGCCGAGAAACTTGCCGCTGCGGCGCTAGACAAGCGTTCTTCTGAGGTCTACCAAGGAGATATGTACATCAATGTTGGAGAGGTAACATAATTAAGTCGAACAAATATTTGACGTAAAATTTGCCACTGTTGACAACATATTTCAGTAATTGTTTTCATATCGGTAACAGTCGGATAGGCTTTCTGTATGCTGTCACAACACTGACAAAATGGAAAGCGAATCACTATATTTCCTTACCCCAAGCATATTTCGATTGCTGCGGCCAAAATTAATATCTTATAAAGGCATTTTAAAGAATGGGCTTATTTGGTAAACATGTATTTTCCCCACAGATGCGTCAGAGCTTTGTTTCTAGCAGAAAATCCCTGTTCAAAAAGAACAAGCAAAGAAGACGTCAAGCGTCCTGTGAGATCGACGACGTTGATCATAATGAAGACTGGGCGGGTAACACATCCTCCATGCAACGCCTCCATAAACCATCACAAGTTAGGTATGGTTGATCAAGTCATTTATATTTATTCAAATCCATACATAAAATATTTCTAATCTCATTTCTTTTATTCCGTACACGTTCTTTTTAAATGCTGTGCAAGAACTGATATAGGCCTATCCATATACACGGCTATGTTGTGTGTTTTTAGAATAATGAACCAGTATTGTGACAACACAACGGGGAAACATAGTAATAACTTTGGTAGACACCTGATGGCTAGAAAGCATACATTTTAAAGAGTTTGATAACAACAAGGATTTTATTGAAACTGCATAATTTTGCGATAATTTCACAAAACCAAAGAGAAGTTTTATGATTCTTAGAACAACATTTTATTTACGCAGTAGGGCCTATAGCTTAAAATGTCCCAATGTCTTCGTATTGTGTGGTTATGGACCTTTTCCATCCAACCGTATGAATTTCTTTCAATCAATGCTCTCATCAGGTTTAGCGTCAAGGGGCTCGGAGGCAAGTCAAGAACTGACGATTCAGTTGCCATGGATACTGTAACCAACACTAAAAACATGCCAGTCAAGATGAGCCAGTTGCACGAGGAACCAGATGATGAGATTGACACTGCAGTAGATGGAAACAACGTTGACGAAAAAGCCCCCGACAACCCGGCTACCGGAGCTATCTTAGACGCACAATATGCATTCAGTAACGACATCAATATTGAGGATGAATAATGGTGAATTCAGCCAAATCCTCAACCAAACATCCAAAGTTTATAATTCCCATTTATTATTTTATTTACGCAGATTTGTTCATCAAAGTATAGGCATAATGTAAACTATCCGATCTCTATCTCTTAATACACGTGACACATTCGTCAGGGGTGTATTCCACTTCCGCGAACATAAAATTATTATCGGCAAACGAATTCACGCTCAGTAGAACCAGTGTGGTTACAGAACTGGAACAAATTCGCTCTCAGTAGAACCAGTGTGGGTACAGAACTGAAACGAATTCACGCTCAGTAGAACCAGTGTGGTTACAGAACTAAAACAAATTCGCTCTCAGTAGAACCAGAGAGAGCCCCTGAGAGAGTCACCCTTTCCTCACATTACTTGTGCGCAAAACTATTTTGGTACAGGGTTTACGACCTGGCTCCTTGACTTACATCAATGTGTCCGTAGGTTTTGCTTTTTTTCTTGAGGGGTGGGGTCGGCTGGAAAGATTAGGGGTTTGAAGCTTCAGGTCAAGCTGTAGCAATTGAGCGTTTGAAGATAGTTTGGATTTAAATTATATTTTTAGCAAAGCCTGGTGGAAGCGTGGTGGGAGTTGGTGACATAGTTGTGGTTTTTAAACTAAAAGCTCCCAAGAATACCTGAAAAATGTGTTCGTCGTTTGTTGCTATTCTCTAACGTTGGTGGTGCACTCTCGTTCTATCAGATATTGTTGCAAATGTTTGTGAGCAGGCAAGGATTGTTATCTTATACAGAACTATCGCTGTAATTGGTTACCATGGATACATATTGCCACTTTCATTGGCAATGGAAAATTGTGGGCGCACGTGTTCCCCAGGCTTTGCTAGGGTTTGTTAACAACGTTGCAAAAATTAATGGTTTAGGAATTGTTTAATTCGATGTTAGGTTATTGTCAATCAATATAAGAAATCATCATAAGCAAGTGTTTAATGTCTTTTAAAAAGTAATGAACTAACCTACTGGGCGACAAGTAATCCTGGGCTACACGATTTCCTTGACAATCTTAGGGAGGATAGAATCTCCTGCCACATCGGAAATGTAACCATATTTCGGAAATGTAACCATATTTCGGAAATGTAACCATATTTCGGAAATGTACTGGAACCCGTATCCGTATCATCATTCTGTAAATCTCCAAGTGTGCTGTTACCGTGTCATCATGAAGTTTACTTTACTAAATACGGGTTGACAATTAATGGTCGTTATTTTAGTGCTTTTTAAAAAGAGTAAATTGCAAGTCATCAGTTCAGTGGTATCAGGCCCTTCTATCGTATACTTCATACTTGTAATAAGAAAAAGGGACTTGGAATCTAAAATGCATAATCTTAAAGAATAGAACATCAATATATTTCTTTTTATACTCACAATCCAGTTTTTTTGGGGGACATTGATGACATAATTATGAAACTAATTTAGCATTTAATATCTTTCTCTACGATGGTAGAATAGTTAAGCATTATTGGTGCATTAACAAACGCTATGTCGTAGCCAAAACGTGCAACCGCACAAAATGTATAACAACATAGAGGACAATACCATAAGACATGATTATTAATAATAAAATCTAAAGCTTATTTTAAAATCCGCAGGATGTACTTATCATCAAAGAAATGAATGTATACATATTTATTAAAATGTCCAAGGGATAATGGAAGACTAACCTTCATAACTGCTATTAGATCCTTCACCGTAGGAAGACAACACATGCGCCATTATTCACAGCAGAGCAGAATGTTAAAACTGTATGTAGAGACACGCAATAAACATTACACATGTATTTATGTGAGTTTTGTTGTCTGTATTCCCTTTGGTGTGTCACTCTAATTGAGATGTCATTTTACTGGGGTGTCACTGTAATGGAGATGTCATTTTACTGGGGTGTCAATCTAATGGAGATATTATTCTTTTGGTGTGTCACTCTAATGGAAATGTCATTCTACTGCGGATGTGTTTCGATCTAAAAAAATCTCCAAACTAAAATAATAAATTACTCAAAAAGCCTGATTTTTTCTCAGATGCAATCAAGCAAAGTTACACAAGAACAAAGAAATAAGAAGTGTTTGGAAACAATTGAATTAATTAATAAATACCTGGGGAGTTTAAGCACTCTGATTGGTCGAAGACTGGTCACGTGGGGTGTATGAACATGTGATATAAAGACCGGCTCTGCGAACTAGCGAATAAATGGCCCCTACACAAGCATATTGTTACGCACAATATTGCTACACAAGCATATTGTTACGCACAATGTGCTTGTTGTGCGGAGATCTCTCAAGTCAACTGTTTTCTTTTTGCGCATTGTATTTGTGTTTTTCGGTGAGGACATAATAATAGTGCCGCGTGCACGCTCAGCAGTTAGCAAGGTCTTAATCCGACATTTCAATGGAATAGAACAATGAGATACAAAAAAAAAAACCAAAGGAAAGGGGGTAATTAAGTTGATTGGCTAGATTCTAGAACAATGGGGCAATGAGGGAGCTGAAAATCTTGATCCGAAAATTCTATGGGGTGGCTGTGGAGAACAAAGAAAGACCTAGAAATCTTTATCCGACAAAATGAGGGGTGTATGACTGGGTGAACAAAAGGGGTTAGAAATCTTTTATCTGACAAAATAAACAAGCAAAAAAAGAAAAGAAAGTAAAATAAACAGGTTAATAGGAATTCAATATAACCGGAGTGCTAAAGTCATTGGATGTTAAAGACATGATACTGTGAAGTAAAAAAAAAAGAAAGAAAAAAAGAAGAAGAAAAGATAGCTTTTAACCAACATTATGATAATAGTAAAAAAACACAAATTTCGTTTTTAATATTCGTATAACTGACAATGATGTCATATCTTTTTTGAATATGTGGTGACTCTAAAAGAGGAATAATGGAAAGGCAACGCGAGACGTGCGGGTCGAGAAGAATACATGCTACATCTTCTGAGGCACCAGCGGGAGTACTGGCATCCCATGCAACTTTTGAAGGCGATACTTTCGGCATATCGACCTGACCGTGTGGACGTTCTCCCGCATGAGTATTACTCACGGTTTTTGGATGTCTTGGTGGACATCCATCATCACCCCGTGATGGTTCAGCCTGAATTGGGTTGTAGGCATTGTATCAACTATGCCTTTGACATACTTTCGGACAGCCGTCCTGGGAGTGCCAACCCAGGCTGTGGCCAAGACATTATGAAACTGCTCAGTAGGGATCGACTGTCCACCAACCGGCTCTTTTAGAGCCACCACATATTCCAAAAAGAGATGGCATCATTGTGCAGTTGCTCTCAAAATGTCGGCTATGCCCCTATAATGCTAGACGTGTCAACCTTTCGCGTCAAACCGTCAGGCCTTCTCCTGTTTTGCGTCGTGCCATGCCACTGTCTGTTTTCTGAGTAACGGTGTTTTAAGGCGACAAATTTGCCGCGTCGCACCGTTGCGTTGTGTTGTGTCGTCTCGTCGTGCAGTCGCGTCGTCTTGCTGTCGGTGCGTACTGTCGCGTCACGACATTACCTGTTTCCGGATAAAAAAGCTTTTAAATACAGTTGTTACGCGTCGCGTCGTGCCACCGTCCGTCTTGATGTCACGTCGTGCCATCACGGCGAAAAACCATGCCCTTGGTATTCGAAGTTGACGGTGCTTTGTCGCTTCGAGCCCACTGGCCATGGCGCGATGTAAACAGCAACATAGCATCTGTCACGTGATGATGAATGGACCAGTGATTCGGCTTTCGATCATGTATGAACAAGCTGGGTCATTCCGTGCCAACTCATCTGATGGATGGGACATTACTGACATATTTACAAATTTTTCCCAATAACACTTTTTATCCAGTCTACTTGTGTATGAAAAAAATAAAAAATAAAAAATCAACTCCTTCATGTAAAAAAAAAGTGAATATGCCTAGAGGTATTTGCTATGTATGTGTATGTGTACAATGATAAGAGCGGGATTTTTTTAATTCATGTGGCAGCACTACGCTTCTGTAGTGTACAAACCATGCCTGCAGAAGTCCAGGCTCTGTGACACTTTTGTAAACAATGCTGTCACTAAATAGCATACACAGCAAATACCTTAATCTAGGTATATTCACTATTTTTTGTTTACATGAAGGAGTTGAAAACCTTTTTTTCTCACACAAGTAGACTGGATACAAAGTGTTATTGGGAAAAATTTATAAATGTCAGTAATGTCCCACGTTGTCAAAATAATAACCACTTGAAAAGGGCATTTTTTGGCACTTTTACAGGTGGACCCATATTCAGACCCCTGCCAAGTACCCATCAAAGACGTGATTGGTCTATCCTTATATCAGGTCACACATAAAAAGTATGCACCTAGTTTATAACCAAATGTAATATAAAAGCAATCGGACATTTCACGTGGGCTCTAGAGGGTTTAAAAAAAAAAAAAATGACGAAATGTCATCACACAGGCTAAAATGTCCGTTTTTAAAGACCTACACCGTGATACACAAATGACATGTGCTATCTTGACAATATAATTTAGTTGATGGGATACCAGATACCCTTCAAATTAAATTGTAGCTATATAACTTATCTCCATTTGTAGATACAGACCTCTAAAAATGCCGAAAACACAAAAAGTCAATTTGAAGGGGCGGGGCTTAATTTTTTTAGGGGGTCATATCTCAAAAATTATGAGGAGCAGGATTCTAAAACTTTGCGTGTGTTCATGGTACCCATAGGGGATCGTTTAAAAACAATATTAGCAAAATCTGAGACGGAGCCTGCCAAACTTTTCCGGATTTTGGGTGAGATGGCACCGGGAATGACCCAGCTGTAAGTTTTAGGTTTGTGTGTGATTTTGCATACGCAATACTAGATGCGCCTACACTGCCCGTCAACGCTGGCTAGTAGTCAATATATTTTACAGCTCTATTGTACCTATAGAATGTTAAATTATTTGTTGGGGTTAGGCCCCCTAATTCACACCACGTGACCGAATTTCACTTGATAATATTGAATGTATAGTCTTCAACTAGAAACTCTGCTAACGGGCACTTCGAAGCAGAAAAGTCTGCTGGACACTTTAATCGACCCGTGTGAATTGAATAATTATTATGGCGTTTCGTGGCAGGCAAATATATTGGTCTAATTACATGGCTCTACTTACCACAGAAATCTGCGCTTATGGACCACAGAAAAAAGAAGTGGGCACTAAAATTGCTGAATTCCTGGATTGCTGAATTCCGCGGTAAATAAGCAACCATGAACAAATGGACCCTGGTCCCCAGAATTTGAGAAATGTTTACTCTGTTTTATTGTTATTCAGATTTTCAAGGGACTTTTAAAGACTCATTTGTTTGAATCTTTCTTTTGTAACAATTAGTTTTAATATATAAGGCCTATATATATTGTTTTCATTGTTTTATTGTGTTGCGCATAGAGGCTCCTGCATTATGCGCCATATAAAAAATAAATGTCTCGTATTATTATTATTATTATTACTGCTATATTTCCACATGAAAATCGAAAAAATTACAGTATTATTACTATTTAAAGAATAAAATTTGTCTCCGCAGGATAATTGAGAATGGGTAACGTCATACGCTAGGGTCCATTGACCTCTATTAATAGAGCTCATGCTACGGTCATACATGTTTGGCACATTCTCACAAGCCTGTGGGTATATATAGCGGGTCAGGCGTGTTACGATTGCGCAAGTCTCGCGCGTATTCGACCATTTTTTGGACCAGTGTGGCCTGCTGTTCACAGTATTTTGCTTTAACGTGTGATGGAAACAAATTCGCGCAATTTAATAGGTCGCAATGTTCGAAAACGACTGAGACTGTAATCTCTGTTCAACCAACCAGCAAAAAGTAAACAAATTCCGTTCCTGTATGGTTGTGTGTAAGGGTGTACAGGCTGGGTGAGCGGGTGCATCTTTGTGTTCGTGGTGTTGGTTCTCATTAAAATCCTGCTGGTGGTGGTAGGCTACAATCCAACAACAAGTATTTGATTTTGAAGTTACGCTAAATACTATTATTACTAATCTATTCTAACTACAGTACTACTACACTACACTAGTTCCACAGCACTAGCTGGCACCACAGCCGCTAAACAGTCGAGGTTAATTTTCAATTTATATACTTTTTATTTATCTGTTTTGTCTTTAATACTGGTGAGTACCCGCCCGTCTAGTCTTCACTCACGCCCACCGACTAAACCGCCGATGCCCAGACCTACGGGTGGGGCGCGTTTGTCAATTAATACTAAATAGTAATGTTTAGTGTATTTTGGACATGTTTTACCATGGTTTGTAAAATTTTAATTTTTTTTTTATAATAAGAAAAAAACACCCCACTTTGGTTGCCGAAGGAACGTGGATTGGACTGCCGACGTGTGTATTACTATTACTATTGTGTGTTTGTTTATACTATGTCTATAGACGCCTTTATGTCAGTATGTGCTGGATGGGTATGCACTAGTCTACGTGCAGCATTGGGCGTCAATATCCCGTAAATTTGACACTTGCTACGGCTGGTAAAGCGTGTACGCTGACCTTTGACCGCTTAAAAAAAAAATCTCATTAATTTTGAGGAAAAAACAAAATCTAAACATTATTGTTTATAATTCTACATCAATAAATTACATAACAGTAAACTGGTGTTACAGTAAACTGGTGTTACTTTTTTTGTATGTTTTGGACACCAAACCATTGACAACTTTTGAAGGCTTTGTAAAAATAAGAAAAAGTACAACGCTTCCCATGATCCCATCGCTCCATCCAAACATACAGACTCATCATGAATTTGTGTATTGTTTGTTTTCCTCTTGTTCATTTAGAATGAAAGTACGTTGGGGAATCTGTTCAGCAGGGAACAGCAGTAATAACTTTGTATCAGCTCTGAGTTCCCTGCCTTCAGAAGACCATACAGTGGTGGCAATTGCTGCAAGGTCTAAAGAGAAGGCCAAGGCGTTTGCAGAGAAACATCAGATTGCTGTGGCATATGAGGGTTACGAGGCCTTGGCAAGAGATACTAATGTGGGTAGGTTACAGAGGAATATCAGTTTGCTGTGGCAGGGTCATATAACCTTATAGTGTGGGTAAATTGTTGGATCAGAAAAACACCACATTGCTGTAGTGTGAGGGTTATGAAGCCTTCCAAACAGGTAGGTTGTTCATGTTGTTGGATCAATCAGATTACTGTTCCATAAGCATTACAAACCTTTAGAAAGCGGTACTAATGTTGTATGTTGTTAAGTTGTTGCCACCATCAAGGTGGCATGATGGTTTGGAAGGTTCAGCAAGAGGTACCAATGTTGGTACAGTATGGTTCAAGGTTGTTGTATCAACTTGATTACTGTAGCATGAGGGTTATGTCAAAGCCTCACAAAGTGTTACTAATGTGGGTACATGTAGGTTATTGGATCATTACTCTGACATGATGTTTATGAAGTGCAGGCGTGAGGGTTATGGAGGCTCAGCAAGAGGTACCAATGTGGGTAGGATTGATCTTTACTGTGCAGACATTAGGGTTGGAGGCTCAGCAAGAGGTAGGGGGCCTACTAATGTGGAGAAAATGTTGGATCAATCAGATATCTGTGCCATTATCATTATGAAGCCTTGCATGAAAGAGGTACAAATGTGGATAGGTTGTTGGATCAATCAGATTACTGTGGCATGAGGGTTATAAACCTCAGCAAGAGGTACTAATGTGGATATGGTTGTTGGATCACTTTGACTACGATGCTATGAGCTATACAAAACCTAAGAAAGAGGTACTAAATGTGGGCAAGAGGTACTTATGTGAATAAATTATGGGATCGGAGAAATGTCAGATGATAGCAGGAGAGGAATGAAGCCTCAGACTGATTACATGTATGTGGGCAGGTTGTTGAATCAGACAAACACCAGATTTTAAGCCTCAGTAATACTTATGTTGGTAATGTATATTGTTTGTTCTTTTTTTAATAGATATTGTGTATGTTGGTTCGATAAATCCAACCCATCTGCCTATATGCAAACTGTTCCTCAACCATAGCAAGAATATACTGTGTGAGAAACCGCTTGGGCTCAACAAGAGAGAGGTTCAAGAAATGATTGATCTTGCCAAGAAAAAAAATGTCTTCTTCATGGAGGTTAGTCAGTAGATATTTTTCCTAATAAGGAAAGTACCGGGACTTAGTTTAAAGTTTTCACTTCTTAGTTATCCCCAGGTCTGAATGTCATGATAATTCATATGTTTCAAAGCCTCTTTGCACATGACAGAGCTAATGCTAAAGGAGTCAAGTTTCAGCTGAGCCCTGTTTGTTTCACATTTTCTTCAATTTCCTGGGATTGTTTCACTTGACCCTACTCAGGGTTGCTAATGTTTCTCATAGAAAATAGGTATTTACCACAAATTTTCCAGGGTTTATGGGGCATATACACATATATATGAGATTTGCCCTGTCCAATTCAAGGTCAAAAAAGCAAACAGGAGTTTTCAAAAGAAATTTGTTGAAGGGGAATTTTACCTTTTACCTTGGGGGTTATTGTCCATGGAGCAATTTGGTCAAAGACAAAAGGTCCTGTCTCAATAGGACTGAGGTGAATTTTTTTTTCTGTGTTCGTGTTGTTTTTCTTAAAAAACAAACAAAAACAAAACAAAGATCTGTGAGACTTGCAGTGTTTCAGTGAACCAGCAACCCAACGTTATCATGATTAAACTTCAATTTTTATTTGTTATTCACTCTATAGACGGTGTTTGAGAAGTTCTTGGTATGAATCCTATATTTGATTTTTATGATATCCTTTGGCCTTTGGTCATCTTCACAAACAGGCCTGGTGGTCCCGTTTCTTCCCAGCAATTGTCAAGCTTCAAGAGCTTTTTGCTGCCAATCATATTGGAGAGATTAAGATGGTTAATGGAACCCTTGGATTATCCATGGTTCAAAAAGAGAGACTCTATCTTAAAGGTATTAATTGTCAACCTGTGATAACCTTATGTGTTTTATTTATCAGGCCAAGCAAAATTAATGCTTACAGTGCTTACTGAAAACAATATCCAGGATGGTAGGTTGGGAATAACTCTCCTCACTTTTTGTTTTCTTCACTTTCATGCATTTCAGAGTTCAGTCGTCGATTTCACCAAACTCTTCCTAACTTAGGATTAATCTTAGGACTTTAGGACGAGTCCCAGCCTTGCACTGTAACATGTAAACCTTAAGATTAATCCTAAGTTAGGACTAGTTACTCGTCCTAACACGAGATAGGATTAATCTTAGCGTTTCGTGAAATCGGCTGCTGGTCTTATTCTGAGAGAAAGGTGTATCATTTATTCAAGTATGTTTTATAGTGTGTTATTTTGACTTAAAAAAAACAAAACAATATTCTTTATCCCTGATGCAAAATAAACGTCTATTAAAAAGGTGGGTATTATTAGAAAATGTCAATTGAAAACTTTACTCTTACTTTGGTCTTTGTGGATGAGGGATTGAGTGTAAGTTTTAGTCAATCTTGTGGCCTTTTCTGGCTGCTGTAGGCCTTTCAGCCAAAGCCACTTGCAGCTCTAACTGGTTCTCAAGGAAGCTATCTCACTGGAAGCATGTAGTGGTGGCCAAAAGGCAAAGCCTTCTCGAACCTGGATATTTCTAAATTTCTATTTTAAATCAATTCTTCTTCAATTTCTTGTTGTGTTATAATAGAGTATGGAGGTGGAGGCCTGTTGGACATTGGGGTGTATCTTTATCAGATGGCTTTGTTGGTATTCGGCACTACTCCTCTGTCTAGCAGCACCAAAGGCTTCTTAACTGACTCAGGTTAGTCATAATCACTAAACAGCAAGCAGTTAGATTTCCTCCATGACAAACTGTAGACCATTGACTAACTTCTTTGTAAACAGTTACCCCAAGAATTCATGAGCAGTTCCTGACAGGCAAGGTACTCTGTTGTTTAACTTCAAATGTACGTTCCGTACTGTGATTTTATTTGTGCTTTTAGCAGTGCTTTATATTAAAGTTTCTAAAACTAACATTCTCTCATCATCATAAATTGTAACCATTTAATATTTTCTTGCATTGCCTATGGGACGTCCAGGTTCTGTTGCACTTTTGTGAATGATGAGAACGTCATAAGTTGCATAATTTTCGGCCTAAAGTAGAGACTCCAAATGTTCATTTTGTCTTTTCGACTACATTGTGATACATGTACTTAAAAATTTTTTTTCAATTGTGCAATTCATTCATTAAGATTTTTGAAAGAACACTTTATATGGTGGAATAATTGAAATAGCGGATTTATTCTTGTGGTTTAAATCTAAATGTACGTTGTTCACTGCTGTGGGTTGTTGACTGTAGACCAAACATGTATGCATACTGCTAGTACTGGATTGAACTCTAGTTTATAGTTGATATAGCTTGCATATAACAGAAAGATCTTCTTATCTTGTAGTCGAACAAAGTCTAGATTTTAGTTACATGCAATTTTGCCCTTTTGGTAATTACTCAAAAAATGTATGGTCATAAGCACTGCAGTGCTGTATACTATAAAACATTGTGAGAACTGACACCCTGTCATGAAATGAAGTAGTCTAGTTTAAGAGAAAGAAGTAATTTTTCACCCCAAAATTTGAATTTGAGAATGACTTTAGTCTCAGGTATCTGAAAGCACACAATTCTATGGAACAAGGTTTCAATGACCAATTGAGCCCAAATGCTTACAGGTCTTTATTTGATTTGGTGTTGGCATACACCAAGGGAGGATACTGGTCTTTGACAACCCAAATGATACCCTGCCTCTAAGTACATACATCTTTGTACTAAGTTATGGTTCACGAGTTTAAACAAATCCATGGCAGATACATACGTATATATCAAGTAAATATCAATGTGTAACCCCCAGTGATAACACCTGACCTGACACCAAAGTGAAGAGTAACCAGTAAGCACACAATAAAAAGGCATACAAAAGAAGTACATTCTGGAGAATGGGCAGCTCTTATCTAAAGAAAACTATGTCTGGTCACTGACTGCCTGAATTACTCAACCTATCCCACTACAGGCATGGCTCATGTCCTTCCTGCTCTTTTACTGACATTTTGTTCTTTCTTTTTTCTAATTATCTTTTTCCTTGTGTAAATGTTAACACATAGTAGTAGCCTTATTTCTCACTACATTCCTAATGCCTGCTTGCGACGAACAAATATCATCATAGCCTTCCAGTTATGTTTTCTGCTTTTAGGGTTTGTTTTCTACCCCATTCTTCTGGGGGGGAGGGGGGTTGACAATTCCTTTAACAACACCTGCAGTGTCTTGCTTTAACCACTTCTGGTCCATATTCTGGAGAATTGTCTGTGCCTTTACGCGTTATTATTTTAAAGAACTATTTGATCTTCCAGAGTTATCATTTTCCTTTGAAAATATCTTTGTCACATTAAAATTCTGACTTGACAAAGGAAAGACAACTAAAGTTCTCATAACAAGTGCCGGGATTTCATGTTGTCCTGTGAGAAAATATGAGTGTGCATTTACAGTGAATCACAAAACCTTGACCGTAACCATGGCATATAATCTGCCATGGTATGCTTGAATCTTGTACACACTCAAAATAATAACTCCCATTGAGCCGAATACAATGATTACAGTGGTGGCAGCCTGTTCAGTTTTGTATGCCACATTTATGTAACAAAAGGGCAAAAGTCTGGACTCGGGGATTACACAATAACCCCTGGAAAAAGAATGAAAAAGAACTAGACATTCAGTTTTTGTTTACTACAAAACAAGGTGTTCGTGAACGATTTCATCAAATTATGATTTAATAATATTTTATGTTATCAACCCGATTTGTGGTTCAGGAGTAAGGTTTTGTTCCAATATAAATCTTCAACTTCCGGTTTAAACCAAAAGTTAGGTCAAATGAGGTCATACTGTGTAGCGCTAGGTAATTGGTCTTAGGTAAGTCCCTTTGTAATGCCGTTTAGTTAATAAAAATCCAATCTGTGGTTCGGGAGTTATGATTGTTTCAAGTATTGAATTTGATCATCCGGTTTGATGATAAATAATTTGCCAATGATGTAAAGGTTGTGAAAAATTAAAGTGTGCTTAAGAAGTTATGATTTTTCGAAACATAAATTTTTTAACTTCCGGTTTGAACCGGAAGTCAGTGTTAAATGAAGTCACACTGTGTATCGTTTGTTAAGTGTAAGGAGCTCTTTCTGATGACGTTTACTTGATAAAAAAACAATGAGTGGTTGAGGAGTTATTATTCTTTTAATTATTAAAGTCATCTTCCGGTTTGAACCGGAAGTCAAGGTCAAATGGCATAACATTTTGTGTATCGTTTTTTCACTTGTTACCTACCTCCCAAATGATGCATACATTGTAGATTGTAAAAATCCAAAGTGTGGTTCAAAAGTTATGATTTTTTGAACCATGAAACTTCAACTTCCGGTTTGAACCGGAAGTTAAGGTCAAACGGGTCACATTTTGTGTAGTGCGTGTTTAATTTCTCAATACCGTTCAGACGACGTATGGATTAGTGGAAATCCAAAGTGTGGTTAAAGAGCTATGAATTTTTAAATATTACACGGACTATCCGTTATTAGATGGGTTTGAATGAAATAGCGAGTAATGCTACATGTATTCGCACATGTAGTACATGTACATGTTAGCTTAACTACACCTACATTGTACACGTGCGTGGCTGTGTACAGTGTCAGCGTATGTTTGTGTTGGCCACAATATCGTGCGTTGTCATACGATGAAAATAAACAGACACGTGCGCTTTGACACCCGGTTTGGACCTGATGCAAAGATTAAAATGCTATAGTCTCTGTGCAAAAGTTTTGGGAGGATAACTCATCTATAACCTGATGCAAAATTCATGTTAAAATATTACGTAGTTTTTGAGTTATGAATTTTGGAAATTTTCAACTTCCGGTTTGAACCGGAAGTCAAGGTCAAATAGGGTCATGTTGTGTGTAGCATTTGTTTTGACCTTTTAATGTCCAGTCTGATGATGTGTAGATTGTAAAAATCCAACATGTGGTTTATGAGTTATTCTCTTTTTAAAAACAATAAACTTTGATTTATTGTAATTCAATACCCGATGACGTC